>CM060462.1:33182525-33617525 GCA_030544235.1 Lepturacanthus savala | reverse complement strand
GGGTGACAAGGGGATAAAATGGCCTTGTGTCCGTCAGAAGCTCTTTTCATATTCCGCCAGGCAGAAAGCAATCTCAGGTAACATGCAGCATGTTAATAACACGTGAGTTTACCTTCCACAAAAACAAAATGGATGGAGGGGCTTTATATTTCTCTATTATTTCCTCATCCTCTGGCACGTCTGAGGATTTCAGCTGGGAGAGAATAGTGTTGCTATTGTTCTGGTCGTCTGCGAGGACTTGATTAGAAGAGCTTTTACACCATTATAAAAGGTCTGGCACTGATGATTTCTATTTGCTTTACATAGTGCCCATAACTACACGGTGCACAGCCCTGCGTGTTACCTGAATCTCCGGCCACTGTGGCAGTAATTGGGTAGATTGGTGCCGGCTTCAGAGCTCTGGGCTCCATTCATTAGGGCGACGTCTTTCTAGTTTATGTCATTTCCTGACACAGAGGAAGTCTAACAAACCATTCAATGAATTCTATGACTTTTAACAGCTATTCAAATTCTCGATGTCTATGGCTTAAGCATGCTGCAATCATTCAGAAAAAAAACTGTGGCAAAGCTGTGTCCAAAGCATTAGGAATGAAAATAATATTAATATATATTTTATATTTTTTATTTATATTAATCTGCCTCTCTTATGCATTACATTTTACAGCCATGTGGATATTGCCTTTATTCCTTAAAAATATAATGCAAAAAATAGGACACTTGTTTGTTCTTATTTCAGATGAGAGAATTTAATTGTAAGGGTCAATATGCATGAACCACCTTAGAACAGATGTATTTCAGTTGTTAAATGACTTTATATATATATATATATATATATATATATATATATATATATATATATATATATATATATATGCAAATTCAAGACAAATGTTTATAAAAGAATAAACAACAAGATGAAGCTGTCAGACGATAGTCTTTTTAAAGTGATAGGGTATCATTGTGTCTGGCTTATTGGTTTATTGTATTTTTCTCTTTCTCATATTACTGAAAGTATTGATTGCTGAGTGACTGTAATTGGCAGGCCATCTATTTCTATTTATTATTTATGCTTTGAGTGAGTCGGCACTGGTATAATAAGATTTTCTTTTTCCTGCTTCTTTCCAGACGAATGGAATGACGAAACTTAATTGTGTTTCTCTGCTGGAACTGTGTATTATCCTGAGTGGGAATTAAATTAACTTAAATTTAAATAAAGCAAATTAATACATTTTAGGGGCGACACAGTTGTGCAGGTGTTAGCAATGTTGTCTCACAGCAAGAAGGTCACAGGTTCAAGACCTCCTTGGTCCTGGGTCTGGGACCTTTCTGTGTGGAGTTTACCTGTTCTCCCCGTGTCTGCGTGGGTTTTCACTGGGTTCTCCGGCTTCCTCCCACCATCCAAAAACATGCTGAGGTTAATTTGAGACACTAAATTGCCCATTGGTGTGAGTGAATGGTCTGTGTGCTCCACAATAGGCTAGAGACCATCTGGGGTGCATCCCTGCCTCTTGCCTGTAATGCACTGGGATCGGCTCCAGGAGACCCCTGTGACCCTAATGAGGAATAAGTGGGTATAGAAGATGTCACAAGTGTGTGACACAAGATTGTCCCGGCTACAACTTATCTGTCTGTATCCTGTAGGAACCTGATCTGTGCCCATATCTGTTCTGCACATAGTGGTGAGGATTAAAGGTAACGTTAATGTTAAGTGTAGTTCGACCAATCAGCATCTTGCATGATCTCGTGATCACAAGATGACGACTCGTCCATCTAACTGGTACATTCCAGTTCATCCAGGTTCATCCACTCACCTGCCAAGTCATTTTTTTCAAGCACTGACCTTTTCCAAACCATTTCCATGGATGATTTCCCAGATGGTTATGTGTAACAAACCATCTGTCCATGTCCGGTTAGATGAAAGTGTCAACAAACTGTACTTGTCAGCTCTCTTCTAATGTAAGGCTGGCTATAGAAGAATGACTGTAATATCAGGCAGGGTCCTCACAGACAACATATAGCCTGACATGTGACAATAAAGACACGCAAATATATGGTGTGTAGCCCTTCTTACACCATCAGTTGTCTCCAACTTCACATGGTTTAGAACATCCTGGAAGGCATGGAATGATAGTTTATACATAAATTAAATAGACATAACACACTTTGATGTATGTATGCTGCCACAAATGTTAAATCCGCTTTCACAGCTTAGCAGCAAATGAAGCACGAAAAAAAAACAACTCTGTAACTGAAATCAATGCAGAACTATGTCACATTATCCCGACTCATTTAACATTCCACAAATGTATCCTGGCAACCACAACAGGTTCTTCTTATTTAATTGGAGAGAAAGCTGGTGACACTTTTAGTCACTGTTGTTTTGTTGAAGCCCTGACACCGTTTCCTGCAGCCCAGTGGAAATACTTTATTTTTAAAATACCCTTGGAGGAAGTTGGAGGTGGAAATTGCCCGCAGGTGTGCGTGCATATAAAACGGTAACGGGGACAGACGGACACAAAGCGCTGTTTGGGTGCTGTGCTCGTGAAAGGGCAATCCACTGATTGAGCTGTCACATTCACAGATGCAGTAATAAAACCAAGCAGGGCAATTACTGTAGATGGAGAACCAAAGATAGTGGGGGGGAAGGGGAGGAGGGGGGACTGCAGCACAATATGTCCCCCCCTAAAATACCCTGATGGGAGACTATGAGACAAAGCAAATGTACTTCAGCTCACTACAATAAGGCTGTAGGGGGGAGAGATAAAAAAAGAGCTCAGCTAATGGTAAAAAACATTTCAGTGGTTGTTAATAAATCTGTCACCTCATTCATCCTCTTTTAAATGATTGGCTACAACAATAAAAAAAAAAAAAGATGATTTTAAATTTAGGAAAGGAAAGACAATAAATCCACAGCACTGGCCTGTGGTAATCAGTCATGTCTGGGAAATAAACTACTACATTGCCATCTAGTGTACGAATTCAGGAATTACATATACTATGAATAGACACTGGAAATGTAGTGTTTTTTAGGGCACTGTATGAGATGCCATTTTAATAATGAAATTCACTAATTATAGGATTTTATGCTTGAATAATTAAAAACCAAATGGACATGAACAGTCTGAATCACAGCCCAATGCAGTATTTGACAGCAAATGTCCCTGATAAATAGATCATTTAGAGCCAAAAAAAGACTAAAATTAAATGTTGGAAAAACTCTATGTATTTTTTTTCAGTTGATTGAGCCACTACAACAATGTCTCATTAATCCAGAGCTCTGCTGCTGCTGCTTGAGTCCTAACTAAGACCGAGAAGGTGGATGACATCATTCCAGTTCTGAGATATTTACACTGGCTTCCTGTCTGTCAAAGAATCGATTTTAAAATATTGCTGTTGGTTTACGTAGCTCCGAATGATTTAGGGCCAAAACACATTTCCGACCTGCTGCTACTGCTGCTGTTATGAACCTTTTAAACCTCTTGGGTCATTTGGGACGGATCTTATTTCTGGCCCCAGAGTTAAAAAAAAATACGGAGAAGCAGTCAGTTGTTATGCAACAGATTTTGGGAACAAACTCCCTTTTGTCGAATCAAATCATTTTTTGCAGGACCCTGGAACATTCATGCTCATATTTGTTTGTCCTTTCATCTTATTTCATTACTTTTATTGAATGCTTATCTTTTATTTTTGATGACTTATTAGATTTATGTCTTTTATAGGCTAATTTGTATAATATTCTGCACTGCGCTCTGATGCCCCTAATGTATTGTAAAGCATGTTGAGTTGCCTTGTGCTGAAGAATGCCTATGTTAAGTGAGTGACTAATCAATATAAACAGGTTGACAGTTCAGCTGATGAGGTATGCAGATTGAATTTATTACAATCCTAGTAACATCGATAACAAAAACTTTGTGGAGCTCGCTTGAAATGGTAGCAGCATTTTTCAAGGAAAATGAGGCAGTCATAACAATTATTGTGTCTACCGTCATATAATTACTGGGTAGCTGGATGACCAAATTTCCAAGAAGCCTGTGAAAGTCTACTCCAGCTCTCTCCTCTCGTCTCTATAAAAGCTTCTGTCCGTGGGGGTACAGGCTCAGAGTCCTGGGCCTCCAGCAAATATGAGCTCGAGGGCAGCTTGGATGTCACCATCTGTGGCCTGCAGCGCCCTCAGCATCAGCTCCTCGTCCTGGATCCCCATGTCCCTGAGCTGCTGCATCTGGGACTGCCAGCGGCCCTGACGGAACAAAAAAAGAAAAAACACAAGACAGAGAAAGCTGTTAAACCCAAAGACTGCCCAAAGTCACCGGCGTCTAAAGTGCCAGTACTTTTCAGGCGCTGCAAAAAAAGAAGTGAACTGCTGCAGCAGCACAGAATAGAAACTTTTTAAAGCTTCCATAACCACACCTGTAAAGCTGACATGTTGGTGGCCTGCAGAGCTTGCTGTAGTGCCTGGCTGAAGAGATCGTTGCTGACTGGGGTCCCTGCTGGCATGGGGGCGACGCCACTAGAGGGGTCTGTCTGCATTACAGCAGAACAATAGAGGAGGGGGGAAAAAAGACAAACATATCAATCTGCAATCAAAGTTGCCAGGCAGAGATCATTAGATTGTGTAATATTTTAATCAGTAGTCTGTATATACACTGCCGATCCATGTGTGATATCTTATGCTCAATGAACCACACCATTACAATCTGAGCTTGGACTGAACGATCAATTGCATCTGCAATAATATCGTGATATGATAAAACATGATTTTCTAAACCAACAGACGCGATTACAATGTGATCGCATGACGTGAGGTCACTTACAGGGTAATACTACAAACTTGTGCCAGTAGTTAATAAAATGCCACAAACAACAGCTGTATGGTGCTATATGGCAGCTGTATGGTGCTATATGGCAGCTGTATAGTGGATATGACAGCTGTATGGTGCCATATGACAGCTATATGGCGCGATATGACAGCTGCATGGTGCGATATGACAGCTGCATGGTGCGATATGACAGCTGCGTGGTGCGATATGACTGCTGTGTGGTGCTATATGACTGCAGTGTGGTGCTATATGACCGCTGTATGGTGCTATGGTGCTATATGACCGCTGTATGGTGCTATATGACCGCTGTATGGTGCTATATGACCGCTGTATGGTGCTATATGACCGCTGTATGGCCAAAATGCTGAACACCAATGCTCCAGATGAGCCAAATACCTTAAGACAGGGATCACTGATACTTGTCATACATCTTTTAATTCATTTCTAACAAGAAAAGAACATTTTACTAAACGCATCTAATATTGTGTTGGTCATACTTAAATCATGCAATATATTTTGTTATTTGAAAAAATGATAAAGGATAAAATAAAAACTAAATAATTTAAAGAATAGCATATTATATCAAAATTGTAATATTGGGGGGGAAAATGCAAATTAGAAGAAACAATCCATTGTTGAAATAACCTTGAACCCTGAAGTTCAATCACTCTGGTTCCCCATTGTCCTTCTAGTTTTTAATAATGGAACAACCAACCAACTAAGAAGTCCAGTTGCTTTGCTCTAATCTCCACAAGAAAAAGAGACTCTATAGTTAAATCCAGGTGGTTCAGGCAGTGTATTTTTCAGTCTCACCTGACTGGCTGTTGTTGGAGTAACGGCACTGCTGTCAGGAGTGCTGGCAAGGGCCAGAGCCGTGGCCAGCTCGCTCTGCGTTATGGGCCGTGGGCCCGTCGCCCCGCTGTGGCTCAGAGACACCGGTCGGATTCCTGCCGAGGCCCCGGCTCTGCTGGAAGGGCCCGCTGGGCTCCCCTGTGACATACATTTTAAAGCCACACAAAAAAATACATCAAGACCATAAGAATCATCAGTATTCAATGATATCTGACGCTAAGTATGAAGCAGACTGACTCACCGACTGGAACTCCTCCTCATCGTCAGACATGCCCTCAAACATGAAGCCTCCTGCCAGAAAGAGAGAAGAGATGAAGAAGTTGTTTGTACATGTACGTGACTAATAAAACGCCAGAAACTATTTATAGGAAAGTCTGGTTTTGAACATTTTTATGATAAAATGGCAGACACATCATCAACATATCGCGAGTCTCCTACAACAGTTACGTTCGTCTGCTTCGATTCAGTCGCTCCAAAATTAGCGATCCTCCGCTGCCTGCTCTAATTTCTGCCTGTTTCACTCAGCTGTCTCTTCCAGCTCACCTGGCATATCGCTGTAGGAGCTGGCAGACACGTTGCGAGAGGAGCTGGCGCTGGACTGAGCGGGCATGCTGCCTGCCACAGAGTGCAGGACCAGGATGATGGCGTTGACAAGGGCTGGGTGTGAACTGATCAAGCTACAAGACAGACAGAGAATTTTAATTTAAATTACTGACTCGTGTGTCTGTACTGCACTGGCTTATCATCTGTCATATCGAAAAAACCAATAACAAAAGGAAAAGCCACACTCACATGTCCAGCATGTTAGGATCCGTAAACTGCACAAAGAGATCTTTGTCTTGAAGCACGCCTGAAAAGATTTTATGATATTCGAGGAAATGTATTATTTTTGCATGGTACAACAAGATGGATAACGGTTTTCATAAAACTCCAACAGATCTTACCTAGCGCTACTGGGTCTGACCTGAGCCCTGGTGTGGCCACAATGATCTGATCCAGAGACTCTTTATTTGTCAGCATTTTATAAACCTGGGTGAGTTGAAGAACAGAGCACATTGGTAAATGTAGCAGCAGAAGATGCAATAACGGCAGCTGCAGTAGTAATAGCTGCAGGAACAGTAGGGAAAGAAAACACTCAACAGTTGGATTCTTATGTTAAATTAATACTTAGAAGTCTATTAATACAAAATACATGACAAATACAATGACAAATAATGGTTAGCAAGATGATAAAGTGAAATTTTTTTTTAAATACAGTTTTCAGAAGCATTCATCAGGTCTCTCAAAATGTACAGTGTGTTCATGTTGGTTTCTTCTTTGTAAATTTTTTTCACCTAGAATATAAAACTGTGTTTTTAATTCTTTAAAACCTTTGTAAACTATCTGGTACCAAGTGTTTAGAGTTACACCACATGACAGTTTTGTCAGTGACCCAGGAGCACTGGATGCAGTAACAGCAATAGTAAAACAACAGTAGTAACAGTAAACACTCACAGTTGGATTCTTATGTTAAATTAATGCATAGATGTCTATGAATGTTTAGACCGAGCATAAATGTGTTTATTTTATTTATTTAACCAGAACATCCTCATTGAGATTAAAAAAATGTGTTTTTCAAGAGGGACCTGGCCATGAAAAGCAGCACAAATTACAGCCGCCACATCACACTAGATTATTATAAACCATTATAATCAACAAACAATGTTTTGTATAAAAATAACTCAGATTATACACTTTTTAACCACCCTCACTACATTTAACCTTTGTTTTAAAAACATCCAATGAGACCAGGTCCTGTAATTTCTATATAAAAATTTAGAAAAAAAAGTGTTTGTGTTTATCTGCTGGACTTATGTAGATGTATGTAGATAAATAAAATATGAGCTGTTTCAATATCACCTTATATCAGCCAATCACAACACAATTCTCAGTGTTCTGTTGGGATTTAAAAGCCCATCAGTTGATCACGAGTTTGAAAGTATTTCACCATGAGCAGTGCTGTGCTTTCTGCTGTGAGTCTTCTACTCACTGAGTCTCTGTAGGAGGAGTTTAGAGAGTGAAGAGCAGCGTGGAACACCCTGAACTCCCTGGCTGCATTCGCTCTGTTCACAGGCTCTGGGGAAGATAAAAAAAAACACATGAGAAAAATATAATCTGATTATTTTATTTATAGCCAGTAAAATTAAAAGTAAAATAACAAGTTTCCATCTACTCAAAAATAAGTTTTTCTTCCTTTCTACAGTTGGAAGTGCAGAGTTTGACATTGGGAGTTTGGTTTCACATTCAACTGCAGAAAGTAGTATATTTCTCTGAGCTCATTGAAAATCCCAGGGTATATATGCTGAGAATTGAATTTTCAGTGAAGTAGTCAATTTTGTGTCCAGCACTTAAACTTTTGAAATGAAATATATATGCGTATTCAATTTTTTTCAATAAGGGAGATGAAGGACATGTAATTTTAAAGATTTTACCATGGCATACCATATTACACACTCAATAGTATCCCAAGCAGAGTGTAGTTATGTCTTAATGCATGTCTGATAGAACTCTTTAAACATGTTTTTAGGGGTTAAATGGCACACAAACAAACCTGGACTGCTCTCGGGTTCTGGCCAAGTCTTTTTGAGTATATGTAAGGTGGATCCTGGTTGAATCCCACAGGAATCCAGGGTCAGATCATCCTTAAGTTTCCGCCCACAGTGGACCAGCTCTGGAGCAAAATGTGAAAACAGGCGGAACATTTTAAAAGGACAAATAACAATGATACATTCATGAAAAATCCCCTCCAGTCAAATGTGTTTTATGTACAAAGTTTAGGGTTAGGGTTATATATATATATATATATATATATATATATATATATATATATATATATATATATATATATATATATATATATATATATATATATAATATTTAAGTTCCCTGTTATGGGCCAACCTTCAATTCTGTAAATTTTTCATTTTTGTTGATTTTTTCATAGATTCCCATTTATTTCCATGGAAAGTTTCTGACTTGGAAATTCCAGGAATTTTGCAACTCTTATTTCTGCTCATTGAAAATATGATTTTAAGTGGCAGGTTTTGATGAGGATTTGTGACACCACAACTAGTTTGCTCCAGTATTTTAACAACTGTATAGCAGGAAAGTTTTACAAATTAAATATATTTAAATCTTCATAGAGTCTGGAATTTTTAATTAGGGAGAATTTGAAATGTTATTTTAAGGATTTTAACATGATAATTGATGATAATTGTTTTGTTGGGGAAAAACATATCAGACAAAAATGATTATTAAAAGTCGAGTAATTTCTATAGGCATCACAAACCGTGTGGAAGGGATGTTTAAATGTGTATTAAATGATGCTATACCTATAAATTCAGGATCTGGGATGGAGTCTGGGAGCTGAGCTGCGACCAGCTGTTTTAGAGTCGCAACTCTGTATCCTCCTGGTGGAACATCTCCTGGCATCATCTCTGGGAAGTGGAAGATGGATTTGGACTGATCCACCAGCTTCAGAGACAGGTGCCAGTCTGGAGACGACATCTGCAACACACAACACGAGTGGACTAAACTAGATGTGATCACACGTTTCTGATGTGGACTAACGGTAAAATATCAACGTTTCGATTTCTACTACTACTTTTGTGAGAAGATAGATTATACACTTCAGCACTGACAAATACTACACCAAACCAACTTCAAACGAATTATTTAAGAATATAGACTCGTGACAAAAACAAGCATTGGATTAAAATCAACTTGACGTAACGTGAAAAACATCCGTTTTGTCGGCAAACCTGATCAGCCTCAGCTAACTGTTAGCTAGTTAGCGGCTGTTAGACGCAGTGTCGACCATTTAAAAATAAATGTGAATCATTCGTACCGTAGAACGGGTTTGATACACGATAACTGTCGATAACTACAGGATGTAAGTCTCATATAACAGCCATGATAAGGCTTTATGAAAGGACTGCACACTCACCATTATGTTGTTGACACTCGATTCACTTCCTGGATTTAGTCACGTGGTGTACGTCATGCTTACGTGTACTGTCCAAACAAAGGTGCTTTTACTTTTTTCTGTTCGCTATACTACTAAAAATACAGTTCATTAAATAAAATATAATACAAAATAATAAAGAAGAACAAGACAAGACAAAACAAAGAAACAACAGTCAAAATGTATTTTGTTTAGCATGTAAAAGTAATACATGTTTGTTTAGGATCAATGAAGAAACAATGATAACAACATATTTATACAAAATTACAGTTATGACATAGCTCAAATATATATAAAAACACAAAGCAGAGAAATACATCAAAAATCTTTGTTGAGAGGAGAGTTGTGTAAATCGAGCTGTGTAACATTGCAACATTGCAATCAAATCCAAGTAGTTCAAATTAATTTAAAAATACAAATATATACATTGTGCTTTCACTGTAAAAAATACAGATAAGTAAAGGTAACTTAAAAAAAGAGGAATGTGAATATTCTCTCTGCCTCTGTCTTTTCTATCGCTGTAATTTAGCAAGATAAATATCTACAATCTGCCCACAGCTCTACTTTTGTTTTAAAACATCTACTATTTCTTTGAATGAACTGCATGTGTTCCTGATTGATTTTCCTGCTGCATAGCTTACGATTTTCCAGAGTCGTGTCATGTCTCAGCAAAAAAATGTATTTCCATAAAGTAGCCTCATGGTCTGCGTGTCTCATTAGGCCACAGTTAATCAACTTAACTAAATTAATCAAACTAGCTGAAGAATCCATGTGGATAGTCTAAGTATAATAAATATGTGATTATTGTGGTGGAAAGTAACTCCACATTCACACAAGTACTGTGCTGTAATTTTGAGGTTGGCTACTTCTATTTTACTGGAGTTTTTCCATGTGATGCTACTTTATATTTCAGTCCACAACACTTCAGAGGAAAATATTGTACTTTCTACACCACTACATTTATATGACAGCTTTAGTTACTTTTCAGAAGACACAATAAACAATATCAAAAATATTTAAAATACAATACATAGACTAGTTAAGGATGAAATCCAACATTTTTGTCTTTTGGCGCCTTAGAAAAGGTTTGTAATCAGGTCACATTCCACGTCTGTGAGTTGATAACTCCACCAGATAGTATTTTTTTTCCTTCTAAACTTGATCTCTCATAGTTTACTTAAAAAATAAAATAAAGTCGAGAAAATCTGAAAACTGTATCAGAACAATTTTTTTCATCTTGTTTTTACTAATAATGTGATACTAATGTAGTGGTCAGACTAGTACTTTTACTTTAATACTTTAAGTACATTCTGCTGCTAATACATCTAGGATACATTTACTTAAGAAGGACTTTTTATGCAGGTCTATAACTTTTAATAAAGTAACAACTGTGTTGGTACTTTTAGATCTGAATCGGCTGCTCTGGCTTCCAGCAGGTAATTAGTGATACGTTCAAGGACCATAAGGATGTGTCAAGACATGTTTGGTATAGAAATTCATCCCAAATGTTATGGATAAGGGAAAAGCTACACTTTTCCGGTGAGTAACTATGTATGGTAGTCAGTTGTGGGCAAAGTACTCAGATACTTTACTTGAGGAAAAGAAGAAGGACTTTTTATGCAGGTCTATAACTTTTAATAAAGAAATACTGTCATCGAACAATACTCAATACTACAACAAAAAGTCCTGTACTCAAAATGTTACTTATGTAAAAGTACAGTATTATCAGTAAAATATACTTAAAGTATCAAAAGTAAAAGTACTCATTATCCAGTGTTATTACAGTTTATTAGGCTATATTAGTTTTACCATGAATAAAATAAGAAAAAAAAACACATGAGAGCATTTTAATGTTGTATTGGAGCTAATTTTAGACACTTTAGACACTGACTGACACAAGGCGGGGGGCCGGAGGCTGAACCCAAATGCACGACTCGTTCGCAGTACGTTCAAAAAAGAGAAAGTCTTTATTGTACCAAAATGAAAGTCACTCTCAAGGAGGAAAAATGCTACAACACTAAGGCTATAAAGTACCAACAAAAAATCACTCTTACGAGGTAAACAAAAAATCACTCTTACGAGGTAAACACAAAATCACTCTTACGAGGTAAACAAAAAATCACTCTTACGAGGTAAACAAAAAATCACTCTTGCGAGGAAAATCAGACTAATGATAACTAGAAAAAGTAACAAAGGAAAAGCTGCAAAAACAAGACTGAAAACTAAACAGACAGGAACAAAACACAAAACCTGAAAGGGCATGGAGCTGGGCGCTGGTTCTTGAGACATGGAACATGACGAACTGGCACAGGACAAGGCTAGACACAGACAATAAATAGACACAAGGTAACAGGGCACAGGTGAAAACAATCAGGGCAGGGGAAGGCAATCACAGTGGCGGGAAACACACAAGGGCAGGAAGCAAAGGTGCCTGAAACGAGAGGGAAGAGTTATTTCAAAATAAAACAGGAAGTGCACGACAAGACAACACAAGTGATAACTTAACATTTACGACGAGACATGACAGTACCCCCCCTTCTAGGGACGGCACCAGACGGCCCAGGCTCCTGAGGATGGCGGCGGTAAAAGTCATCTATGAGGCCCGGGTCCTCAATAAATCTGGAGGGTATCCATGAACGCTCCTCCGGACCGTAGCCCTCCCAGTCAACCAGGAACTGGCGTCCTCTGCCTCTGTTCCGGACTGCCAGTAGCTGCTTAACTGTGTACACTGGACCGCCGTCAATCATTCGGGGGGGTGGTGGGGGCTTGGCAGGAGGGACCATGGGGCTATCCTTCACTGGTTTAAGTCTCCCCACATGGAAAGTGGGATGGACCCTGAGGGATCTGGGGAGACGAAGACGAACAGCAGCAGGGTTAATCACTTTTGCAACAGGGAAAGGACCAACAAACCTGGGAGCCAGCTTCCTGGACTCTACATGGAGGGGCAGATCCCTGGTGGATAGCCAGACTTTCTGGCCAGGCTTGTAGATTGGTGCCGGGCGGCGCCTCCGGTCAGCAGCCCTCTTCATCCGGGCCGAGGTCCGCAGGAGGGCCCTGCGGGCTGCTGCCCAGACCCGCCGGCAACGACGAACTAGAGCATGCGCCGACGGCACCACTACCTCCTTCTCTGTGTCAGGAAACAGTGGAGGCTGGTACCCATAGGCGCCTTGAAACGGTGTCAGACCAGTGGCTGCGGTGGGAAGGGAGTTGTGGGCATACTCGACCCAGATCAGGTGCTTACTCCAGGTTGATGGATTCTGGGAGATGAGGCAGCGGAGGCAAGTCTCCAGCTCCTGGTTAAGGCGTTCAGTCTGTCCATTGGACTCGGGATGGTAACCCGACGTGAGACTAACTGTGGCCCCTATCAGCGCACAGAACTCAGACCAGAAACGTGATACAAACTGAGGGCCCCGGTCGGACACTATGTCTCTAGGGAGGCCATGTAGGCGAAAAACATGGTTTAGCATTATCTCAGCCGTCTCCTTGGCTGACGGCAATTTAGGCAAGGCAATGAAATGTACCATCTTGGAAAAACGGTCCACCACTGTCAATACAGTGGTGTTACCTTCAGACAAGGGAAGTCCCATAACAAAGTCCAGTGAGATATCTGACCAGGGCCGACTGGGAACTGGGAGGGGATGGAGCAATCCCATCTGAAGTCTCGAGGATGTTTTGTTTTGGGCGCAGACCCGACAGGCCTCCACATACTCCCGGACATCCTGTTCCATAGCCGGCCACCAGAAGCGTTGCCTGATGACAAACATAGTACGGCTCACCCCTGGGTGGCAGGTAAGCAGGGAGGTGTGAGCCCAGTGAATCACCTGAGGTCGCAGGGGCACTGGGACAAACAGCCGATTGGCTGGGCAACCACTAGGTGGTGGGCTCTCACCATTGGCCTGCTTCACCTCAGCTTCTATCTGCCAATTCACTGCCCCCACCACACGTTTCAGTGGCAGGATGGACTCGGGGACCTTGGCAACAGACTCGGGGTCATAAAGGCGAGAGAGAGTGTCCGGCTTGGTGTTCTTGGACCCCGGCCTGTAAGACAAGACAAAATCAAAACGGTTAAAAAACAATGTCCATCTTGCTTGACGTGCATTTAAACGTTTTGCTTTTCTAATATACTCCAAATTTTTATGATCCGTCCAGACGATGAATGGTTGTTGAGCTCCCTCCAGCCAATGTCGCCACTCCTCCAGGGCCACCTTCACTGCCAGTAGCTCACGATTCCCAACGTCATAGTTGCGCTCAGCTGATGAGAGCCGTCTGGAAAGATAGGCACAGGGGTGCATCTTTTGGTCCTTCTCTGACCGCTGAGATAAAACAGCCCCCACTCCTTCACTGGAGGCATCCACCTCCACCACAAACTGACGATTTGGGTCAGGCATTGTGAGAATGGGCGCTGTCGTGAACATGGCAGTCAGCCTCCTGAATGCCTGGTCAGCTTCTGGAGACCACTGGAAGGGTGTCAGAGGAGATGTTAATGCATGGAGTGGAGCTGCTATTGCGCTGAAGTTTCTGATGAACCGCCTATAGAAGTTAGCAAACCCCAGGAATTGCTGAACCTTCTTGCGGCTATCAGGAGTTGGCCATTGAGCCACAGCGCTAACTTTAGCCGGGTCCATCTGTATCTGTCCCGAGGCTACAATAAAGCCAAGGAACGATATTGTATCGGCATGGAAATCACATTTTTCTGCTTTAACATATAGCTGGTTCTCCAGCAGGCGCTGGAGAACCAGTCTGACATGATGGACATGAGTACGCTGATCAGGGGAAAAGATCAAAATGTCATCCAGGTATACAAACACAAACAAGTTCAAGAAATCACGGAGGATATCGTTAACAAAAGCCTGAAATACTGCAGGGGCATTGGCAAGTCCAAATGGCATGACTAAATATTCATAGTGCCCTGATGGTGTGTTAAAACCAGTCTTCCACTCATCCCCCTCTCTGATCCGAACCAGGTGGTAAGCGTTTCTTAAGTCTAGCTTTGTAAATACCTTGGCTGACTGGAGCTGTTCAAAAGCGGAGGCCATAAGGGGCAGAGGGTAGCGGTTCTTAACTGTAATGGCATTAAGGGGGCTATAGTCTATGCAGGGACGGAGGGAGCCGTCTTTCTTTCCTACAAAAAAGAAACCGGCTCCCGCAGGAGATGAAGAGGGACGAATAAGGCCAGCCTTGAGTGAACTGTCAATGTAATCCTTCATGGCCTTTTTCTCAGGACCTGAAATGGAATAAAGTCTCCCCTTGGGAATTGGGGCACCTGGAATCAAGTCAATGGCGCAGTCATATGGTCTGTGGGGAGGCAAGGACGCAGCCTTGCTTTTGCTGAATACCTCCCCCAAGTCATGGTAAGCCACAGGTACCGTTGCTAGGTCAGTAGGTTCAGTTACAAGGTCTGGTTCTATCCCAGGAGATGGGTCTGTCCCCCCAGTATTGATATGGCCCATTGCCAGTCTCTGACCCACAGCTAAACAGTTCCCTACACAATTCTCTCCCCAGGCGGTGATAGTTCCGGCTTCCCAATTAATGTGGGGGTTGTGCCTAGACAGCCATGGGTATCCAAGAACCATTGGATGCCGAGCAGAGTTAAAAAGGTGAAAAGACATCTGTTCATAGTGATCGCCAACCTGGACACGGAGTGGTTCAGTCTTATGAGTTATCCTAAAAATAAAATGGCCATCAAGAGCGGTGGCTTCCAGGGGCTGGGATAACAATACAGTTTTTACTTGCCACTGGTGGGCCAAATCCCAGTCTAGCAGGCTCTCGTCGGCCCCTGAATCAATTAAAGCCCCTACAGAAATGGAGCGATCAGTGAGGATTACCTGGACAGTAGTCAGTGTGCGAGGGGGAGTTTCCGGCATGGACAACCGACGGGCCAGAGTACCTCCCTTACCTGGTGAGCTCCCTCCTTTTGCTGGACATGCAGCCAGAAAATGCCCAGTCCGTCCACAGTAAAAGCATCTGCCCTCTAGTAACCGGCGACGTCGCTCCTCTCTGGACAGCCTTGCCCGCCCCAACTGCATCGGCTCCTCCCTGGGCTCTAGGGGTGCTGCAGCCTGTGGAGAAAATTGTGCCGGCATGGGGGGTTGAGCAGCTATCCGGTGGTGAAAGGGCGTCACGGTCTCTCTCTCCCAGTCCCTTAGCCGATTGCCCGTCCGGATGGCAAGGGCGATGACGGAGTCTAAGTCTGCAGGTAAGTCCAGGGGAATTAGCAAGCTCCGAACGGAGGCAGCGAGCCCAGTCAAAAACATGTCCCGTAGGGCCGCGTCGTTCCACTCACTGTCAGCAGCTAAGGTGCGGAAGTGGATGGCGTAATCAGCCACCGTGCGTCTGCCTTGCTTGATAGTGCTCAGCTCTCTTGCCGCCTCCCTCCCTGGTACTGTGCGATCGAAGATCTTCCTTAATGAGTCTTTAAAAGAGTCTATGGAGGAGCACACTGACGCTCCCCGAGCCCACTCTGCAGTCGCCCATGCTGCCGCTTGTCCCGAAAGGTGGGAAATCATGAAGGCCACTTTGGCCGAGTCCGTTGGGAAGGCTGAGGGCTGGAGTTTATAGTGCAGCTCACATTGAACAATAAAAGACTTACAATTGACACCTTCTCCGGAGAATTTCTCTGTCGGGGCTAGCCGGAGCGAGGCTGAAGGTGATCCAGGTGAAGCAGGAGTAGCAGAAGAGTTCGGTGGTGCAGAAAGTTCAGGCTGTGATGGAGGGAGGGCCTGCCTGATCTGCCGGGCTAACTCCCTCATCTCCGTGGTCATGGCTGCCTTAAAACTGTCCTGGCTGTTGGCCAACCCTTGCAACCCTTGGGCAAGGGATGTCAGGTGTTCCTCCTGCCTCGTTAGTCGTGCTTCCTGGGAGTGGACTGCTGCGGTCAGCTGGCTGGAGTCGGCTGGGTTCATGGCTGGCCAGTTCGTACTGACACAAGGCGGGGGGCCGGAGGCTGAACCCAAATGCACGACTCGTTCGCAGTACGTTCAAAAAAGAGAAAGTCTTTATTGTACAAAAATGAAAGTCACTCTCAAGGAGGAAAAATGCTACAACACTAAGGCTATAAAGTACCAACAAAAAATCACTCTTACGAGGTAAACAAAAAATCACTCTTACGAGGTAAACACAAAATCACTCTTACGAGGTAAACAAAAAATCACTCTTACGAGGTAAACAAAAAATCACTCTTGCGAGGAAAATCAGACTAATGATAACTAGAAAAAGTAACAAAGGAAAAGCTGCAAAAACAAGACTGAAAACTAAACAGACAGGAACAAAACACAAAACCTGAAAGGGCATGGAGCTGGGCGCTGGTTCTTGGGACTTGGAACATGACGAACTGGCACAGGACAAGGGTAGACACAGACAATAAATAGACACAAGGTAACAGGGCACAGGTGAAAACAATCAGGGCAGGGGAAGGCAATCACAGTGGCGGGAAACACACAAGGGCAGGAAGCAAAGGTGCCTGAAACGAGAGGGAAGAGTTATTTCAAAATAAAACAGGAAGTGCACGACAAGACAACACAAGTGATAACTTAACATTTACGACGAGACATGACACTGACTGGATGTCAAATAATAATGTGAAAAGTAACTAAAGCTTCAGATAAATGCAGTCGGGTAGAAAGTAGAGTAAAAGGTAGTTCCCTCTGCAATGTAGTGGAGTTTTATCTGCAAAACTTACTGTGTACTTAAAAAGTACACAAAAGTAAAAATACTCATTATACAGTGTTATTATAGTGTACTATTTGTTTTTATCACCAACATACACGTGAGAGCATTTTTATATTGGAGCTAGTTTTAGACAGTTTGGCTGGATTAATTGTACAGCAGTATATGTGTACACAAAACATTTTTTTTTAAAAAGAAAATAAAAGAACGCCAATTTAAACAGTAAGAATAGTAAAATTATATTATTTTATGCCAAATCCCCATGTGAAAAGTAAGTAAAGCTGCAGATAAATTCAGTAAAGTAGAAAGTACAGTATTTTCCACTAAAATATAGAGGAGTAGAAGGTAGCGTCAAATGAAAACATTCAAGTAAAGTACAGGTACATCAGAACTGTACTTAAGTACAAATAGATATAAATAGTAGAACATACCATAATAACACTGTATAGTTTTCTTGAGTAAATGTACTCCATCATTGATAGCGGGACCCCAACTCCCCTCCCTTCCCCTCCTCCACCTCCCCCTCCCGGTATGACATCACCGCTGGACAAAGCAGCAAGGAGTGGTTTCTGTGCGAATCTCCTTCCCCCCCAAAAGATCCGTGGGACATACCCACTGTCTTTGATAAAACCGTCTTCCAGCTTCATTAAATCTCGCCGGCAGCAGGTTTCCTGTACGTCGTCGGAGGAATGAGCCGCTGTACAGAATAACAGAATAACGTCGCGTTGTGTTCGAGTCAGATACAGAGAGAGAGAGAAAAAAAAAAGTCACCGCCGCTGGATGGTGGGTGATTTTTTTTTGGTTTTTAAAGTTTCGCCGTCCTAACATGGTAAGCCCAAAGAAACTGTCTTTTGAAAGCTAATTTAACAGACATGCTATAACGTGTGGCAGCTAAATAAAAAAAAGAAAGTAGATAATAATAAACTTTGGTTATTTTCAGCAACAGCTGGCGGACTTTGACGAACCTCGTGAACTCAGCGAGTTCGGCTAACAGCTCACCGCCTCACGTCTGCTGCCTTTCTCTAGTTTTTAAAACACAAGAGGCCTGCTAAAGCTACAGCAGACTCTTCTGCAGATGAAGCTAATCTTATTTATGAATGAAACTGACTGCGCCCCCGCATGTCACGAAGGGAACACTGCGTTTCAGTCGGCGTAAAAAAAGTTCCATAGCTCAGCACGGGGAAAGTATAATAACGCTTCCCCGTGACGTACATTTTCCAGTCTCCTCATTAGCTTATCAGCAGACACGTCTGGTTTGTTCTTTTTTCCCCCTGGGATGGAAGATGCTGTACCGTTATGATCCAGATGTTGGCTGGCCTCGCGCTGCCCTGATCACATGATCGTGCAGCTGTGCTCCGCTGGCAGGGCAGCTCCAGCCTTATAGACATACGTATGGAATATAGGGCAGTGCCTCTCAAAGTAGGATGCACATGGGTTCCTCAGCAAATGTATGTGATACTGAATGTTTTACTGTTGTGGTCGTGGGTTTCATATACACAATAATCTAATCACAAGGTGGATCCTAGAACATCTTATCAATTTGGGGGTCTGTGGTCTTACTTGTGTGGTTCCTTGATGTCAAAAAGTTTGAGAGCCACCGATGTACAGGATGTAGATGTAGTGTCCGCCAGACTGATGACTTGCGTAAAATGAGTTTTTACAAGATGCTGCTATACCAGATTATTGCCAGACATTGTAATTTGTGTGTGTTAGTCCAAGGAATTTATTTCATCGCACATATATTTCAAGCTGCCAAAAGATAAAGGTCACACTGAACTGGCTCCTGTGGTTCTAAAAGGGATATTGGAGTTGGAGATTCTTAGCGGTAAGACTTCTATATAATCTACAGTATGTCTTATATCTGGCCTTGAGATAACACATCTGCCTTATAGTTCTCACTGCTTTACCTGCTAATCAGCATATCACAATAAATTATTGTAATACCGAATTCCTTAGATTATTATTGCAGTACTTCTTTGAACTGTGAATATGAATTTCAGTGGTTTAAGAATATTAGAAAGCGAGATATGAGATACCATTTTAGATTGTGGTTATTGTAATATTATGGTCTACATGATGTCTTTTCCTGGTTTTAAAAGCTCCATTTCAGTGAAGTATGTAATTTTCTAATCTTACAAGACTATTCTGCTGCTAAACCTTAAACTAGAATAAGTAGTTAAGATAGGCCTGACAGGGGGCAGCCTGTTGCAGCAGCTCTTGTTTTTTTATTTTATTTTGTACCTATTTATTTATTGCATACTGCCAATACACTTTATTTTGTCTTGCTGTTTATCTCTGCTGCCATGATTTCTGATTTTCTTATTTTAACTAGATTGGCAAAATCTAGTTAAAATGCTCACAGAATGCTCACATAAGAAAGAGGGTATACAGTAATTATATGATCTCTTTATATACAATTTACACAATAAAATTAAGTTTATGTATGTTTGATATATCTCTATATGTTATATTACTAGCCGATACTCACTTCCTCATATCTGCAAAAATGATCAATATTTAGCAAACATCTCATTATGTAAATATTAATGAAAGAAACAATAGTCATCCCTACAATATTGTCAAAACATTGATGTTTCCCACACATTGCTCCTTGTAGGGCGCTGCACCACACAATGATATCCTAGTGCCACAAATTTGATTTTGTCCATATATTGCCGATTATTTCTTCTCAACTCATCGAGGTTTGAATAGCTTGAGCTTGAGCTGGGAAGTGGTGCCAATGCCAGTAAGAGAATAGGTTCCAGATGCTCAGTCAGATTAATTTTTATTAATAGTGATGAGAGGAGTTTGACTCAAGAGCATTAGTGTTAGTAAAAAAGCAAACCGATACAGACCCACTGTCACTGGGTTTCTTTAGAAGGGAGAAGTGTGATGGTACGACGAACATGCTGAAACTCTAATTCTTATTGCTCTGTGATACTTAAAAATGAAATTGGGATTTACTACTGCAATATATTGCAGTTGAGTGCTTCATTTCTCTCTCCTTTGACCTCAGTAATAAGCTTAATAATCCTTAGAGTTGCGTCCAAAATGAGATCCACCGGTGATTATGGCTCAAAAGCTGTCAGACAATTTTTTTAAGAAAATCAAGGCTGTCAAACAGTCTTTCATTGACCATTTATTTTTCCTTTTTAATGGCCTTTATTTAGGGGAACTCCATTATTATTTCAATAAACAGCATTGTAGAAGAAGAGCTAGTTTTGATACATTGGTCTAATATAGTGACAGATACTATAGCTGTTTTCTTTGCAAAAAAATCTTTTCTATCATTTGCAGTTTTTGAGTGTGCTCAGCTTATTTTGATCTTCAACACTGAACTGAATCGTAAAAGGATTTCCGTGCTGGCATGGGGTCGGCAAAGTACTTGAGTCTTTCAGTAAAAAAAAAGAAAACCTTTGATGGCTTCCTGGTGTCTGGACAAACACAGTCAGAGTCAGACGGTGGTTTAGGGTGTTGGCATATTTCAGTTTGTGCTATTCAGAGTTAAACTTAGGTAGGAAATTCCAGTCCCTTTAGAGAAGATGCCTGCAATGATATGTTTCTGGTCTTTTCTTCATTGAATATTTATTCACATTTTTGAATCTCTGTGCAGTAAGAGTCTGAGGGTAAAATGTCTTGGGAGAGTCAGTGTTAACGATGGTCCCTGGCAGGCTGAAGCTTTCTGAAAGTCCAGGGAAGCAAGTGGTGAGCTGTGCTGTTATGGAAACTTTGTGATGAAGCTGCACTCCTTCCCACATCCTCTCTGTTGAAGTCATAAACAGAGCCTCATGGAAAAGGAAGGTTCTGGTTAAGTGTTGACCTGGAGCTCCAGGTGATGGCAGTAATGAAAAGATTCAAAACAACAAAGCCGATCTGGATTTAGTGAAAAGCGTCCTCACTATTATAGAGATATTTTAAATCTTGTGGACAAACCAGAAACTCTTCTATTAATACATAAATATGGAAAAAAAATATCCTGTGCCTGCTGACTCTGACTCACGCAATCACGCAAAGTAATCATAAACGCTGCCGCCATCTTCTGACGACACGATCATAAAAATAGGTCAGCAACAGCGTCTGTGCTGAGTGATCACATACAGTGGTTTCAAATTATCCAAAAGGGAGGGATCATGCTGCCAAAACCAAACAGATAAACCACAGGTGCTGTTACAGTCTTAGTCATACCATTTCAGAATGGTGGTAGTAATACACTATTTTGTTGTTAGTTAACTGCCATAAAACTAAAAGAGTGAGATGTGACTGATTTTTGATGGATTGTTACTGTAAGAAACATTTTTTACACACATAAGCAGTATTTTTTAGTTAGAAAACGTTAGTCCGAAGTGGTGCTGAACCACTAACTATAAATATCTAATTGCACTTATTTTGCCTGATATTGCAATTGAGATAAGATTTGTGGTATTAGAGGGAATAGTTTACCATCATTATTCTCATTAGAAAGCCTATTAAAAATTATTATGGTGTGATTATTTTTCTTTTTTCTTTTGATAGATTGTTCAGGAGAACTTAAAGTAGAAATGGTGAAGCCTCTGGATAAATGTTGAAACTCTTGATAGACTTTCAGTCCTCAACGTTAAAATGCAGTGAATTTTATTTGATTTAATGTGTATTTGATACGTTGTCACTACCTGCCAGCACCATGCCAGCTGATAGCAATTAGAAGTGCATGTAAGTGGCTGTTATTTGCATCATCTAATATGTGCTGTTTATCTTTAATATAAGCCTTAAAAATGTCTGTCACAAACACACACCCCTGAAAGCAACACACAAATGAATGGCCTGAAAGCGACATATAGACAGCACAGAGTTTCACCCAGAATTATCTTATTTTTGCTACAAACACAAACTGGCTCCAGCAGGATCATTTGAAAGATGCTGTAATCACCCAGAACTCTACACATAATAGCTTTGAACAACCATAATAGTATAATAGAGTGTGGGGGCAGACAGGAGGACATGGTCGTAAAGACACAGACAGGAAGCAGACTTGTGCTCTTTCCTTCATGCGATGGGATACTAAATCACTTATTCACAGGAAGCCAAATGGTGTATGACTGCTGGAAGATTTTTTTTTGCTCACACTCTATATCCTGCCATTCTGACCCTGAGCGTAATGTAACACATTAAAATTATATGTACAGAAAGTCCAGTTGACTTGTGCCCGCTAGACATATGATGACCTGAATGTCTGGAGAATCTTTTCAGATATATTTAAGATTGTTACTCATTTCAAAATGCTGATTGTGTTTCCTCTTTTCTTTGTTATCGGTTCCCTATTTTTTTTTTCTTTTTATAGCTTACTTACACTTACACAATACAATGAAAAACATCCACTAACTCTGAGATGTTCCCAAAAGTCTTCCAATGACAACTTGTTAATTTTATTAGGAGGAGGAAGTCATTAGTAATGTTCAAAAAGATGTCGAGGAAATATTGTATAGGATATAGTAATAATAATAATAATAACTTAATTTGTGTTAGTAGATTTCAAGCAAACAAGAGATTATATATAAAATATGAGATTAGATATTTTTGTATTATGAAATAGTATTTAGCATTTTTTAAACATTATTTTTATTATAATATTGTTAGAAGAATATGATTAAATTATGATTATTATATTTGTTATTATTAAGTAATCAACTACTACTACTACTAATAATAATAATGGCACTGGATCTGCTTTGTAATTATTCCAGAGACAAGGAAACATTTAAAGAATTTTAAGTGCATTTTAAGCACAAGTGATGCTTTCTTGCAGCCAGTGATTGTTATACCTCATGATTTATAATGATTTTAGAATATTGTAAATATTTTATCTCAATTAAACCAAAAAAACAAAACAAAAACAGTTACAAACAGTTTATCCCTCAGTAAATACCATGACACACACTTACCTCTAGCAATCTTATTGAGATAGCTAAAATCTCATAAACATTTCATGCAAGGGAGCGAGGAAGTTGATGGGAGCGGTTGGTTTTTCTCATTTTTAAACTAGTGTTTTTCCTCTGGAGAGCAAAAAGAATGACTTGGCGGTTTCCTGTCAATTTTGGAAGTCCCCTATTAGTCATCAGAGCCGCACTCCTTTAAAAGAGAAAAGCCTTGAGCAGCAGAAAAAAAGAAAAAAAAAACTAAAACAGTCACCTTCAGAATCCACGTACTGTCAGAGAAGTCGTAAGTCACACGAAAAAAAAAGAAAAGAATTTCAACCTTCATACAGTCTGTGCTTGATGATATATGTTGGATTGTCTTGTGGTTTTATTGTCTCCACCCAACTGGGAGACAAAGAGAGTTGAAACAAAGGCATACCTCCCTGTTTATGTCACATTCTAATCACCCTTCTTTCCACATACATCAGTTTATTTTTTCTTGCCATGCTTGTGTTTCCATAGCTATAATCTCCTCCTCAGATGTCTTATATTTTTGTCCCTGCAGTGCTGTGCCTGACGAGGTTGACCTGTGGTTCTGATCTGCCCTGGAAGACCATGCTGTCCCTCCTGCTGCCCGCGATGCTGGCCGTCCAAGCTATGGGTGGGTGTCGCCCCTGCCTGGTCCCTGCTGTTAGATCCAAGTGCCAATAGTTGGAGAGTTATAAACCAGCTCTGTTTAAACTCTCATCCCTCCTGACAAGCTGACAAAGAACACGTTTATACAGGCTTCCTACTTGAGAGTAGAAAGTACAAAGACATTTTTTCAATAATTCCTTTAAAGGGGCTATATGTAACTTTCAGAAATATAAGTGAAGCAATTTACACGTTCTAATCATTATCGTTTAGTGCCCATGAGTAAACGGGTTGTAACGCAACTCAAACCATAACATAGAAATTGACATTTTTTATTTCTTTTTTGTTACCATTAAAAAGGGCAAGGTACTAATCACAATAAGTTTCATGAGTGATTTTCCTATTTGGTCTGAATTTTAATGAAATAAGTAGAAGTTTCATTTGATATTACCAACAATGAATGAGATGAAAAGCACATTTTCATTAGTTTATCAATTATTACCCCAAAATGTATGAAATCCAGAGTCTCTCATAATATCCCTAACTTATTATGAGTACTGTAAATGCTAAACACTCAATCAAGAGAGAAATGCACCATGCCTGGGTTAACAAACTGTGCCTTAAAATGCCTCGTTTGTACTAACATGAGTTTATGATGTCACAGCCGTACAGTCCCTGACCCCCTTCAAATCAGCCGGAGAAGAGGTTTGTGAATATTAATAAACAGATCAAAATCGCCCTGTGCTTTTGATAGCTCCAGAGAAAAGCTTGAGAGATGAGAAGCTATAATGAAATGTTTTTTGGAACTTTAAACGCACAAGCAATCTCACACTTTTAACAGGAAAATGAGTTAATGCATGTACTAGATAAGTGTCATGATTCTCTCCTGTTAGCATCAACAACAGATAACAGTGGTCTCCAACTATTGTGACAGCTACCTGTTGTCACACACCACCGCAAGTTTCTCAACAAAACACAGAACGCAGCTAAAACACACAATATTTCCTTTTCAAACGAGCAGAAAGCAAACTCCACAGTGACATTAGAAGATTGTTGAATATTGCTTCTTCTGATAGTCGTCCAAAGATGTAATAAGTAGACATTTCACAACAAAACCACAGCTTGTTGCTCCTCAGCTCCACTGTATTGAAATTTATTATTAGTTGAGTTGGCGGTTTGATGGTCAGGTGCATGGATAGCAGCCTCTGTGTGTGTGTGTGTGTATGTGTGCTTGCACGTGTACAGCAAGGGCCGGACAAACGAGGCACAATAGTAGAGATCTTTTGTGCTATGAGACGTATAATGTAGGACAATCCAGTCTTGTGCTGCTGCAGCTTTAACAGCCGCCACCAAGGGTGTTACTAGTGAGAATCAATTTCTGAAAGTAACTTATAGTCTCTAAGTTTAAGTTTACAGGCTTACAGCTGCAATATGTTTGTGTTTTTTATATTTTCAAATATATTTTTATATTTGACCTTTTCCAGACAGGTGAAAGGAGCTAGCACAAGGCCTCGGAGTTACTGTGTTATATTCACATAGCAGCAGGGTGGTGGTTGATGTCGCAACTAAGAATTCATAACTCATCACACTCAAAAAGAAATCATGAAAAATAATCTTATTGCCTGTGCATGACTTGGTAATGTCTGCGGGGAAATGAACATGTCAAAAGAGAGATGAACAGTACATATGTTTTCATAGAGCTGCAACGATTAATTGAGTAATTGATTAGTTGCCAGCTATAAAATTAATCTCCAATATTTGTGAATCATTTTATTTAAGTAAAATTCTCAGATTCTGTAATTCCAGCTTCTTAAATGTGAATATTTTCTGGTTTATTTTCTCTTATACGACAATAAAATTAATATCTCTGATCTGATAGTTGCATCATGGGATTTGGTAAATGGTGATTGACATTTTCTGACATTTTATGGACCAAACAACTAAACAATTAATTGAGAAAATGATTCGGATTAGAGCTCTCTATTTTAGTACCATAGAAGCCAATGGAAATGAAACACATCATAGTTGGTAATATTGTTTTTAATAGATATACAGCCTGAAGAAGGAGGAGGAAGTCAAATGCGTGTTAAAATGTGGATTCATCATATATGGACAAACCTACAATGTTCGCAATGATCTTGTATCAATCAAAAAAAAACATCTACGATTTCAAAAGATTTTTTTTCTCTCCTTTTCTGTTCTCTGGTTGAACTGACAACCTCCTATTGGCCATCAGTGGCACATTTCAATCTGGACTCAGTGGACCTAAGTGTCTTCAGTGGTTCATTAGGGACCTATTCTCTCCCAGCACAAATGGGCCTCCGGCCTGCTCATTACCGGCTCGCGTGGCATCCACTGCCTGACTCGCTCCTCTCACAGGAGGAGGTGTCGGGGACTGATGGAGCTCTTTAACTCACGGGTAATGGGCTATTGTGGCTCATACAGAGATTCGGTTTCAGTCTGCTTACTGGAGCACTAAGTGAATTAGTTGGAGTCTTGTGTGGCGGTGTCGTCTGCACATGTAACACTGCTTGATGGCACAAAAACACTGCATGCTTTCATTGCTCGGAGCTGATAAAGTATTTAATTTAGTGTGGTTAGTCACTTCAATATGAAGCTACCTTTTAAGGAGCTTCAATGCAAATAGACAAATTATTTTATTTAGTGTAAATGAATACTGTGTATCGAGTGCAGCATGCTCTTGATAACATTGTTGGCTGACAAATTAAGGCTCAACCTTTCTATTTTTTACCAGCATCTGACAACAGTAATTACCTTTCTAATTAATTAAAGGTCACCTGGTTGCCTTTGATTTATAAACAGCCGTGCTTTTATTCTATTGGTTACACAGACAGAAAACCTGCAGACTTGTGTTATTATATGAGCATGTGTCTGTGTTGAAAGCCCCCAGGATCTCCAGGTCCCTTTTTTGACTGTAATCCTCCTGGTATTGAGCTACTACTCCACTGCTCCACAACTCCAGGAAGTTCCCCCCCCATATCAGTAAGCACGATTTTATATTTTACCGCTTTTCTGCCTTCACACTTCCTATCATGAGAGCACTATTTGTGGAAGAAAAAACACATGACAACGCTGTCGTCCCGATGCAGCAGCATCGCCTCTCCGGCTCCCATCTGTATCCTGACTCAGGGGTCGGAAGATGGATCGTGCTTGGTGAAACTTCTCCCTGATGTGACTCACACAGAACTGCACAGCTGTTGTGTTGCTGCAGCCGCGAAGAGGCTTGTCTGTTAGGAGTTGTTTTTAGTTCACTCTTTGTTTTTTTTTTTTTACTTCAGGAAAGCAGAAAAATGTGACGAAAAACCTGCTCTGGCTTTGACCGTTGACCTACTAGTAAAGTTTACTTTCATTGAATGAATTTAAGATTATTTAATCAATCATGACAGCACAAACAAAAACAACACAAAACAGCACAACATAACAAACACTGTGCACAGCATTGACATTTCTCACAAAACCAATAACCATGTGTTGAACAATGACTGAGAAGGTGGAGGCAGAAACAAGCTGCTTATAAAATCCTATACTATCAACTTTTTTCAACTTTATGTCTACCAACCTCCAGAAAAGCAAAGAAACAATGCAAAGAATCATTAACAGATAATCAGTCTCCCTTATAAGTTTCAAAAATAGCTTTACAAACTATTTTCATAAAAAACAAAACAGAATGACATGTTTTTTTTTAAATTTATGTTGGTATCATTCTAGAATTTAACTCCAATAATGGAGGCACATCTCCTTTTTATACCTTTTTTAGCTTTTTGTACCGTAATTTGCAAAAAACCTCTGAGATATAAGATGAATGGGGAACAAATAATTAGTAATAGATCAAATGCAAGGCCTTGGAATTCAATAATATTACAACCACTTTCATTTACATTCCCAAAAAACATAATTTAGTTCTCTTAATATTTAAAGATAATTTATTGACATCAAACCAAGTCTTGAGATTTCCCAGCTCCTTTTCTACACAACACAAAATTTTTAAGTTCTTACCAGAGCAAACAAATTGGTATCTTCTGCAAATATTACATGTCTAAAAAAATTTGCTCTTGTTACTAAAGTACCGTAATCTCATTACAGCCCATTTGCTGTCAACGTGATGTACTGAATGTACAGTGACGACCGAGCCACAACAGTAGCTGAGTGCAGTAGCGTCTTTAGCTCACTCCAGCACGGCGTGCAGCCGTGTCAGCGAGTGGCAGAGCTAACAGGAAGCTGTCTGAGCTAATTGCTTGTTGTTGTCATACTCTCTGTTCAGTTAGCACAGCCGCTGGTCTGCTAGAGCTGGCCGCCGTCTGCAGTTCTTTAGCCTCCCCGAACAATGAAAGAGAATTGTATTCTTGCAAATGCAAATGCAAAAAAAAAAAAAAAAAATTGGAACGATGACCCGATTCTGCTTTCAGTGATGGGAGCTGTAAGGTAATTCAAATTACTCGGCATAATTGGATAGATTGCATCTCGTGTAGTAGTCGGCGGGCGCCACATTATGGCGGGGCCCCGGAGCGTGAAAATAGCCCGCTCACGCCTGCATCTCTGGTGTACTTTTTAAAGGTCTGATAACTAGGAATGCCCTCTTCCTGTCCTCCTTTTCTCTTTACAGCAATTGATTCTGCAAGAGAGGGGACACTTTAGCCCGTGCAGAAATTCAATTTAGGGTTATTACCCCGTATCAGTGATGTTCTTGCTAATTTGATTGCGTCCAGTGAAGTATCCTTTTAAAAACAATCGAGGACAGGCTCAACAAAGATTGGTTTCGCCGCAGTGCATACATAATAACCGGTCTCTGTTGGCTTTCTCTCTGCCTCACTATTCCCTGGCTCTTCCCCCCTCTCCTCTCACAGTACGCTCATTGAAACAGAGTGCATTACCCAACAAGCACCTCATCATTATTTCAACAAGTCCTAAAAACGCTGCCTTGTGGGATCGTTAAAAAATTGATTTGGGTAATATGCCAAGATTGCAGCACTGGAGGGGAAACAGGGGGGCCCGGAGCCGCGCGTGGGTCCGCCGTGTGTCTGGCATGATGAATGGGGCTGAACTGATGCTGATCTGTGCTTGGAAAGCATCTTGATGACTTGCTGACAGGGGGGAGACACCTGCCTCCGAAGAAGGAGGCCTGATGACACAGTGGCGGCAATGTCCTTTTTAAAGAGAGTTAAAGTACACTACTGTTCAAAAGTTTGGGGTCACCCAGACAATTTAGTGTTTTCCATGAAAAGTAACACTTTTATTTACCACTACGAGTTGTAAAATGAATAGAAAATATAGTCAAGACATTGACAAGGTTAGACATAATGATTTGTATTTGAAATAATAATTTTTTCCTTCAAACTTTGCTTTTGTCAAAGGAAGGTCAGTCTTCTAGCTTCTCTAACCAGTTAAACTGTTTTCAGCTGTGCTAACATGATTGCACAAGGGTTTTCTATTCATCCATTACCCTTCTGACACAATGAGCAAGTACCGTTATACCACTGGAATGATAGTTGCTGGAAATGGGCCTCTATATGCCTATGTAGATTTTGCATAAAAAAAACACACATTTGCAGCTAGAATAGTAATTTACCACATTAGCAATGTATAGGGTGTATTTCTCATTAGTTAAGTTAAGTTATATTTATTGAAAAAAATCAGTGCTTTTCTTTCAAAATAAGGACATTTCTAAGTGACCCTAAATATTTGAACAGTTGTGTACCTGGTTCCAAGTTTTAGGGTTACACCACATGACATTTTTGACATTATCTCATAGGCAGAATGAATGGTCGTCTTTAAGCCGTGCAGCCTGACCCTTTCTTGACCCTGGATCACTCCTGCTGCATGAAACTGTGAATCAGCAAATGAAAGAGCTAAAAATATAACGAGTCGGCAGCTGTAAAACACCTGCCTCATCAATGGGATCAAGGAAAAAAAGCTTGACTCGCATCTTTGCCTTCCTCCTCCCCGCTGTAATGATGGACACAGTGTGTGTACAGTTTAATAGCCGTCATTAGGAGGTAGCTGCACGCACCTCAGGTCGGACGCCATGACCCCGCCGCTGTGTTGGGCCGCCAGCTCGTCTGACACCCTTCTCCTCCAACCTTCCTGCTCATCAAAGGTTCTGTCTCTCTGGCCGCTCAGCCCAGAGGCTCGCTCCTTATCTGCCCACTGTAGTGACAGCCATCACTATTATCCGACTGCCGCAGCCCATTAACAGGTTATTGACGGGATATGAGATGGCATACATCTGTGGAGGAAGCAAGAGATAGGGAGCAAGAAATAGATACAGAATAAAAAAAAGAAAAAGAAAAATAGCACAATAGTGAGCCCCCTGTCTTGATTTATGACACCGCTGAAAATAAGCAAGTCAGAGTCCTTGTCTTCCCTATCTGCCGTCACCTGTATCTCTCTCCCTGAGCGAGGGCACTCGCACTCCATGATGACTTTCCGGAGGAAAAAAAAAATGGGAAAAGGAAGAGATTATGTTCAGAGCTTAATGTTGAAAGTGACCCCTTTACAGCACGGAAGGCTTTAAGTCTCACTTAATCTCATCCATATTGCCGCCTCTTTTTCCAAGAGGCCATCTGAAAAACCGCCCGCTCAAGACGCACACACACCCTCTACCCAGGCGCTAATTTATAACCAAATCACGCTCACTATGCAAATGCTCATGTTGCTCCCTTAATGTTTTCCAGATGCTAATTTTTTTTTTAAACGGGGAGTACCATGGACATCTGCGTCTGCTCCCGACAGCCTGAAATCAAACGTTAGCTTTCCCTTCAGACTTTTACAGGGGATTGGTTTATATCATAAGAATAGTGGGTATGAAAGGGCTCATGGATCCTTTTGAGCATAATCCTTCTGGCATCCCAGAATCAAAACTGTGTTGAACTGCAGTTACAAGCATCAACAGAGGGGGGCAGTGTTGTAAAAGCATATTCCTCCAGCCTGTCTCCTTGCAGACTGAAGCCCACTGCCGTTGCAGTCTGTTAGTATTGCACCTGTTTACTTTGCTGTGTCAATATTACCTCTTTAATTTGCCCTCCAATGCCGGTGCTTGAGTTTCCTTGTGTCTGTATATTAATGTTTTGTCCGGCTTCACGCGCACCCTTTAAACATGTGTGCTTACTGAATTTAATGAATAGCTTCACTGAATGTGTAAATATCATTATCTTTTTGCCTTTGCATGAACACACATGTGTGTTTTGTGCGGTGAGCGGTATTGAACCGAGACGAGCTGAAGTGAGGTTGTGCTGCTAATTGAACCAGCGGGCCTTGGTTTTTGAATCTCCTCGCCACCTCCTGGTGTGGCCATCAGTGTCCCACAGTGTACATGTGTGTTTCTGTATCTGCCTGTTGATGCTCATGCTGATGGAAACCCTTTGTGCTCTACAGCAGCTTTCTAACAGCATCTCCATTGTAATGTTCAATAGCTCGTGTCCGATTTCTCAGACAGTGCGTTGCTGTGGAACTGTCAGGAGTCACACAGGTGTGGAATATCAATGTATTCTCTGGCCTTTGGGTGCCTGTTTCTGCTAGAAATTATATGTGTGTGTGTGTGTATAGGAGGGATATAGATTGTATTTTGCTATCAATACCATTGACCCTGCCTATCGATACCAATTCTTACTGATCCTTGTAGGTTTATCTGTTACGTATTACATTACTCTAGATTTTTGCAATGGTCAACAGTTACATACAACTATATGCCAATGGTGAATGTTGATGATTAAGTTTTATGGATGAAAATGACTCAGAGAAAGACATAGTATTGCTGTTTCGCACTTTGTCTCATGTTCTCACAATTGAAATGGTTTTAATTTGAGTTCTCACACATTTGCTGGCTTAAAAACATGACTGTAAATAAACAGTAGTTGTGTTCTTCATGGAGCGTAGCAGCTGTGGTCAGCATGATTTCATGTCGGTTAATGGATTCCAATTGTGGCCAGCTTTCACAGTGGGAAAAAGCAATAAAAGAACCATGAAACTCTAAGCATAATCCACCTCTCAGTTGTCGCTCTGTATGTTTCATAAACTCTGAAATAAATAATATGTTTACATAATACACAATTCCTATCTCATTTATAGAATTTTCTGACTAAAGTTAGATACACTGTTGCTCATCACATTTATTTTTTCTCAGATTGTCTGTTGGCTTTACTGTGTATTTACACTACGCTATGATAATATCAGAGAAATAGATGATATTTGCTTTACCTGTCTGCAACCAGTGCCTAATTTGTTCCTCAATGATCATCTCTGACGACAGTATGTGCACGTGTGCTTTCTGAATCAGCGCATACATATCCTGATTAGGCGTAAAAAAATATATATATGTGTGAAATGAGTAAATAGAATGAAGCATTCTGCACAGGCTGCTAGGCCACACATTTGCTTTTATGTGTTGCACATTTGTGAGTGATGAGGGTTAACCGTTAACATCACACACTTTTTTTGTTTTGTTTAAAAAGACTCACCGACAAAACATTTAAACATTGGTGCCAGCATCCATATCATCAACACCCGGCCTGTATATATTAATAAATTCTAGCTCGGCGCTTGCTTCTGTGTTGCATTTCACAATTTGATGTGTCAAATTGTCATAACAGTAAAAGCACAAGTGTGCCTAATAACATTAATGATTGGTTCCATTCCAAGTGTCCCAATAAACAGCTCCACAATATCCTGGCACATTTAAATGGGAACGCAGTCTTTTTTTAAAATGTTGTGAATTACAGTGTTTTTTTTCCCCCTGCTACGGCTTGTTAAATCATCCTCCATAAAAAATACCTATAATAGGTTACTGTTTTTAACTTTTATAACTGTTTTTATGACTTCTGAAATAGCCAGTGACACCTTCTCTCTTAAATACCATAGTTTGTCAAACAGGTTACATTTGCAATTACGCTGGTGTAAAACCAACAGAGGTATGACTGATTTTATTTATTAAGACACACAGATCAACATGGGTCGACTATTTACACAACTAGATCAATTGATGTAGTTGGGAGGGCATCCAGCCTTCACATGTCTCGGTCTGCCAGGGGAATGTGAGACGTCTGGGTTTTATTTACCAACAGCCCCACTCATCACCCTCCCCATAAAAGCTGTGCTCCTCCGGTTAACTGTCTGCCCGCACCCCACGCCGCCTCCCTCAACCTCCACTCTCTCCTCGTGTGCCCAGTTGAAGCCGCACCAGCAACTCCCATGCCTCGCACACCTGAGGAAAACCAAGTGGACGGAGGTGTCGATAGCGACGAGTTATTGTTGAAAGCGGTGTGAAGATCACTTACAAGCCGTTCCTAGCCCTGCGCCTTCACTGCTTAAGCGCGGGGCCCGTTGCCAGGGCTCGCAAAAGGCTGTAATGAGTTTATTTCATGTCGGCTGTGAAAGTGCCCGTCTCTGTCTCGCAGGCACTCAAACAGAGCCGAGGCCTATAAACACAAAGTGCAGCGTGTAAATCCCCCCACAGCCTGACGTCTCCCAGCCTGCCCTCTGTGGCTTCTGAGCATATCTTTATCGAGAGGGGGGGGGGGAAATGGGGGGAGAGATTCTGGCTTACCCTCGCGTCAGGGGCCTTGCTACAAGGTGGCCAGCCACCTCAACAATATTCACTTGAGTTATTAGCGTTAACCTTTGCTACTCGCATGTGTTTTTCATGATCAAGCAGTTGGCTACTGTATGAAACATGTATGATCTAAAAAGCAGCAGATCAGACCAGGGTATGCCCGGTGCCACCATGGGTGTATTATAGAACTGGATACCGAACTGAAAAATGGCCGTCATTGATTTCAATGGAAGTTGCTTACCTGGCGTATGCCGACAAAGTTCCTGACTTCCAGGTTACAGGTTACTATACAGTCACCCCCAATGATGCTCCGTGGCCTCCCATCATGCCCTGGGTGGTGAGAATGTATATATTGCATAAAAAACTCACATTTGAGTCATTTAATTCACTTGCTGAATTTAAAAACAGTTAGAAAAAAAAGTGAATAAAATAAAAAAAAAGAAACGTCCTTGCTCCAGAGACCCAGCACTCATTGCTGCGTGACACAGCTGTGACGTCGCGCCTGGGAATAGAGACTTTTCCTGAGCTTTTCTGGCCAGAAGGTTTTTGACAGAAAAAGTCCATGACTTAAAAATATGGAGTGCAAGGAACAGGGTTATGGCTGGGGGTGTCCTGTCAACAGTTTTATAGGCTTCTCTTTTACTATTGCAGTCTATGGGAAAAACGCTTTTTGGGTCGCATGGGATTTTTTGTTGCATTACCACGAGTGGCCACTGGGAAAAATCGGCATGCATGAGAGGGGATACCGTATACAGGTTTTATAATACATCATGGGTACCACCGACAGAGGTAGCTGGCACACCCAAAAAAATGTTGTTAGATGATGCACTGCTCCTGGCAACCTACTGATGACAGATTCACTCATTTAACAGGTGATACATATCCCACGACTGTGTGACTTGTACTTGTACTGTGTGACAAGAACTTGTGACGCCTTCATGATAGTCCAGAATATTTATCACAAGACAGTAATTATTAAAAAAACATACTATGAACTGATTTAATGCAAGTTACGAGATACAAGTTGTTTGAAAAAAAATCTGTATGTATCACAAATTAAAGTCTGGAAATCACAAAAATGCTTTAAATTCAGCTCATACAACTTTTTTATAATAATTAATAATTAAATGAGTTTCTTTGAATCTGTCTAATATGTGTAAACTATCCAATATCAAACCAGTTCAACCATGGCTGACTATTACTGATAGAATGCACAAAACATGTGGAGATCTTTTTTTGTTAATATTGTTATATTCAAGAGAGATACATTCTTTTGAATGTTTGTGGAGGTGTAAAACTGTTAAAAATAAATTTGGCACAGTCAGTGTTTGCTAGTGCACACCCAATGTCTTTTTCTGGCTACGCCATTGGATCAGAAACAGCTACGTGTGGTTTCATGCAGCGATATATATATGTTTTTAAATACATCCATGAGCAATATGCTTTGGCTCTTGGTATTTTATCTCTGACGAACTAGACATCAGATGGCGGCTTCTGTGATGTCAGCCGGCGTCTCCTCTCCTCTCCTCTCCTCTCCTGTCCAATCCATTTCCCTTGATGGAATGCAAAATGCTCCTCTTGTGTTCTCTCTCCAAGTGCGGGTTCGTGTCTTCGCACAAGGTCCCCGTGTAAGGCCCTGTATCCTCCCTGGGCCTTTTCTGAGCTGAGCGGTGAGGTGGAGGCGTAGAAAGGGGAGTCTTCTATCTCTCTTCCCTCTGTGACAAGCCTGGATTAGTGCGTGAAGTTCCACCGCAGCCTCCTTCCTTGGCTTGTTTCCAGATATTATCTTTACGTGCGAGCCCGACACCGACCTCCTCTTTCTTTCCGTTTCTCTTTGCCCACCCCCCCTCCCCGTATGAACTTGGTGGTGTGTGAGTCATCCGCGGCTGCTCGGGGGGAGGGATTTAATTGCTCTCTCCTCCTCCTTCTTCAACATGCATGTCTCGTTGAGGGCTGTCGCTGACCCTCCACTCCTCCAAAAACACGCCAGCGACCTATTCATTACTGCAAAAGGTTGGGTCACCTCCAAAGACAACAAAAACACACACTGCAGGAATTTGCTTGGTTATCCCCTATTGATGGTGACACAATCAACGCCTCCTGCTCCTGCCATGCCTGGACCTGATAACCCGTGTGTGATAACTGTGCTGTAGCCCCGCTGAGTGAATATGAGCCTGATGTGTAGTGATAGAACCCCCCCACAGCACCAGGAGAGCTTCTGTAATCACAGTAAATGGAAAACAAAACAAACAATGGAGGTTGATGCAGATTTGTTCCAGGTCAGAACTGCATACATCAACATTCTTACTCATAATTAAGAAATGCCAACCCCTCCAGCTGTATGGTGGAATATGACGGCAGCAGGAAGTCCATTAAAATTAAAGCATGTCACTTTACTCACCAAAATGTTTTGGCTGTTTCACTTTCATTTGACTATTTTCTATATTTTTTTTTTATTTATTGCTTGTATGAAAGCTGCCAAATATCCTGATTTAGAACCATTAATCTATCTATATACTAATATATATAATATATAAACTAAAACATAAAAAACTCACATGTATTTAGTTATTAAAAACAACTAATATTATATACTCTAATAATATGAGTTTATGTGCACTTTGACAATGCTTAAATTATTACGTGATTTATATTTAGAAAAAAATAGTCTTAGATGAGGTTTGGAAATTGGAAATATGCACAATCCAAGCCCCTTTATTCCCCCAAATCAAAGCAGAAATCTGTGCATTTCTCTCCCATTTTGCTGCACTTGTGAGGTCAGGCACTAGGTGGCACTGTTCCTGCAGATGTGCGGGTCGGCTGGGCCGTGATGTGAAAAGACTTCTTTGCTGGGATTGGCTGAGTGTGATTGGAAATAGGTCTGCCTTGACTTATCAAAAAACCCATCCATATATGAACCCTCTCAGATGAAAGACTTGTTTGTTGTTAATAGTGGAAGTAATTATTGCACCTCTGCAGCAGTCAAATCTCCTTCACGCCATAGTGATTCAACGCCGGTGTTGACTGGGTGATAGACAGAGCTCAGGAAGAGGTGAGGAGGCTAAAATGCCACCATGATTATAACAATTAGAGAGGCCGTGCATAAAGAGGAGCGTATTGCTCCAGGTGCTTTTTTTCTCCCCTGTGATGCTGATGAGTCTCTCCGAGTTGTATGAGGGCCGACAGGGATCAATGGAGAATGCTGACTCTTGAGAATACTATGGATGTACTCTGGACTGACTGAGATAGCTACTAATCCAGAATGATTATGCAGCGTTGTCTTTGCTCTTGGCCTAGACTAGACTAACAGCACACACAATACTGTTAAATGCTACGACAAATGAGCATCTTTTGAGTAGAAGCGTATGGTAAAAAAAACACTTTTTGTTCCCACAGAAACACACATTTGTGAGTTTTGCTACAGTTTATATATATATATATATATATATATATATATATATATATATATATATACACGATTTAGCTAAAGCGATACAGATGTTTTGGCTTCCATTGAGTTGAGTATCAGTGCACTGAGCCTTTGCCAGGAGGCAAAACCTATAGGAGCACAAGCAAAGTCCTAATGCTTTTCCTCGATATCCCTCTCCTTCCCTCTCACCTTCATCTTTCGATGTTTCAGAAGCAGTCACACTGTATATTTCAAAACACTGCATTGATTTTTTTTCAGTCCGTCACAGTTGAACACAGCACGCTGAATTAATGCTGTGATTCACTGAATAATATATGTTTACACTAGGCCTGAGCCAAATAGAATCACTTACACTGTTTATTATCTATTTAAGATTGCATAGGTGACACATGAGTGATGTTTGGCATTTAACATCGACGTAGTAAAGGTGGTAGAGTTAAGATCATGAGTGTATTTCATTTCATATATTTTTTTTCTCCTCTCGTAGCTGTAGTGAATGTGTACGTCCCTGACCAGCCCGTGGTGGCGCTGCACGGCAGCGACGCCGTCCTCAACTGCTCGTTCAGCCACGCCAGCCCCTTCAACCTGTCCGACCTTAGCATCTTCTGGCAGCTGACGGACACCAAGCGCAGCGTGCACGGCTACAGGGAAGGACACGACCAGCTGGTGGACCAGGCCGAGAGCTTCGCCAACCGCACCAGCCTGTTCCCCGCCCAGCTGGGCCTGGGCAACGCCTCGCTCCTGCTGAGCCGAGTGGTCGTGGCCGACGAAGGCAGCTACACCTGCTTCGTCAGGGTGCAGGACTACGGCAGCGCCGCTCTGTTCCTGCAGGTGGCCGGTGAGTGAAGCTTGCGTGACGCAAGGTAGAAACTTACGTAAACAAATAAAGATAAAACACTGCCCTAATGTTGTTCCCATATGGCAACAAATCTTTTTCAATCTATTGAATCTATCAATGAATACTAAAATTAAATCATATGGTATTTGCATTTTTGTTGTTGTTTTTGTAAACATTTTGAATTTTATTTTATTTTACTTGTTATTTCCTTGAATAAGCCCATTTTGGTGTTTTACCTCTAGCATTTTTGTGTTTGTGTATTATTTTATTTTTTTTGTACATGTTTCTGCATTATGGTTCATATACAATGTGTCAGTGACAAAGCTATCATGTGGTATAAGCCTAAAAGTTTGGTACCAGATAGTTTAACTCTCTTAAAAAGGTTTAAAAAAATTAAAAACTCATACTATACTAATCTACACATACAAGTTTTATATTCTAGGTGGATTATATATTTAAAATGTATCATTCTACAATTTGATATTCAAAAGACACACAAAAGCATGATGTTTTTGTGGAAAAAAATGATATAAATGGACTTTGAAATAACAAGAAATCAACATGAACCATGACCCCAATACAAATAGAATACAATACAAAATCATTAGTCTCATATCAAATCATATATGTCTCAAATCATTAGCCTATTTCCTCAGGTTTATTCCTTTTTTATATTTAGAGATCAAATAAAGAAAAATAACCTGACCTTTTAGTCCCTCGTTTAGACCAAGCTCCAAAAATGCTGGATCCCGACGTTTCCCATAATTAGGGATAGCGATCGTTAATTTTTATTGATATTGATTCCTTTATCAAGCCTCTTTAACGATTCGAGCCTATATCAATACCGCTATTGACACGTCCAATTTGGTGGACAAACAAACACATTCATCCTCTAAACAACTGCATTTATTCAAATTTCTTGCTGAAACATACATTTGCAGCTATTTGTAACTGTTGCAAGGTTTGAGTTCATTTACCGGAGCTATTTTGAAAAGAGGATGATGATCATGTTCTAAGGGGTGTTGGAGCAGTTGAGGGTTCTATATTTTTGTAGAAAAAAGTAATTAATAACATAAATTGCATTTCACTTACTCCTTATCTTTGGCTTTTGTGAAAAAGAGCCAAAATGTCTACTGCTTTGCACGATCAGCATCCTCGCTTGTAACATGACCGATGAAAAATGAAACAAATGAAGTGATCAATTCTTCTTTGTTAAGTTTAATGCTGGTTGTCTGAAAATTCAATTTTATTAGTTTATTAGACAATCGATGTCTGTTTGTGCCCCAGTGTTTTGATTTTAATGAAGTGATTCCAGACTAGGGGTAGAACGTTATGTTACAGGAGCCACTAAACTTGATATGAGTTTCAATAAGCTCAAACTTTATTGATTTGCAGGTATCAAAAAATATGGAACCGAGTCCTTAATGGAGACGGGATTCATTCTCCATCCTTTCCCATAATACAAGCTACTGTAATTGTATCTTTTATGTTTCAACATTTTCTGTAACTTGTCACCAAATCCAAGTTTAGTATAATGCAGAAAATCAGTGGAGTGACCCTTTAACCCTTCCCATCACAGGTTATTCATGTTAACATGCAAGATAATGATATGTGCAATGTGTAGTTTACGCAATATACTCTTAAATTGATTGAGCTGATAGTGATTTGACCTCAGCACTTATACACTCATACTCTAATAGTATGTAATAAAATGTATTGTTCACTCACCTACGTAGAAGGAGATTTAGAATAATTTCTCCTCACAAGACATAAACAGGTGATAAACAGTTTCCTCAGGGCTGCTTAGCGCTGTGTTTGGTCAATAAGTGCTGATTGTGGTCTCTGTCATGGTCAATATCTGCTGACTTTGATTATTAGCTGTTGTTACGGTCAATCAGCCATCACTAACATCTTCCCTCCTCGTGTGACTACATTGCCCACCTTCACAGCCGAGAGCCTTTTATTTATTTATAATGATACTGTACCCCTTTCTTTCCTTCTCACATTTCTATATCTGTTGTGAGATTATTACTGTATTCTCCCAGGATGGATGTGCATTAGGCGATGTTAATGAATAACTTTTTTTTTCCTCCTGGCTGGTGAGAGGGGAAAAAACAATGTCTCCAACAGTGACAAATTGGTTCCATTTTATGCATTAGATTTATAGATGTTCTATTTTTAGCCTGCATTAACAGTTTGTATTGTAGACTTCCTTCATGCTGTGCTGGAAGAAAATGAAAGGATCCCTCTCTGGAAATCTACCTGTCATTCAAACGGACAGCTGGGAAAGTTAGTGTGCGGCATGCTAAATCCGTCTTCGTGTTCCGAGCCCACTTTAAAAAAAACAAAAAACAAAACGCTTGGGCAAACTTATTTCATCTGGCCCCCAGCTCCACCCCATTGTTTGCTGTTTGCTGATTGGTTCGGGGAATACAGCCACCCCTGTACTGGTGTTGTAGCTCAGGGGATTGGAGATCCGTGATTTCAGGCGAGGCTGACGATTCACCCGTCACCTCCACCCCTCTGCGCTCTTCTTCCATCCTGTAGCCTGCCAATTTCTCCCTGGCCCGCTCGCCTCTGCCGCTGCTACCCGGCTTGCACCATATTTCCTTTTCTGGGAGTGGCTTGGCGCTCCGGCTCTCTAGAGAGCGCGACGATAGAGTGTAGGGATGCAGCATCAGGAAGTGCCACAGATGCCGACTGTGTTTGTGGGATCTTAAGCACTGTGTTATGCTAAGCTCCCTAAATATAATTAAGAATTTAATGGGACTCATGTCAAACAGTTCCCAGGGTGACTCGCACACTCTGAATCCTCTCTCCTCCTGTCCTCTTGTTTCTTCCGCCTCCGCCTTCTCCTCTTTTTTTTTTCCTCAGCCCCCTACTCCAAACCCGTAGTGACTCTGCAGCCTGAATCCAACCTGCGGCCAGGTGATGAGGTGGTCTTGACCTGTGTGGCCTACGGTGGCTACCCGGAGGCCGGCGTGATCTGGCAGGACGGCAGCGGGCGCAACCTGACGGAAAACATCACCACGTCAGTGGTGGCCAATGAGGAAGGGCTGTTTTCTATGACCAGCATGCTGACGGTGGTGCTGGAGCCCAACAGTACCTACAGCTGCCGGCTGATCAACCAGCTCCTGGGTGAGGAGGGTTACGCCTTCGTCACAATCACAGGTGGGTGTGGGTCTTCATCACAGATCATCTGGACCAGATTATCATTATCAAGCAGAAATGCCATGACCAAGAATTGTGAGCCTACCAAGCGTAGGCTCACAATTCACCATAGTATACCTCACTGACATTTTTATAGATTTAACGTCATGTTTAACAACAAACTAAATAATTTTTATGAATACTAAAATGAAATATTATGGTATTTGCACTTCTGTTGCTGTTTTAATTTTGAGCATTTAATTTGACTTGTTTTTTTTAATCTTCATTTTTGGGGAGGTTTCCTCGAATTAGCCCATTTCGTTTACCTATCCAGCACTTTCTGTATCACTGTTTTTTTTGTTTTATGTACTTGTTTCTTTGTTATAGCACATACACAATTGACAAAACTGCCATGTGGTATAACCTGAAAAACTCGGTACCAGATGGTTTAATTCTCTTCAAAAGGTTTTAAAAAATGTTTAAAAACACACTGTATTTTAAAAAGATTTTGACTTTTTGTTAATTAATTGTAGCTCTACTATCTATTGATAGTAGACAATAATAAGCTAATTAATCAATCGATTGAAAGGTATCTTAACTGTTATTAGGTATAGATATTGTCTGATTTCTTCAGTCGTCTATGATAGTAAACTCTATATATTTGGGTTGTGGGCTGTTTGTTTAGGTTGCATCTTGGCCTTAGGTAAATGGCGATTGTCATTTTTCACCATTCTATTGACAAAACATCTAAAAGATTAGTGGAGAAAATAATTGTCAGCTTAATCAATAATGAAAATATTCATTAGTGTCAGGCCTAATAAATAGCCTGTAAGTCTGTTAGTCGATAATGTCTTATAAGACAATCTTCCTGCCTACCAATCATGTAGAGATTTCTGGATGTAAGGTAGTTGCTTCAACGACCAATAACAAACCTTCACCTCTTATATTACATATATTATGTTACCCAATTCTCTTACCAGAAATGATGTCTCCCTTCTCTTTTGTAAAACTTCTAGTTCTTGTAATTTAGGCTGACGCACATGTGTAGTCCAGCCAAATGGATGCATCATATCCAAAAATATTTCGCAGTAAATGTGACACACATCAACAAACTATAGAGGAGTTTTCTTTAGTGACTGCGGTCGACCCAGAATAGAATTTGTTGCTAGGGTTAGGGTTAGGGTTAGGGTTAGTGTCATCACCAACATAAAACTTCGCCTTAAAGACTTTGGATTGGTTCTGCAGTGCAGTTTTTTTTTTAACTCTCTGATTGTTAGCCCAGTTTTAGCTACAAATGCTCAGAGATTGTCTTCAGCCTCCAGTTGAGCGAAGCGTTTAGAGACTTGAGTTTAATGCTGTCACCTCCATTCTGGTGCAAAATAAACAAATTAATTTTTTGCCAGCTTCCCGCAGTGTTTAAATGTTAGCAGCTCAGACTAATCTTGTTTTCAGCCATGCATACACCGAGTTTCTTATTAAAGCCTTGTATGCTTTCATAAATCAATCCGTCAGTTGAATTTTATGCTGCGGAGTCTCAAGTTTTTTTTTTTCCTTTTTTTTTTCTTTGTCCAGCTAAGTTCCTCTGTTTCCTGATAAGAGTAACAGTTCAGCCCCAAAGAAATTAATGAGAAATAATGAAATGTCCAATTATGGTCAAATAAGCATAACCCCAATCCGTTCTTGCGTATCATTAAATTAGATCAGTAGGTGATTATTCCCCTGAGGAAAGTGAAATAGCTATTCATCACATATTTCAGGGTATTACAGTAACAAAGGATTGTACGAGATGGAGTGATTGGTCTTCTAGCAGCTGTCCGCAGGAAATATCCTTGAACCGGGAAGTGGATTGTTTGCCGTTCACTAACTGTTTGATAGAATGTTGAGCTCAAGGTAGGACGCTACAGAGTGCAACCAGTTCCCTTCAGAACTTGCCTGATGATTGCTGAATGATCAGCTGTTCAGGACACTGGTCAGTGAACAGCATCATGAAGTCCAAGGAACACACCAAACAAATCAGGGATAAAGTTGTGGAGAAGTTTAAAGCAGGGTTAGGTTATAAAAAGATTTCCCAAGCTTTGAACATCTCATGGAACACTGTTGAATCCATCATCAAGAAATGGAAAAAGTATGGCACAACTGCAAACCTACCAAGACATTGCCGTTCACACCGAAACTTACATGCCAAACAAGGAGAGCAATGATCAGATACGCAGCCAAGATGCCCACGGTAACTCTGGAGGAGCTGCAGGTGGGGGAGTCTGTCCATAGGACAACAATTAGTCATGCACTGCACAAATCTGGCCTTTATGGAATAGTGGCAAGAAGAAAGCCATTGTTGAAAGAAAGCCATAAGAAGTCTTGTTTGCAGTTTGCCGGAAGCCATGTGGGGGACACAGCAAACATGTAGAAGAAGGTCCTCTGGTCAGATGAGACCAAAGTGGAACTTTTTGGCCTAAATGCAAAAGGTTATGTGTGGCGGAAAACTGAGACTGCACATCACTCTCAACACACCATCCCCACTGTCAAACATGGTGGTGGCAGCATCATGTTGTGGGGCTGCTTTTCTTCAGCAGGGACAGGGAAGCGAGTCAGAGTTGATGGGAAGATGGATGGAACCAAATACAGGACAATCTTGGAAGAAAACCTGCTGGAATCTGCAAAAGACTTGAGAATGTGGCGGAGGTTCACCTTCCAGCAGGACAACGGCCCTAAACATAAAGCCAGAGCTACAATGGAATGGTTTAAAACAAAACATATTCCTGTGTTAGAATGGCCCAGTCAGACCTAAATCCAATTCGAGAATCTGTGGCTAGATCTGAAAAGTGCTGTTCACAAACCCTCTCGTGTGGGAAAGTTGAAGGGGTATGAATACTTTTTCAAGCCACTGTACCTGTGTCCCAGGATCTGAAGGTATCCAGAACGCCACCCACCACCCTCCGCCCATAGCGATGCTGGTGTACTTCTCTGTTAAGTGCACCAGGGGTGCCGTGTAAGGTGGGCCAAAGCAGGGTCTCTAATGGGAGCAGCACTGTGTGAAATGGCTCATAAATAAGCAGAGGTGGCCTGAGCCGGCTCTGCGGGCTGGAGCTGGTGCTGGAGCCCGGGCTGTCGAGGCGGAGGTCGAGGCAGAGGTCAGGGAGTGCTGCTCCACTGGGCTGGGAAATGACTGTGCTGTCTGGAAACAGGATGGCCGATTGGCAAGGCAGGGCTCGCTGGACGGCTGAGGGAGGGTGGCCTTTTTCAAAAACATTACTGATAACCAGTCACAGGGACCATTGCGGGAGTGGAAAGGTATTAAACACATGGTGGGAATGAAATATGGCGGTGAGGTAAACTAGTGTGTGGGTCGTATTACATTTCTTCCATTGCTGGATTCATGAGGCTTGATTGAAACGCATATGAATTCTTACATGTCAGTTTTTGTCTCTTCTATTTCTTTATTACAAATGATATATCACCCTCCTTTTTGGATAAAGTTTTTTTTTTTTAATTAGATTTTTAAATTAGGTTAGAATCAATATGACTTTATTGATAGTGAGAGGTTCCCACATCACATACAGAACTGTTATAAAACACACAAACAGAAGAGCAATATGTAACAAAAAAAATGCACTAAATTATTGTAGAGATGTTGGTGTTTATTAAAACACCAACATAGAGAAAAATAAATAAGAAAAAAAATAAAAGTAAGTTCCTATACACAGCTTTGTTATTGCTACATGGTTGTTACATGGTTATTGTAAAAATGCACATGGTATTATTGTAAAAATAATAAAGTATATATATGTATATTAAATATAAATATAAGTTAAGATATTGGATAGAAAGGATATAATATAAAGTAAAAATATGTATACAAAATAAAATATGCAAGGATAGATCTATACATACATACACACATATACATACATATGTATATTTAATATTCTAGATATTATTGTAGACTTTATTGTCTGTTATAGTTATAATTGTTGTATATTTATTTAATCATACGATTGGGAGCAGCCTGTTGCTGATCAGGCTTCTCTGGCTGCTGATAACAGTGTACAGTGTGGCTGTTGAGCAGATTGTTGAGGGGTCTCCTCTCTGCTACTGTTGCCAGAGGCTCCAGCTTCTTACCGACCACTGAGCTGCCTGATCAGCTTCGCCAGCCTATCAACCTCGATAAAGTCATATGGGTTGTTAAATTAGACGTGAAACATTTACACTGCGTCTCAGTCTGAAGCAGATTATAATCATTTAAAATTACAACAACATCATTGTTTTGTTGTGCTTTACGTTTCAATTATTTTCTCTGTAGAATTAATTTAAAAGAACTGAAAGTTAGAGCAGATGTGCACTTTTCCGGGAGTTTGTTCCAGATATGTGGAGCATAAAAAGTGAACACACCTTCTATATGAAGTTTTAGAATATTACATACACATAAGGGGACACTGTGGAGTAAGCAAAGCAATGAAATATTGTGAAAAATATTACCCGCGACGAAAAGATATTTATACATTTATAATAATATTTTAATATATTGAAAACCACCCCAAGCCCAGAAACAATTTTTTTCATGTGATATGAAAAGCTATGAATTGTACCATGTGGTGAGCTTGTTTTTCTCAGCCTCGGCAATGGTGTTTCCAGTTTTTTTCCTTTGCTTTTCTTGCACGCCACAGAGTTTAAAACCAAAACATTTTAACTCCACGGATTACAAAAACACACTTAATTATTTTTTTTTTTTCCGGAGGCTTTTGTCTTTTTGCCTCTTTTTTTCTTTTAAAATTTTATGATCCTCTCACTTTGGCTACTAGAAATGCGCTCAGTAAATTGGATTTATTATTATTATTAATTTATTATTGTTATAATCCATACCGCAGTCCTGGATAGCTGAAGCATTGACATTTAAACATGGCAGGCCATAAGGTATACACTGAAAGGATGAATGAAAGCAATATTAAAGCTGTTTTTTGAGCTTTTGTTTAATATCCTGTAGCCAGAGTGCCACGGTCCCCTGTTCCCTAAAAGAGAAGAATTAGTCTGATCTGACTCTCTGAAAGAAAGTGCCCATAGCAAAACATAGGTTCGGACAAAGAGCAACGCAGTTATTGAAGTGTGATGTAGTAAAACGTAAGATGGAGAAAAGCGAAAAGGAGCAAATCTACAAATGACTTGGGGGGGGGGGGGACCCTTAATAAAAACAGCGGTGATCATGATTTTTAGCAATCGGGTGTACATGAAAAAGAGTCATTTCTTAGTAAGAGTGCCAGCACAGCTTGATGATGGCCTGAGTTGTTAGTAAACACCCAGAATTACAGTATTTTGTGTGCTGTGAGATACAACGGGGGCCTTGTTTGAAATGAAAATGTATTTGCATTTGTTTACAACAGCTGGTGTGTGCTTAACAGCTTCTGTAATTAATTTTGACCTCAGCAGAACTCTTCTGCTGGAGTAGCAGAGTGTGGAGTGTGCAGGGCTGAAGTCGATGTAGCAAGCATCGCAGCTCGCTGTATACGCTCACAAACTCGGCCAGTGAAGAACACTATTATAAGAATGGGTGAAATCTGCTTAAAATTCTAAATGGGCTATGAGTTAAAAAAAAAAAAATTGAGAGAAAGAAATGGGAGAGGAGACGGGGAGGTAGAGAGTGAACAAGCATGTTAAAATTTCACACTCTCTCCAATCTCTGATTGAAAAATTACAATAGTAATACAAATCTCCCCGAGGCAGAACAGGAGTTTGACAAGGTTAATTTTGAGAAAATGAACCCTTTACCCACACGGAGCGGAGCGCTATGTGGGCTGGCGTGAGTTACACTTTTTTGAGAATCTATGCTAAGTCATCCATGTTAATCCTGCCTCCTTTTTTTCCCAGTCACCACCGATTTCACCACCTCACCAGAAAACATCCTGACAGTCAACAACATATGCACGCGCCACATGCGTACTGTTACCGAACATCTCAGAGTCAGTTTGTTTTTGTAAACACGCCTGATGGCATGCCGGGTGTTTTTTTTTTTTTTTTTAACCTGAGATCTGGAACAGGCAGTGTTTTGTGTTGCTGGAATGTTGATAGATTTTTCAGAGTGCAGTGGGGCTTGGTTTTGGGAAGACCCACAGGAACAGCTGGTATTAATGAACAGTCGAGTGATGGAAAGGAGCAGCTTCAGTCCTCAAATGAACTGTGGTTTGTCTGCTTGCCTGGCCAGAATACCACCCCCTCCCTCCCCTCCTCCTCATCCTCCTCCTCCTCAGGTTGCACTGGCTCACACTCCCAGCCTATTCCACCCACTTTGTTTCCTTCAAAAAAAAAATGTTTTGGGAGTTTTTAGCGATCCAGAGTCTGTATTCTTTGCTTTTTTACTGATCCATTTCTGAATGGGGATCTTTAGCGACATATCCCTTCTTCTGGAGCTGTGTGTTTGATTGCTGCAGTGCGTCGCGTGATGGCTGGGTTTCAGGGCCTGTCACCCAACACCCCCACCCTGCCCCCCTCCTCCTCCTCCTCCAGCACCACCCCCACTCCGTCTGCCAGCAGCTCAATGAGGATGGCGCCATTTCCCCGGCATCACTATGCTGGCACAGCATTTACAGTGAACAGCGCGCAGATGGAGACAGATAGAGCAGGGAAGGGGAAGGAGATAGAGAGATGAGGCGGGGAGATGGAGAGAGAGGGAGACGGGGGTTAGGAGGGTTGAGAAGTGGATGACAGAAAGCAAGATGGAGACGAAAACGTTTGCTGAGCTCAGAGTTGTTGCACTAGAGGCCTGACAGGCAGGAGATTGACTCGCTGACGAGGAGGAACACCGCTCCATGTGGCGCAGTAGAGACTTTCTACTATCTAGCCGGCGTTTTCCTTGGCTTTAACTGGGCAGCACAGCCGCTCAATGGGCAGCACTTTATTTACATTTTACGTCTTTTTTAAATGGTGACAGAGGAGAGATGATGGGAAATGAGCTGAGAAAGATACGGATGACTGTGGATGTGAAGTAGCATGCAGCCTAACCAGCAGGATAAGCGCCTCGAACATTTAAAGTATTATTAACAGTCCTGGTGCTTCAATAAAAACAGTATTAAATATTCATTTTAAGCCAATTGTCAGTAAATATTGGCAGGATGTACACTCCCAAATGGATTTCACTTTCCACTTAACCAGTAAGGGAGAAATAGGACAGCTGCGTAAAGACAGGGGAGTGGAGGAAAGAGCCACAGCAGCTAGAACAGCAGCTGGGATGGAGACTGAACACAATGCAGCTACACCTGCAGGAAATTGGCACTTAAGTGTTGATTGCCAAAAAAAATTAAAAAAAAAGTGTTTCCCTGTCCAGATATAATATATTTCCATTATAATTTAAAAGAATGTTAATTTTACACATCCACGCGCAAAGAGCGGCTATAAAAATGAAAAGCAAAACATGGCAGCAGTAAAAAGGAAACACTGTCTATGGGTCTAAAGATGCTGACACTGACATTTACAAGTGTTTACAAGTGTATACTGCCGTCGGTATGTTTCTTCTTGCCTATAGATGCCACATGTGTATAACATTGGCTGCGTTTAATATTAGATGCAATGCATTACCAACAGTTTGTCCTTTAGATAGATCTTTATTATCACTGTATATTGTGCAACAAAATTGAGATACAACTCCTTATGAGTGTAAGATAAAAGCATATACTCAGATAAAATTATGAATAAAAAACACATATATTCCAAGCACTCATTATACTCTATATTACTGTACAGTCAATAAAAGCCCTTTCTGATATAGATACAGGCAGGACTGGACTAGCAGGCTGGGTGGAATTTGATTGTACCATTGAAAAGGAAACATCATACACCTGGCTATATTTTTACAGCTAGTGAAAAGGGGGCTTTTATTTTGAAGGACATAAAATTTTTGAGGTCACGTGACCAGGATATCCTGTTTGCCAGTCCCTTTTGCTCATGGACATTTGACATGTGAGCATCATTGTCTCTTTTTTATTCAGAATTTTGGAAAATAAAAAAATTAACTCACTATCTAGGGTTAATTATTATTATTTGTTATTATTGTTTATTATTTGTTACTATTTGTTGCCATATGGCAACAATATGCAAATATGGTAAATTCCTGTTTCATACAACCTAATGGAGTCCCATTGACCTTTTCTTCTATATATATATATATATATATATACATATTACAAAGAAACTGATGTGTATAGTTAAATTAATATATCATATAATCAAGGATGTGATCTTAAGGGATTAAAAATCCATTTTTCATCACACTCTTGAGTACATATCTCTAGAGGATTTACCAACTCCATCAACTTTTTGAAAAGCCCTTGTGAAAGAATACATATTTCCTACTTTTCTGTCAGATCCTTTCCAGGCGCTTTCAAATATCGTTTCAAAACGGTCTTCTTCTGCTCCATTTGGTTTTGTGGGACACATCTCCCCAAGGAGACTGTTTGTTACTGCATGATTGTGAGGTAAGCGCTAAATCAACCTACGCTGGATGAGACAAGGTTAAAAAACATCTTTAATTGCTATATAAACATTGACCTTTCGTCATGGAGATGGAGTCTAACACAGGTTCTAATGGTAGGTAGTCTCTGTGAATGCATTCAGCTATTCACTCAACGGAGCAGATTTTTTTTTTCTTCATTAGATGTGTGACAGCTTGCTTCTTCCCCTTTTTTCCTGGCTATGTTATTATGTCTTCAAGGACTTGGTCCTGACATCACATTGCCATCTGAATAGCTACCTGCCACACTTACTCAGGCCATAAAGCCACAGTTCTCTATTGTTTCTGAAAAGTATTTTCTCCCAATAGTCCTATAAATGTTTTCCCCCACGAACCGCTGAAAATATTTTGATGGAGTTTGAAAACAATGTGTGTTCTAATATTGGGATAAAAGCTAGAATAGCCAAAGAAAGAAGCACTGATCTGTTGGTTCAGAGGTTCTCTCATTAGAGTAACTGTTGTGGTGAAATTGCAGTATTTGCAATTATTTATGAAATATTTTTACAAAGATAATTTTGTTTTTTCCTTGCTGGTAAGATCTTCTATCAAAAGCGCTGTCAATCAACTAGGTGGTAATATGTTTTTCAAAATCACGCTTTCGCCCCCAGCGTCTGGAATAAACCACCGTGCTGATTTAAATGCAATTAACAGAGTCTTTGGAGAAGCAGAAAACCGCAGTATAAATGAATGCGGAGAGCGGCGAGCAGGCAACTTTCCCGACGGAGTTCTGTATTAATTAGTGACCAGTGCACAAACAGGCCTTCTTTCTGCTGCTGAATGCACGCTCTGTCTTATCAGGAAGCCGGCCAGGGAAAACAACACAATAGACAGATGATGTAATGTGGGCAAACTCAGATAAATTCAGGTAGGCAGCAATGGCTCCATTGTAAGCAAATTAATTCCTATCAGGATTATTAACTCGGGCCACTTGCAGCTCTCACTGCTATAAGATGTTTGATTGTCCTCTTCTAGGCCTTCAGTATGGGAAATTTTATCTCTGTATTATGGCCCGGGCGATGTTATTTGTCATGCTCCCGGTCTTACTGTTAGCAGCTCTGAGGGATTGTTGGGTTGGATTCAGTCGTGGGCATTTCTGGTGTGTGCTCTGCTCTTTTACAGCGGCACAATTGGAAAGATAAAATGAGCTCCTCTCTCTTTTGTGCAGGGATTTATTTCCCCTTTATTCTTGTTCCCCTCTCTGGCACTTGACTCTCTTGACTTTTTAGCATTAAAAAGCTTTTTGCACTGGTCTCATGTCAAAATGTTTTTTTTTCTTTTCCTGAATCACAAGCTAAGGTATTTAATCCTGGAGGGGCAGTGATTTTATATATATATATATATATATATATATATATATATATATATATATATATGTAGTTGATCCGATATATATGAGCAGGTAATGTTGTCAGTGCTGTTTCTCTGTTTTTTTTTTTATTTTATCTGTTAACAATATTATGGAAAAACTTCTTGAGTCGATTTTGGTGAAACTTGGTGGTAGGGGGTAGAAATGGCCAAGGACAAACCAATTAAATTTAGGGGTGGATCTCACCTATAGAATTTTCACAACACTTGTTTTAGTGTTTTAGTGGCTATTAGTGGCTCCTGCTGGTTAATGATGTTAATAGTTAAGTGAGCAGTTGACAGAACTCTGGCCTGTTACCTTGGGGAAGTTCTCTGAGTTCTCTGGGTGTCCTTCTGGTTTGTGTTTATGTTTGCAGTTTGTCAACAGTATCTGTCTGTGCACATGCAACTTTATTTTACTCCTCTGCATGCCATCATGTAATTGATCAAAAATAGGCTACATATTTGTCAAGACCATCAAACAGTATCAATACCCACCTATTTAATTTGGCTTTTAACTTTTAACTTCTAAATATACTTTTGATGTATCTTACTTTTTAGTTATTCTACCTTATTTTATTCTATTCTCCTTTATTTTATTATTTATTTATACTCTTATGGTTCAGTGACAAAACTGTCATGTGGTGTAATCCTAAACAGTTGGTACCAGATAGTTTAGCGCTCTTAAAAAAGTTTTAAAAAAATAAAATCACATGCTATTAACCCTTATACTTAATCTGGCTTTCTTGGCTTTCTGGTGTCTGTATTCAGCCAGTGTGTGTGTGTGTGTGTGTGTGTGTGTGTGTGTGTGTGTGTGTGTGTGTGTGTGTGTGTGTGTGTGTGTGTGTGTGTGTGTGTGTGTGTGTGTGTGTGTGTGTGAGAGAGAGAGAGAGAGAGAGAGAGAGTCATGGAGTGAGGATTCTTGGGTTAGGGTGGGCGTGGTTGGGGTGATTTTTAACATGTAAAACACTTTATTGCTACATTTTATGTGTATGAAAAGTGCTTTATAAATAAAGATTGATTGATTGATGGATTGATATCAAAGGGGATTCTCCCCCTTGCCACCTTCCCACAACCAGCAGTCTGACATCTTTATGTGTGTTCCTGGCCTGGCGGAAACCTGTCTCTCTCTCTCTCCATCCTCACTTTTCCCTTTTCAGAACACTGTATTTATGATGGCAGTAAACGCACAAAAGCCCTCTTTTGTTATTGATCGGGTTCATTTTTATTTGGACTCACCGCGAGGACTATCATCGGGACTGCCGGGGCCCCGCGGTGTACATTTCACACAGCTCCTGCTAAATCCTGTAAGAGGGATTGGTTCCGAGAGGTCTGGCATCAGTCTCGGCGTCATGATATGAAATCATATTAGTTTCGGCTTTTCAGAGTCACCGGGAGAACGGGCCACCGAACAAAACGGCTGGGCACACCTTCAAAGTTTGGCTGTTTAATTATTCCATCCATTTATTTGATGTTTAAACTCTGCCCCTGATAACATCGTGAATTATTGTCCTGCAAAGGATGTTTACAACCTCAGTAAATTGCTTTGGTCTGTGCATGCAAACAGTTCCAAATTATTGGCTGGCTACACACAAAGAGCATTGTCTAGTGATATAATGTGTTTTCAATTAGGAGGCGTTGAGAGATTTAGCTCCTTCTCAGGATAGGTAGCCCCTTTTCTCCGATAGCTCTAGAGACCAGTAATTGATTACCACGTGTGAAATGGAAGTTAAGAACGGACCGAGTGTGGCCGGGTCCCAGAGGAGAGGAGAGTTTGTAGCAGGCACGCCACTCCACTCCACTCACTCGCCTCCTCCCCCCGTTCTGACGGATCGACTACAAAATACGTAAGCACTCGCTGACTCACTGCGAGATAAGAAACGCACCTATTACAGAGCTCTTCATTTCAACCCCAGTGTCAAATATCACGGTAATGACTGTGATTAAGCCTGCGCTGTGGTCATGCTCTTTAAGATACCGGCTTCAACAGACAGCAACTCCAGATGACTCACATCGCCCTTCAGGTTGCATTAATATCTTCTCCACTGGCTCGGACTCCATGTAACCACGCCTGTCTCCCCAGCGCCTGACAACCCGCGGCTCATTACAGACAAACCGTCCACGAGGAAACAAACTTGCCCCTCTTACCTTATTAATATTGTCAACTGTGTTTAATTTCATCACTCGTGTGCGTTGCCGCAGTAAGTGCAACTCTCTGTCAGCGGCACCGACAGCTCAGTGACCCACACCACCAGAGTCTGTCATATCTATAATGTATCTATCTCAATGCTTTCAGCCACTTATTCCACCAGATGAAGAGTGATGCCGTTTGTGATGGTGTTTTTTTTTTTTTTATGTGGTTGTTAGAAGGGTTAAGCAATCCACAACGGGTTATGTTGCTAAGAGGGTTTCACGGTGCCACGGCTCCGTTCTGGGAAACCAAAAGATGTATTTTCATTTTTTGGAGAGGGTGCGGAAATTTAATCAATTTGGATTGCTAAAATACTGAATATGATTTAACATATCATAAATGTCATTGAACATCCATATTCAGTGAAAGATCCCAGCCAGCCATGTTTCAAGACATAGAAAAGTACTTGAGCTTAGAAAAATAGTGTGTGACTGATTTGATTTTTACACAACAAAGGATACTTTCCCTGTTAAAATCCTTCTCCCTCATTAAAAAAACCCACATTCTATGAATATGAAGATATATTTAATTTAAAAAGAAATTCAACAACTTCACACAAGATGTCTTCTGTTTCACCGTGGAGTCAAATTTAAGTGTGCACCGGAGGCTTTGAGTTTTCACATTATGCTTGTGTGAGTTGAATATTGATTATCGACTCTGAACAGTTTCTGATGTCACAAATCATGCCCGCAGGCCCGCCCCTTCAAATTGGATTTTTCAATGAGCTCAGAGAAACTTTCCACCTTTCAGCAGATGAATGTGAAAACAACCTCCTGGTGTCAAAACTCCAAACATACATCATTCTGCACAATGAAGCTCAAACAGTCAACCGAAGGAACAAGAAGACAAACATATTTTTGAGTGTAGGAGGTCTTTAAATGTTAAAGCTTTTTTTGTGATTAGTCTGGAACCCTGTCATGTGCTGTAAAATGGAAATGAAGAAAACCACTAACCCTTTTTACTATATGCACTACGTGCTGTGCTGTGCACTCTTAAAAAGGCTGTCTGGTGTTCAATGATATATCTCGTACGGCGTCCCACAAATTGAGTGTGTTGTTGAAGGCTGTGCATAGACCCGCTGAACGACACATCAGGCGAGCCAACATCTGATGTCCTTGGATTTCAATATTTCACCGCATCCCAGCGACGCCACATGGTCATAATGTGGTGACATTGTCGGTGCGATGATGTAACCGGTTATAGGTTTGAAATATATGCTGCTTCAGCATTAATGACTTACAATCCAGGGATGAAAGTAAGTGCGTCCTGTTTTGTATCGTGTACCACAAGAAGAATTAGTGCCGGTACTCCAAAGCAGGGAAAGAAGCTGTCAAGGTTACAGAGTAAAATGGGATTCAAGTTGTAATCCCGCACATTGTAAATCTGCCATTGATTCCACAAGAATGTCTTGAAAAATGTTTTTACCAGTATTTTCTCATTTAACATAAATTCTGGAGCCTGGGGCAGATGGCTTCAAAGACGGCAGTAGTTTGCATTGCTGGTGTCAATATACGATATGAAATCTTTCATTTAGGTGCATTGAGGACTAACGATGTCTGTTGTTTAACCAAAAAAAGTAGCGGGTGTGAGGAACTAATTGCTAGGAGAAGTACTATAATGATCACTGATTATACACTATGCTATTGACTGTAGAGCTGCTCCCGACCAAGGATTTTCTGTTGACCAATGCTCATCAGTTAAGGTCCTTAACTGATGAAAGTTTATGATATTAATTTTTTATTTTTTTGCTGTCACAATGATCATGTGATCTTTCTCTTAATATTAGGCTAACACTACTTGGTCTATCAGATGTTGACAGTGTTTGCCTGCAGAGTTTACATGTCTTCTTCTTCTATCCTCTTGAAATAATCCCACACTTTGGATTTCTTTCCCGACATAGTAATTAAATATCTAATAATCACAGGGACCAGCTGTTTACACAGTAAAGTGTACAAGTGACTGGTGACAAGTGTCTCCGCTTCTTGTGTTGTCCAATTAAATTAAACGTTTTTTTTTGTTTTATCCTGTGACCGACGGGCCAATGTATCCTCGGCTGACTAAAGGTGCTTTCACACCACTAGTTTGATTATTTGGTCTGCACCAGGCAATAGGATGTTTATCCCTGATGCACCTCAAGTAGTTTGTTTGGATCAAAGTTTGCGTTCTCACCAGAGGAACCACACCAAAGTTTGGAGTCATTTCGTGGGGAGGCAAGTGGACTGAGACCTCCAAAAAGAGGTGGTCTTTGGTCTGCTTAATTTAGTGCAGCCGAGAGCAGCTGATGCTTTCACACCAAAGAATACAAACCGAAATAAGCATGTTTGGTTCCAATGGACCGTTTTGGTGCACACAAGCACCCTAACACACTGATTGGTCTGCGTCTCTGTAAATTTATGCCAGTCTAATTAAGCCCTCTACCAACGATAATTTATTCGAAACAGACTTTACAGTTCCCTCTAGCTCCATCTCAGAACTCTAAATATGGCTCTGAGTACTTATTGTAGATGTCATATGGTAAATAAGAGGATAGCGGTCCTTATTTGTGCATTAGCTAGCATTGGTTTTGTCAGTTAAATTAGTTTTGTGGAAAGTGCCACCCTTGTGGGACTTTGGTTTCAACATATTGTCTCTGATTCTTTCTCAGCCACCGACTCAGGCTAAATAACTTAGCCGCACACAAGTTGTGAGACTGTGATTAGCTCTATTCCACTGAGAGAGAGATTTACAGAGCCCTTTTTTCAGTCTGTCCAAGATATCATATTTTTTAAAAGTGCTGGAAGGAGACAAAGTATATTTAAGCAATAAGCCATGAGAAACTGTGATTTTGGAACAGCTTATAGGCATTGTTAGGGACCCTTCTAAAGGAACTGTCAAGCACAGCCCCGGGAAGCTTGTTGCTTTTGTAAAATGACTGCAATAAAAAAGGATATAAATATGTCATAAGTATTAAATTTTAATACATTTTCAACAATAAATAAGGATTCTCTTACCAATTTCAGTTGTGATTTTGGGCTACAAGGTATTTTGCAAGTCATTCAACCAATTAAAAATTGACTACAGAAGGAGGAGCTATGTTCTTAATGGATATTGTAAAGATGTCTCAGCATTTAAAAGCCTAAAATCGAAAATACTTTATATTCTTAAAAATGCCCTAGTACATAGTTTTTTTTTCCTTTTGAGCAGAGGAGAGAGAGTAAGGATTAGAAAGTGGTTCAATGCCTATTGCTGTATCCGAGAAAGACACCTCTTCCAAACATGCCAGATCAAGAATCTAGTTCGTGCATCTGTGCCGTGCTGGAGCGAACGCAGTAGTCAAATCAACCTTTTGCATACAAAAGCATGTACAGATTTTTATTGTGTTATCCCTGCAAGCACCAAGCGTGTCAGTCAATAGCGAAACCTGACCTCTGATGTCCCTGAAAGCATCAGCTCTGCGGTTTCGATAGATTTTTGTATTTATTTGCCTCCACTCTAAGAACACTATGGCATGATCACCGTCAGGGTTTGGTTCTGTGCAGCTTAACAGCAACGAGCCAAACCTGCTCCAATGTGTGACCCAGGCCTGGCTCGAGTGCATTGAGGATATTCATCTGTCTCTACAGTAACCACCAAAGACTGCAGCAGAGGAAAATGAGAAATGCTGTTTCATAATGAGAGCCCTAGGCAAAGACATACAGAGACATGTCTTAAAAAAAAAAAAAATCTGTCATTATATATTCTCCTAGTCATACTGCAGTGGGAGAAGCATACTAAGAACTCACACTCTTTGAAGAGGTCCAGGCAGTTCTTTAATGCTTGGAACTTGCATTGCTTTGTGATACCCTCATATTGTGTCATTTTGCAATGAGCGATATTACGATGTAAACAACAACTTGTTTGAACCATGGCTTTGTTTCTTGCTAAACACACATTAGTATATTTAAATATGTGGAATACTTATTACTTTTCTATGTTTAAACAGATGATGTAAGTCAAAACTGGCAGTGACTGTGAAAAGTTTTGCAAAAAATGAGGCATAAGCAGAGCATACGAGAAACAAGGACTTAAAACTCTATTGCATAGTATTGTTCGTAGTCCATACAGCCTAATGAAGTCCCATTGACTTACATAGCATGAAACTATCCTCAGACTACGTTTCCAACTTTTTTCCATATATATATATATATATAGCATGTAATATTATTATTATTATTTTATTAAGTAATAAAAACATTCAGAACATTTTTTAACCATGTCTACATTATATTTCATGCTATAGAGGATAGAGGATTAATGCTGGAGCTGTTTAGCTGAGACTGAAATCAAACACAAAAGACTAATACAAAAGCAACTACAGCTGCTGGCCATGTTCCTGACTTACGTGCACTTCAATGGATGGTTCAATAAGTGTCATGTTAAAGCTTATATACTGGATGATATTTCTCACCCACTTTGCACTAAACTGATGCAACACAGGAGTTCTTTCAGCAATAGGTGCTTCTGCAGACTTTTCAAGCAGCTTGTTTGTCACTAGTTGGCTCTCGGCGCAATGAACCATCAGAATAAGCACAATGGAGTTGTTGCTCATCCACTAAGTCAGTCTGTCTTTTCAATAGCATACGGCTGATTATTATTTACCGTTATGCATTTTATGCTTAATGAGTCATGACCGTGCTTTTACCTGTACACTTTATCACTTAAATAAAGGAAATTCCCTCGAGCAGCATGTGAATATGAAATGATAAAACAGTGCAGAATAAGGACCATATTTTAAAGCTGCACTAATATAGTTTGTTAAACTGACAATGTATTAATATTGTTATCACCTGACTCTGCAGCTAAAAAGGCAGTCAAGGCAGAAACACGACTGTAACTGAATGCTAGTGTTATTTTTAGTTTGCTGGATTTGTAAATAAATATCAAATAATATTAAAGCATTTTTACTTTTTTTATTGGATCCACAGTAACTTTGCTAACACCTGAAAGGCATTGAGGTGACAGAACATGCTGGAGAACAAGAAGAATAAAAAGAAGTAGAAGTTGCTAAATGATGAAAGCAGATAATTAATAAATACCAATGGACTAGAGAAATTCTGAACTTCTGAAATTTCAGCTCAACTCAAAGCGCATAGCAGTGGGTTTGGAGCACTTCGCTCCTGATGTTACCAAAAACAACAAGTCTCATCAAGCCATTATTGCATATTAACTGTGAAAACAGGTTCTGAATGCGTGAGAAATATAAGAGATGTTTAAAGTTAATAATGTCTATTTATTCACCAAATCCATTCAAATTAAAATATTAAATGCTTCACATTGATATATGTCATTCATTTAGATTAATTACTCACAAAACATATAATTTTGTATTTTTTAATTTTTTTCACAGCTCTAGTTCAGCTCATTGTACTGCCCCTAAGTGGGTAAAAATGATCAATAATGCATTAAGAGGAGTATGAACTAGATATAGCTCATGTGTAGAATCAGGTTTGTGTTTGTTTGGCAGGATTTTATTTTAAAAGGCTCTTTAGGCCTTAACTGCTGTTTGTCCTTGTCACTCTGTTCTCTGTTCCTCTACTTGGCATTATCAACCAACCAGATAGTCTGTTTTGGTACTGATAGCTGTCACTAGTGATTCTCTCCTACACATCCTCAGCATCTCACAGGGAACGCTTGTTTTAAAGCTAATTAAAAATGTAGACAACACAACATTGTAAACTCATTATTGCACCCGAGTTCCGCCTGTGTTGCCAAGATGGCCTAGTGAAGAAATGGAGCGACCAAAAAAAACAGAAAGAAAATCAATAGTCCACTCTGCCTCCAACATCTTAATGCCACTCACAGGAGGAGAGGGATGTGTGGAAGTGATGGAGTCTCTGTCAGTTACTAGACATCGGAGGAGTTTTTAATTGAGGCCCCAGTGGGGCTGGCAGGGACATGGGAAATGTTGAGAGACGGAACCTGGCCAGTGTTGAAGCATTGGATTGGGAACACTGGTCATGAGACAGTATCGTTGCCCACTTTCATTACTCTCCCAGACTGAGAGCTGGACAGTATGATAACAACATGTAACCTATATCACAGCACATTTTTTAATTTTTTTCATGTGCTGAAGCCTGCCATTTTCAATAGAATTTCATTTTTTAGAGATACCTCTCTTTCGTTATGTCTACGGTTGCAAAGGGGCAGACAATTTCTGATAAATTTTCCGGAAAATTTCCACTTTTGCAAGTTAAACATTAATACAGATATACATATTTACAGCATAAAATATATGTACAGCATATTATCAAAACGTACTTCACCACTCTGAGATCCCCATATATATTTATGATTCCATATATTTTAATTCTCATGGAAAGTTGGAAACCCCTTGGTCAAAAACAATGAACTTTGGCTTGACTGATATCACCTATGTATAGTAAATAATAATTAAATAGATTTTGGAGTTCTGCTTTTGCAAATGAACTCTTCATCGTATATTCATGATTTCAAGCGAATAGGATTCAAATGTAGGATAGGACTCTGGGATAGTGACAGTTGATCAATTAACTATTAAACGTATAGTTTATATCTTTTGAAGTGTGGTTGTATGAGATATATTTTGTTGCTGGTCCTGTCCTCAGCAGTAGGTTTCTTAGCTTCCGTGTCAGTTCATTTGCCTGCTGAGAGTGTGCCGACCCAAATTTACTGCAGGTAATACACTGACTACGAATAAGTACCTCATACAACTGCACTTGTAAAAAAATGTAAACTATCCCTTTAATATGAAGTTGACAGTAGTGAGTAGTTTCATACCTGGCTGCACAGCTGCCACCTATGTGTTTGATTTTTGCTTTATTTCTCAGTGCAGCTGCAGTACAAATTTGGGATTTAGGGATAGCTCTTGGGCACCATGTGTTTACATAGATACACAGTTAAGGTGTGTGTCATGTCTTGCAAGCCAGACTTGTTTTGTCATTAGGAACGGGACTCAGGATCAAAGACTGCACCATGGATTTTGTCTTTACCTTATTGCTCACGCTCCTTGTAAGCTGCAGCACATTCTCCATACTTGCTTACATGATTCCTCATGGTTTGGTCCCTGTTTAGCCACCATTTCCTCACCCGCCATTTCCTAGGATTCAAATGCCCATTTGTTTATTGTGTAAAAAGGAAGCATTGGCTCAGTGGTTAAGATACAGTACGCAGATGCAAAAACCATCCTTTTAAATATACTTGTGGTTTAGCTTCTCGCTGCCTCCTTCACAAACAAATCAGTAAGGGTCACATATACAGTTTGTTCTTGACACTATCAAACCTTTTAGACTTGTTAGTCACAGATGTCTCTAACATGCATTATTTATGCAACTGGAAATAACATGTCTTGGTATGTAGATTTATACCCCCGGAGTTGGATGGCGTCCAGGTCATTTTGCTAGTTAAGGGTCCACATAGTGAGTCCAAAGGAGTGGCGAGGAGAGCACACAGTGCAGGCAGGTTGTCTTGGGTTCCAGATTTATTCATAGGTATGTTTTGTTTGTAACATGAACTCAATCAGTCATCTGTCTTCCCCTTTAAAAGCCAGTTTGTGCTGGCACCTGGTGCCTGGCTACACAAACTGCAGATTTAGCAAGTTGGCGAGATGTGTATCATGACTATCTAGGAATATTTGGGGCAAATTGCCAAAAAATGCTCTAGTGGTAGGTTTAATTAAATTAATCGATTTAAGGGGTATTATTTAAAATGATGGGTCACTATAATATTTGACAGTGCTCTAGAAAAAAAATGTTCATTGATCAGATGGCTTCTCAGACCAGAAGAGGAGCTTTAACACCCAATTAACCAATTTGTCTTCTTGATTTAGCACAATAATAATCTTTCTCTCATGATCATCAACCATTAGAGGCCCAATTTACTGCAGGTAACATTTCTATGAACCATTTAATGCCACTTCACGGTGTGTAAAATTTCTGAACAGATCTCCATCCATTTAAACTCAACTGCTCTAAAATCTACAATTTTCAACCAATCTCTCTGATTCCATTTTGCATGTCATCATCAGAAAAGTCTCACCGTCAATAATCTGTGCCAATGGAGCTTTGATGACCAGTCAATCAAATAATGACACTGTATGAATGGACTGTTTGTATAATAGCTATCATTTTTGATGTATAGAAGAACATAAAACATTTACATGTCTGGGCCCAAACTGACACTTGCACAGGTGGAAACTACAAAGCACACTTACTTTTTGGTGCTTTTGACCATTTTTGCATTTTAAAATAGTGCTTTAAGTCATTTCTATACAACAATTTTTACTAATTGCTCGTGGCAGGCTGACATACCAAGGCTTCTAGATCTTTATTGGAAGATGTTTCTCACAGCCAAGTTGTTGGAAAGGTTTGGAATTTTCAGCAGTGATGATCCTAAAATGATATGAAATACATTCAACATTGTTCGGTTGTCTGTAAGTTGAAGATACATTTAAGAAGGCTACATGCCCTTGATTTACACCATAAACTTAACATGAATTTTTTATTTCTTAGCAGTGACTTCAGCGGCCTCATTCTCTTGTTTTGTACGAGCCAGCCACAGTATTAAAAATCCATATCCTGCATTGATCTGCCAATTGTAACTCAAGCTCAGTCCATCACCATGGCTCATTGTAACCTTTCTCAGTGGTGTGTGACCATTGGCCGGCAGGGAATATTCACCTGTGGATCAATCAGATTAAAGCGTGACTCATTTTACCACACCGACTCATAATTCTCAATCCATAGCGCAGCACTATAGGCAGACTACCTCTGGACTGTAAGCCAACCTTCCACTGGAGAAAGGTCAGTAGCAGCCTGACATGTCTGAGAGACAGCTTAGAGTTGAGGGTCTACTAATACCACAAAACCTCATTGTGAGTCCAGCCCGGTCATGCATTCACGCAGTTACCAGCTCAATACCTGCCTGCTTGCAAAACCACATACTCATTCACTCGCTTCCTTTTCCAGCCACTTGGGTCCCCCAAGCCTTCACCGACTCGCTAACTCATCACCTTACTCTCCCCCTCATCCTCCACAACTTCCTCCCCTACCAACCAGATGGCTTTTAAAGTCTTCCTGCTGAGAAAAAAAAGAGGGCTGTTAGAAACTTTATTCCTATAAATGCAGAGCCATTACTCTGTTTTAATGTGCACGTCTGCACATCATACACTCGTGTTTGCCACAAGCCCATGGCGTCAAGGGAAGGGCAATAATGTCAGACAAATTGTGTAAGTAAATGGGCGCTAGGTCGTCCTGGAGACGAGCGCATTGCCTCCCTGCATGCCAATAAGACAGTGAGGTAGCATCTTGCTGTAAAGCAATTTATTGAAATGCAAAAAGAGGAGAGAAGGCGGCTCAGAGCAAAGATGCTGACAGGACAAAAACCTGTCGCCATCCATCTCAGTTTGCCAAGTTTTTCCTCTACAAGTGTGCTTCGTGTCCTCTCCCAGAGAGGAGAGGTGTTATCGCAATAACAGCCGCTGTGTGGGCTTTTCATACCGGGGTGGAATGTGTAGGGTTTGGAGGTTTTGATGGACACCTTCAAGGTTAATAATAAAAGGCTAGTAATTGAAACTGTAGCTGAAACAAATTCAAAGTCATTCGTTCAATGTAATCCTAATATTCATGCTCATGTTTTTCATTCTGGCTAATCCGTGTCCTCTGACACAGAGGCCATCTTCTTTCTATTAGCACTGTTGTTATTGTTTTGTGCCAATCTCTTTCCTGTGAGATGGACGGCGCATCACAGAAACCGAATGAGTTCTAGTTTAAATTTCTGATGTTGGCAAGTCTGTACTCACTGAGGTTGCATACGACACTCACCAAACCACTGTTAGGCAAATGTGATTTAAGTGTGAGGTCCTGTTTTGCCTCACTGAGTTTTATATCTTATATACTTTAGTGGTTCTTCCCTGTTTTATTGTATTTTCTGAATGAATGTCTTCATCTCTACCATGTGACTCATTGTTAGCAAGATATATAAACCCATTTCCAGTCCTGCACCTGACTGTGCCTGTGTCTCGGGTCTCCAGTGCTGCGGAGGCCCTCCAGCGGGGCTGGGCCAAGCCGCAGCTCAACCCCTGGGCTAGCCCTAAGTCCAGCTTGCTCTTCTGTGATCAACAACACTCCTCCTCTATAGTCCCCGCTATCTCCTCCTCTGCTCTCACAATCGACAGGGTAAAGCCAAGGTGCTCATCTTGACATTGAAAGAAAAACCTAATTGACTCTTCCTCTCTTCTTATTCAACCCTCTAGCTTGTCTACAATGAGCCTTGAGGCTCTTTTTAGCCTGAAGCCATCCTTCTGTCAAGGGACATTATTCTCCTTTGGTCACAGCTTAAGAGGCTAGGTTTCTTCTAGGCAGGTAAAACTGGGCTGACAGCTGGAGAGAAAGTAGCTTTGATCTCCACTGTCTTCACGTTGCAGAACCAAGATGACAGGCAAGGGAGACTTAGGAGTACTTTATTCCACCAAAGGTGCTGGAGAGAAAACACTCAGGCTTGTAAAAATGCCTGCAAATCTTGGCTCTCACATTCAGCGAAGCCCAAACAATACCTAAGCTGGCCCCCTTGCGAGTTCCCTATAGTGTCTTCTAGAGACTGAGGAAGCCTCATTTCTCACTGGTGATGCGCCCTGTGTTAGAGGCTCCATATGGAGGTGGTGTTTTATCATACTCTTGCCTGCCCCCATTAAATATCTATTTTTACTGTAGCAGTCTGCTGTGGCCTCCTATGATACACAAAATGCTTAGGTGAAGCAACCCCCTTGTATTAGAATTAACAGCAGAGGATGTGGTCCAGGTGTGGTCGATAACCTATAAAACATGAATTGAAGCTGCACTACCTTTTCATTATACATCATGTTTCAAGAAATAAAATGGTACTCATCAACAGAAGAACTGCAAGAAATTGACACGATAACACATATATGTACAATATGAATATAATATGAACCATGACTAAGCACCTAAAAACTGAAGCAGATAGGGAGAAAGGTGTACACACTTTTACCTGGCTTTCATATGGTAAAACATGACAGAAAAAGAAAAGCTGTACTATTTATAGTATTTTGTGTACACTTATAGTGTAATCTACAAATTTAAACCCCTATTCGTTTGATGTTTATGTCAACTCATACTAAGGGGCCCTAACTACATTTTTTTTGTTTTTGCAGTTTTTGCAAGCAGAAAGAAAAGACACTTTTTAAAAAATTGGGTTATAGTATTTGATTGACAGGTCAGAGAATCATGGAATAGTAATAATGGACAGAGATCCATTATCATAATGCGCAATTTAACGCACTGATATGACATTAAATGATTAAATTATTATAGGAATGCTACCTGCTGTAACCATTAGGCTACTAATGGTTGGTGATCATGAGAGAAGATTATTCTTATGCCAAATCAAGGAGACAAATTGGTTAATTGAGTTTTCCAGCTCTTTTTTTTCTGGTCATGGGAAAAAACTGGAACCAATGAGCATCAAACAGCATAAAAAAGCTTTTCATTTCATAGCTACAAAACCTTCCAGTGACCCCTAATTCAAAATAATCTCCAATCCAGTCAGATATATCTAATCTGCTGTAACTGCTCTTATTTCATACTATTGCCATGATGCACCTCTTTCTAACTTTCCGATTCCACCTTCTAAATAGCAATACACTTCAGATGCAAGCATGCCTTGCATTTAAAGGGGGATGACACTGATTGGCTGAATTCCCAAGAGCTAGGAACCAAAGTCACCCATTATGTGCACCCCCCAATTTAGCAAAATGACTTGAACACACCCCCATAATCTCACTTGCATTTAGACAATGTGTTTGCTCTGTCTTAATATGGCCACTAGAGTTAAGAGTTAAAAGGAAAATAGAAAGTAGATTTAAATTCAGACAGAAAACCTTGTGAGTGTGTCTGGCATTTGGGTCTGGTATAATTATGTTTTGTTTCATCACCTTATTATCGGGTGGACTTTTAACCTCCAGCTGGGTTTTCTGCAATTGAATACAATATGTTATTTGATTTTTGTTCTTCATGTATTGTTTTTTTTCCCTATACACACACATTCATAGCATACAGAAAACACCAAGTGTATAAAGTGAAGTTTTCCCTGTTTGGTGCAGACTCTAATGTGGCAGTGCAGTCCAAAGCACTCCATCCTTATCCTAGCACAGAGGGAATAAAGAAGAGAGGATAGGTAAACAGAGCCATTAGGGACAAATCTATTTCTGAAGAAAACAAAATCACATCATCAAATAAGAGAAAAAGAAAAATATTATCCTGCAGCCCTTTGGGCCCCCACGCAGCAATGATAGCCGACTATGGCATTTGTCTTTATCAGTCTGCCTTGAGGGAGGGTGAGCACGCTGGGAAGGTGTGAGAATAAAAAGGGAACGAGAAAGACAATGGAAACAAAGAGCACTGTGTCTTCCCAACTCGTCATGCAGAGACGTTTGTTACTTTACAGACTTTGTGAAACATGAAACTGGTCATGTGTGATTATTCCTATTTCATATATGTTTCATGGTTTTGCTGTTAGTACGAACTGGCTCCCAGATGGTCATCCTTTAAATATAGCAGAGTGAAGGGCTCGGTGGACAGCGAGCCACAGCATCATCAGTCATGACTAGCCTAGGGAGGCATACGCACCTTTATCAAAATGACAAGATTGACTTTCCAGATTTTATCCTTTCTCCATGACATTTGGTTGTTTATCCTGCTTTGCAGTAGCAGTACCAAGAAGCCTTTATACTGTGCATTATGAGACCCTCAATTAAAATATATGAATATATGCAAAATGTATTATCACGGAAGGGAAGTCGGTGAAAAATAATAACAATATTAATCATTTTTAATCATTACAACAACAATATATTGTATTGTTGTACTTTATGTTTCAGGTATTTTCTCTGCAGTCTTGATTTTTCTTGAAGTGCATTTGGACTCAAAGTAAGGTAGAATGTTTAAAAAATGTTAAAATGTTTAAATATATATATATATATATATATATATATATATATATATATATATGATGATATATGATGTACAATGACAGATTATTAAACAGATTATGGTGACCTTAAAATAATAATTAGCTAAAATGCGTACATAATGTGTATATAATATACATTATTCTGTCTCAGCAATGCTTACCTCTCTAAATCTAGTATATTGCAGGCAGTGATCCTTTTAAATATGTCACTGACATTTAATATAATTAAGCCACCAAGGATGAATATCTGTATAAAAGGCAGAAAGTAGAAATATCATGAGTAAGACTTCATGGGCTAAATGCTAATGCTGCATTTAGCTCATGGTGGTGCTACAGGAAACGTCAGGGGATCACCAGATTCATTAGACTTCATCCTCGGGGGACCTTGAATGTTCGTACAAAATGTCATGGCGATCAATTGAAGAGTTATTAAGATATTTTGAGTCTGACCGACAAGCCAACATTTATATTCCTAGACCCTTGCTGCTAGGCTGCCTAAAACACCACACACTAAAGGCTGAACTCATTTTTAATTATTTCTTTTTTTCATGCACACATTGGCCTCCTCCTCCACTTTCAGGGTCTCCATGGCTATTCATTAACTCTGTTTCATGGGACAATGAGGTACATTTGTTTCTCAGCATCAAGTGGACTGGATTTCCATCTGAGAACAGTGTCTGTTTGCCCTCCATCTTGGCTGTGCCATATTATAGCCCGTCTGCCCGTCTTAATAGCCGATGCCAAGTCCTTACAGATGCTTCATTATTTCCTCTTTCCAGTGCCAGTCATTTTTTTACTCTTTTTTTTTTTTTTTTTTTTTTTTATTATTATCTGTTCAAAGTGGCCATTCTCTGAAGGAGGCCTGTTTGTGTTACAGCCAGGCTCACGGCTATTTAGTGGCTCTGCCGTTTGCTTCTTCTTCTCCCTCTGTTCAGTTGGAAAACTCCAGGGAAATCTGGCTGATATCGTTTTTGTCCTGCTGATCAGTTTTTATTTCTACTCATCACTATACTGTTTGCCACGATACTGTCACTCACTTTAATTGTTTAATTGTCTCCAAATTGAGTTTTAGTAGAAAGATATGTTATCACTGTACTCATTAAAAACACATTTTACGTAGTATATATAGAGTGGGATAGCTACATAGATAGACACGTAGATATACTGTGCATATTCATGTTTTTATAGTGTTCCTGTATTGAATATTTAACGAAGTATTGATCCATCAACTGTCAGACTGGTTATGTTATTGTAGACGTTACATTTTTACAATATTAAAGCCACAGAATCAGGACTTGTGAGATCTGAGTTATGTGTAGCAGAAGGCAGGGGGTGGTACAGTTAGCGCCAACATCCTCTTAATGCTGTGCCAATGCTGTTTGAGGGAAACAACAACACAGTCTTGTGTGACTGGTAAGCTATCTGCCATCTGGACTCAAGTGAAAGACTCAAAAGAAGCTCAAAAGAAGCTTTCACTCATTTCACACGGGGCAAAGGTTCTCTGTCGTCTGCTGTTTCTGAAAATTCAGTCCTAATGCAGAGAGGACAACGATGATGCGGATAAAACAGGGATGTACATAATTAACTGTTTAAGTGCCAGTTGGTTTAAAAAAATGTGTACATTGACAGGTTTCACAACTAAAATATGATTTTTTATATTAAGGGGAATCAGCATTTTTACTAATTATTCTCTTTTTAATTGAAATACATATATAACTGATAATACGATAAAACAATTAAAAACAATGCAACTACAAGTTATTTGCCTGTTGGCTGTTGATCATTAATTAGCAGAGAGCAGAGGAAGAAGACGGTTTTATTTTAGCACTCTTGGCACTGGAAGATTCACTGTGCATTTTTATTTCGATGATCTATTCATACATGGGTCAGTGACATATTGTTTGGCAAATTGAGAAATTCGAATACTTTTTAAAACACAGTTTTAAGAAGCATTCATCAGAATCACGATTTTGTGTGATTTTTTTTGACACAAAATGTCATAAGGTTTAACCAAATAAGAATAATGCATTTTAAATATATAATCCACCTAGAATATAAAACCTGTTGATGGCATGTGTTTTTAGTTTTTTAAAAACCTTTTAAGAGAGTTAAACTTTCTGGTAACTATCTGACCAACATGACAAAGTTTGAGGAGACGGCGGCAGTTATCTGACAGGAGCGAAGAGTGCAGAGAGCGAAGTGAGAGAGGATGTTGTCTATCTGCTGTCTGGTTGGTTGTCGCTCGCACTGAAGCTGCTGTTGCTACTACTTGCTCAGCCCTACAAATTTGCAAACATTTGCTACTCTTCTCATTTAAGGTTTCATGGCGAATTCAAAATGTGCATCCCTTGTATAAATACTCATTGTCAGTGGTGTGCTTTAGTAGTTCTGTTGTGTTTAAATACACAGAACACTAACAGCCAATTGTCAAATGGTAATGGATGTTGTGGTGACAGTTGCGTTCTTATTTTAGCTCTGCAAGAGTGAATAATGATGCTTTTTCCCTCCTCTGCCCCTCTTCCCATGCCCTTTGCTTCAGGTCAGAACATCGCGTTCCCCCCGGGGGCTCTGTGGGTAACTATCAGCCTGGCCGTGTGTCTGCTGGTGCTGCTCATCGCTCTGGCTGCTGTCTGCCGCAGGAAGATCAAGGAGAGCTGCGAGGAGGCCAGGAGAGAAGGTAGGTGGAATGGGCGAGAGGACAAAAGAGGACGGCCGGCTCTGCACAGTCGACGCCAGCGTATATTCTCACAATGAGCATGATGATGATGACAGAGTTTAGGATGAAAACATGTTTTCACTGTCTTGCCTTCATTATCTCTCTAGGCTCTATCTATTGCCCAAATAATATTTCTTAGACATGATAAAAAATGTGTTTTAATGACACAGACAATTATGCTCACATGTCAAATGTCCATGACCAAACAGGATATCCTGGTCATGTGACCTCATAAATTGTATGTCCCTCAGAAATAAAAGACACCTGCATGCCTAAAAATAAAAAAAAAACATAGATTTTAGAAAAATGAAGATAAGGTAATTGTTGCCATATGGAAACACTATTTGATAGAGGGTTAAGGGGAAATCTGAAATTAAAACGTTATAGCAGTGGCAAAATATGTGTGAAAAAAAACAACAACAGAGTAATGAAATGTTAATGAAATGAGATGTTTTTTGTATGTTGTGTGCCGCCCCTTACAATGACTCCATAAAGTCTCCACATACACATAGTTGCGATGTGTTGCTCAGATCAGGGAGGCAGAGCAAAAGAAGGAGAGAGAGAGAGCAGAAGGCAGTGATGAGATGTTAACTGCTCAAGGAACTTTCAGAATCCAGCAGGAGTTCTGCTTAATGCATATAGGCAAGATCTCGGATGATGGGACACATATCTTCGGCGGAGAGGAACATCATTACTCGGGTCCAGTAATTAGCGTTGCGGAATAGCTAAGGATCACCGCAAGTGAAAAGAGGGGGAAAAAAAAGAAAAAGTTTTGAAACGAGATAGATAGTGCAAAGCCACCAGCTCTGCTGTAATGAGATCCGCTCAGAGTGGAGGAGACATTTAAATAAAGGTCAGCCAGTGTCTGCACCAGGGCCCAGAGGTTTAAAAATAAATATGGAAGTGACACAGACTCAGAGGAAAGAGTAAATAGCTCCATGGAACATATGAAATCAAATGAAATGGAAAGAGAGAAATATAATGCAGTTCCTCCCACGGGCAAAGGGCTCCTAGGGTTGTGGAGCCCCTTTTCTTCATCCGACAGGATGAGGAGCTGCGTGCCGGAGGCGGGATTGATTATGTGGTCATCCACTGTCCGCCTTATTGAAATGTTAAGTCTTATTCTGTCCCCCTTCCAGCTATATTTCCACAGTCTTTTGGTGTTTTCCAAGTACGGACCTCAAGAGTTATTCACATATCATACAGACTCTTATACTCCTGATAGAATGATACCGTATGAATACAAATTAATACAGGATTCCTATGCACATGGCCGGAGCTGTGGGGGAGGGCAGGAAGCAGGGAAGTGCAGCCTAATTGTGGTTGTCTTATCTTTTAATGGTGTTCCTGGGTACGGCCAGATTGAAGTTGACTCTCGCTTCACAGTATCTGGCTAGCGAGGGTGCAAGGGTCAGTAAAAGTGGAGAAGTGAGTAAGTCATTTTTCTTCCCCGTCATAATGCACGTGGTGCGCCAGAATGTGAGCTGGAAGTGAAAGGCTCAATTCTCGGGGTAGTAGCATGGTTCAGTCTTCTTTGATATTCCTTTCTTTGGCCCTTCCTTACATAATTACCCTGACTACGTAGCCAATATTTGCTTTCAGTGACTGATCCAGGGCCACTGTTCCATTTCTCCAGAGCTCATTTTACATTTAGATAAGCATATGATTTGATCAGTGCTACTCAGGGAGATCATGTGTAGGTGACATGGGACACATGTCTCCTGCGAGACAGATGAAAGTCACGAGGGAAACGGTGTCTCCCTGAGGAGTTTAAACAGCAGCAGTGCACATGTTTCACAGGGTTTAAACCTCAGCTTTACCCCTGACCAAACGCTGTAAAATATTGACACACTGATTTATTTTTCTCCACTACAAGTCTATATATAAAGTGCTTCTTAAAGCAAACACTTCATAAAAGCCTAAATCACAAATATTGGCAAAAGAAAACTGTTCATTATGTTCTTTTTTTTTAAATTGTGTTATGAAAATACAAATTTACGCTAAGCAGCACAAACCCTGCTGTTATTAAGCCTCATGTCATGATATGCACAAAATGGTCCGTTTGCAGGATGCAAAAATGAATAAATTTGGTTCCCTAATGGTGTGATATACACTAGGTTTTCTAACTGGCTCCATTTACTTTAGCTTATATTTTTGCAACACTTACGATGTCGTATAGCAGCTTTTGAAGTGCTACAACAGCTGTGCTGCACACTTCTGTGTAGTAAAAACAGAGGCAGAAGAGAGGGTAATAAGGTAAACAGAAACACCCCTTTGGCTTCAGTGAACTGCTGTTTCTGTCCCCTGACTCTCATCTAAATTATCATGCAGGTTGACCAGCTTTGTGGTGAAGCCATAACTGCCCTTCTTTTTACCCCTTCACATTTGGGATGCAGCCAATAGGGACGTAAAACACTCCCGATGTACAAGAGAAGCAGTTCTCACTCACTGACCTGTGGATGCCCTCATCTTCAGCCAGACTTTAAGGTGCCTTTAAATGAACCTCCCTCTCCTATCAAAGCCTGATCCCCTGAGGTATTTCCTCTGTTGCCACAGCGGTGGAAGTGTTGCTTGATTTGGAGGTGTTGAAAAAAGTGTTGAAGGTAAACAGGCTAAAGATGTGTGTACTATACACAGGATATGTGTTATTTTTTATTTCAAGGTGATTTTGTTTTTAACTCTCACACTATTATAGTTTAACATAAACTGTAATTAGACATATTGATCAACTACTACAATTTACCAACTATTACATTAATCACCAAGTATTTTGATAATCGATTAATCAATTTGAGTAATTTTTAAGAAGAAATTGGCCAAATTCTCTGGTTCCAGCTTCTTAAATTGGATTTTCTTTAGCCTTCTATAATAGTAAACTGATCATTGTATTGGAGTGGACTGTTGAATGGCTTAATCTTCAGCTTTGTGATCAGTGATCGACATTTTATGAACCAAACAGGTAATCGATCAATCGTTTCAATAATAGATACAATAATCATGTACCAAAATAGTTGTGAGTTGCAGTGATCAAAGTTGCTAACAATATGGTACCAAGAAAAAAAAATAGATGAATATCCAAAGCCATATCTTCAATTGACCAATGGGAATGGTTGTAGTAATCTGTCAGTATATATAGTACATTCTAGAGGATGGTGATTTTAATAAATTTGAATTCAAGATACAATATAACACAGAAGATGAAAAAATAAAGAATGTGATGCTAGTCGGCTTTTATGCATACAGGCTGTGTGAATCTGGAAACTCTGCACGTTCTGCTGCTGTAATAATAAGGATTTTGCTTAATTTCCCCAGAGGATTATATTCTCTGCTGTCAAAGTCGAGTAAAACCAGGCAAATGTACAAGAGTACAAACAAATGAACTGTGTTCCCATGACATTTAATTTTTGCCCATTTATCAGTATAATCGCACATATCTGACACTGAATAGTCCATCTCTAGCCCAATTGCGATGGTATTTGTGTGATAGTATTAAAATCAGCCACTTGCATAGTCTGCCATAGACTATTTTGTAGCCTCTGTGTATGTGCAAAAAGGCATGCACATGTATGACACGTGTATATGTAAGTGTATGTGTGTGTGACAGCCATCACAGGGTCGCATCACAAACTCTGTTGACAGTGGGGTTTTGGAAAGAGCCAGCAGCTGAAGCCTAATGTGATTACTGTCTTTGTGAGAGGGCTGGATTGGAGGTTAAAGGGTGGGTATGGTTCTATGTGTGTGTATGTGTGTGCATGTGTGTGATTTGTCATTGTGCAGTGCTTCATCATCATATAGGGATTCTAATCCCAGCTTGTCCTTTGAGCAGCTCACCACAGGCCTCTGATGAAGTGACTATATTGTGTGCCCGCATTCGTACTGATAATGGCTCCTCTGTCTTCCCACAGCTGAAGAAGCCAAGGAGCTGGAAGAAGAGGAGTCAAAGACAGGTCAGCCAATCCACACCTGGTGAAGCCTCAGGGACCCGCTGTGTATGTTGTAGCCAGTGCCGCTGCACAGGTGCATGTAGCGCTCGCCTGTCAGGAAGCAGCAACGTGTAATCTTCTACATTCAGCACTAAGCTGTGTAATCATGTAGGGGTTTAAGAATATGCAGTAGCACATCTTACCCGAGTCAACCAGAAAATGGAAGCTCTGTATGCAAAATCTAATTGGAAGTGGGATATAGAATTGTATTTTCTGTAACATTGCATCGCAGCAACAAAAATATTTAATAACACACAAATCGACCACAGTGGAGCCTGGCTTCTATAAAAAGAAGTCCAGGTGGCAGGTGGTAGGGACCCAACAAAACAAGTAAGTGAATGTTAAGTTTGTTTACTCAAGTGTGAGTGAACGCTGATGAACCATGAATGCACATAAAAAACAAGACCATCTTCAGGACCCAAATCCATTCAACACAGCAACCCGTAGCATAATTCTTACTCTACTGTGTGTATATCTGTGTGTTTTTGTGGTGTGTGGGATGTGTTTGTGTGTTTAAGGCAGAGTGAGGGAGACAGGTGCACTAATTTAGTGATGCCAGCAAGCTGTTTTACATTATACCTTCCCCTAAAGCTACAGCTATAACAGTAAAATCTTGCCTATAAATTTAATGGCAACAAGTTTCAGGTTTCACAAAATGCCTGCAAATAGAGCTGCTAGAGCCGCTCTCAAATTATCCTGTTTATCAAGCCTGATGGATTGAGTCCTGGCTGAAATGTGTTATGTATATTGTTGTCACTTGAAATACATTGCTTTTGATTTTTATGATGACTAATGCAGCAAAATAGACACATACTATATCTGTAACAGTCCTTGCACCAACACAGAAGGAGCTTTTTTTTTCATATTTAGAAATTTTAGTTCGTGACAAAAGAAGGGAAAAGAATTATAATTTTTTAAAGCTTAGTATTTAAAGGGACAGTGATTTAGTGTCATCGAGCAGAATAAATTTGCCAGAATTGATGAAGCCGTTTTTATCTACTAAGTGAGATAAAATGTTTCTACGGTAGCCCAGAATGGACAAACCAACGGCTTTAGAGACAGCCTTTCACTTTGTTTCGAGCCACACATTTGTCCTACATATTGGGGAAATCAGTTGGTTGCAATTTGCAACCTCCCCACTACATGTCCCCAGAAAACTTCACACTGCCCCTTTTAAAGGAAGAAATATTTCTTTCACATAATAAAACAGCAGCTTAACATTAGAAGTTGATGGCATCAGTTAACACTTTTAAGTTTCAAATTAAAAAGCTTTACAATGTACATAAGTTCTACATTTCGCTCAGTGCTTTTCAGGAGTGCTATTGAATCAGGAAAAATAATAGTTCTTTGTATGCATCTTCTTCTGTGGGAGTGATGTGATATTTTACTTTGTATGAGTATGACCTTATGAGTACAGAATTAATTTTACCATTAGCAACTAGAGCAAGCTTCTTCTGCTTGCCCACACTCAGTGACTACCCCTCGCAGTCCTGAGCAGTTCTCCCTCAAGCGTTAATGTCATTAGAGTTATTCATTTGACTCCTTCTTTAGTCTGATTGAATTATTTAACCTTTCTGTGAACAGTAAAGTTAATACCATGTGATTTTAATAAGCTGAGAGGTGAAGGAGAGTTTCTGAGTGAAAGGGGAACAATGACTTTTATTCTCTAATGCCTCTCTCATGAATGTTTCAGAGAGATCTTGTGCAGCCAGCAGCGGAGTCAGCCGTCCCGCAACTAGCCAGGCTGAATAGTTCAGCTTTAGCTAAAGGGGCCGTAGAGTAGAGCTGGGAGATTGGAGTGTGCCTGCAAACCAGAGACAAGACGGCGACTCACAGCCGCCCCTCGCTCTCTCGGTCTCTCCCGTCATCGTCCATGCACCTGGTTGATCCAGGTGGACGTTGTGGGCGGCGAGCTGGTGAAGTCAACTTAATAGCTCTGCCTTTTGTGAGATCACTCTCTAAGCACTCCAGACAGGCAGCTTTGTTTTGCCATCTGGCTTGAATTGCGCTGACAAAGGCAGAGGTTCCTGCGCGAGACAAAGGAGCTGAAATGAGCCCCACTTTAATAAACCCAGGATGATGGGGAGCCACGTTTGTGTGTTATCTTAATGAGCTGTCCAAAGGAGAGCGCGCCTCCCCTTTCAAAGCCAGCCTGATTGGAACAATAACCAGTGATAACTAGGGACCTGGACTCATTCATTTTGCGCTGGGGTAGGATCCCTTTGTTGCTTTTATAGCAGAGGCAAAATAATGTTTAACAAACACTAGGAGCTCAAATTCTGGATTTATTTGCAGGTGGCAAAGCCAAAAGCAGCTTCACACAAGTCTACCACACGTGCACACTTGTGCACATAGTCATGTGCATGCTCCGCTGTATACAAATGTTCAACCACAGAGATGTGCGGAGCATATAGTGCGCAGCTTTCTGCCTTCACCTCTGCACCCCTCTCTGAAATGTGTTCAGTAATCTGAGTGTGATGTGCTGTTTAGAGGGGTGCAGCTTCTTCTGTCAGAAACCGGCTGCAGTTTGTGTGCACTAGCCCGTCTCCCTAAATCCTGGACTCCAAGGAGCCGGGCCTTAGCAGCAGGGCCCTGAAAGAGAGCGTTAGTCAGTGACCTAGTTCTTTCACAGTCAAAGGATCGTCGGAAAGAACAATTTGAAATGCCCTCTGAAATGGGGAGTTGCGTGTGAAAAAAGCAGTTGTAATATTAACCCTTCTTAACGGAGGAAAGGTCCCGTGAAGGTGGAGGTTTAGGGAATATCCGGCATTATAGAGCAGAGGAGAGCCAAGCCCCGCTCTGCACTCATTTCTTACTCCCGCATGCCAAAGCTGCTGCTGAGCGATGGATGAGAGTTTCCACAATCACATTAGAGGTCCCATATTGACACTTTTTCCTGGGTTTTATTTGAATTGTGATTTCCCTAATAAGATATATTTGTCGTTGTAAGTAGCAAAAAATCATCTCAATATAGTTTTATATCTCCTCTCTGTAGATTTGCTCTAAAAAGAACAGAGCATTTTTATGTCTCATTAATAATTATGAGCCTCTAATGGCTGTTAAAGGGAGGGTCAGCCACTGTATAGTTGTTACGTCACAACTCGGATGAATTCATGGCGGCTAATTTTAAAGCACTAGAGTCTAGAGTTTTGAAATATAAGACAGGCCTTCTTCTAATCTAAAAGTAATTCATACCTCACTTTCTATGATATAGCATCTGGCATGGTAGCTCATCACCCTAAATATTTTGTTGAATTTAAGAAGCTTGCTAGCTATTTTTCTTTTTGAGCAGACAGACAGAAACAAGGACAGAGTCAAAGGCACCTCTGTGCTTATTATTTCTCTCCCTCTGTTCCGTCTATTGAGTTATTCACATAGCAATGAAAGTACAACAGCTTAATGTATGAGGAACATAATATTCACCTTATGTTTCTCATGGGAATCAAAGTGTAGCCTGAGTGAATTATTGAAGGTGTTTGATATTCATATAGGGAGTGTGGCCGTATGTTCCTTGGAATTACATCTCTTTTTGCCTCAGGGAATATAATCCGTGGTACAAGCAGTCAATTTCACTATAGGTAGGCAATTGTTTTCATATGTCTATATAATCATAAAAACTGTATTGTACTGCAGTGAAGTGCATTGCTGTTTGCAACCAGGAACAACTAAAGAATTTCATATCAAGTTGGCTGTTGCTTGATATCGTTTGTTGCCAAAATGTGACCTTAAATTAGTTCTTTTTGCTTATCTACTGTATTGACTACATTTATAAACACAGTTTGTGCCACTACTGTAAGTATACAGTTTGATAATCACTTCTCCTGTGTTATAATAATAAACCTTGTGGAATTGGATTCTTGGAATACTCAGTGTTACCAGAGTGACGCTAATTAATAAGTGACATACTGTACAGTATTGTTACATCATAACCTAGTTTGGCAGACCTGCAGGTCACTGACATAACACTCTACATTACTACAGTTAGAATGGAGAGGGCCTTGGAAAGCAGCCCCAGGCAGCTCAAGCTCAACATGCCCTCCCCTTTCCCTGGCACCGCATACTCAGCCACTGGGCTCTCCCAACGGTCACACATTACCGACTAAAGATACGTATGTAAATAGAACATTTGTGTTGCCTTCATTATTAAATGTGGGTCACTGGATAACTTCAAGAGTGCTAATTAAAACAGCTGCCTGCAAACCGACCAAAGCCTAGTAGTTGCACACATTATTCAAGCTCTGCATTCATGTTCGTTGTGGGTTCAGCAGCAACCCGAAGCTACATGTTTACTACTATGTTTGCTCCATAGATGAACCTGAGAGATTCTGTAACACTGGTTGGATAATAATGAGAAATATAAACCATTAATCATATATATTCCACATTGTACAAAATCCTCTAATTATGTACAAGTAGTTATATTTTCTGTTCTTGCCTCCTCTTGATGTTTCTACATAGTCCATACCCAATGTTGGGCAAGTTACTTCAAACTGTAATGTGTTATTTATTACTTGTTACTGTCATTTCAAAGCAATTCATTACATTAAAATATTACTGTATTTAAAATGTAAGGCATTACACTGCTATTGCATTACTCCCACCAAAATAACTGGAAATATGGATCTACATATAGATCACCTTGTCATTATTGCGGAAACTTCAATCCAACTTTAAAATGTATTGTAATGCACATTAATGGCATTTGTATTGAGTAAAATATTACCCTTATTTTGTTTTTTCTGTAATGCCTTACATTACTGCGTTACAGCAAAAGGCAATGTATTACAGTAATTCATTACTTTTGTAATGGGTTACTCCCAACACTGTCCATACCTCCAAAATACGAATGTGTCTTAATACAAAAACAATGTTTTGCAGAAACCCTTTTCTCGATTTATACCTCATTTGCCTTGAGATTGGGGAAAAAACTCATCAAGGATGTGCTGCCTGGGCACTGAGCTACTCCTCTGCGACCCGTCTGTGGTTATCTGCTGGTCCGTGAGGGAAAAGGCCAGCTGTTCATTGGCAGAGTTAGATGGAAGAAAAATATCAGCTTCTAAATCATTTGGAATAATGACTGTTGTCACGGTTGATAAAAGCAGTCAAGCCACTCAGCGCCGTGCATCACAATGACAAGTCGGTCCCGCTGCTAGCTGCTTGAGACAATAGTAAGCGTAAAGAGAGTATTTGTGAAAAGGACGGGGGTACCGGTAGGAGGGAAGGCAATCTTTTCCTGGGACGAATCCCCCTGTACAGACACCATTTACATCCTTGCGCTATCCACTCCCCCTCCATTCCCTCTTCTGTCATGTAATCTACGCTCCTCTGACAGTGGAGCCAGGGCCCGGTGGGAGAGTGCCTATCCATCTCACTACCCCAATCTGCCTCCCCTGTTTTGTTCCACATGAGCACTCAGCTGCTGTGACTAATTAAATAAAGCGCTGTGCCCTCTGCTTCCTGTTAGCCATGGCAAGGTTGGTGCTTGGAGATGGAGAAGAGGAGGAGGAGGGGGCTGAAGGAGGGAGGAGACCCGTAACAACTACACAGCTCGTGTTAATGCTTCGGTCCATGAGACAGTAGACAGGAAAGTTACAATAATGCTGACATGACATGTGGAGGACAACTATTAATACTTTTTTTTGTGTGTTCTTTTTTCCTTCAGCCATGACGCCGCTGAAAAGCTAAGGCCAAGTGAAAAAAAAGGTGAGTCCGACTGAAATGACCTGTGTCTTTATGTGTTGCTCAGGTGTCACTTTTTTTTCTCCTCCTCCTTATCACAATTGCCTGGTATTCTCAGCAGTAAAACCTCTGGAGGACACAGTGTCTCTGGAGGCTGTGGGTAAGTGCTGCTGTAATGAGGCCCGGGCTGCATTAATTCAGCAGACAGTCAGGAATATGAGAAGTCTTGACATTTTGATTTCAGGAATCACAGGGTCACTGGCCGATATGACACATCTATTTCATTTTATCTGGCATGCAAACAAAGGGCTTCCTGGCCCGACTCACAGCCATTGTAAAGGTCTGATTAAAGGTAAACATGTAAGGTGTGAGTCATGCGGCCTAGCTGTCTCTCTATCTGAAACCCGTGTATTTTCACTGTCGCCCTCAGGAAGTTTTCAGTCGGCCGACTTTATGTTGGGTGGAGGTGTAGCAGACCATTTCGATATTTACAATAACAAGTTTTGCAGGATGAGTTTAATAGGCTGTCTTCGCTACATTAAAGCCATGTGTTACTGTTGTTTGTTTGGCTGTGAGGCCAATATCGAACGTTACCTGCGTTTATGGAGGAAAACATCATTCAGATATAATCAGCACTGAAGCGGAAGAGGGTGGAGAAAGTGAAGGGGATGTTTTGTTGATTTATTGGTGATGAGCAATCCATACATCTGTTTGATCTTTTGGATCATAGCACATATTTACAGCATGATTTTGTGCACACATATTCAAATGCTACATGTGCTTATGTCAAAGAAACGTGGGCCAAATGGACATTCAGTTCCATGGGTATTTACACTCCCCACTACAATTTAGGAGAGCAAAATGGCTCCAGATTATTGTTTGATATTGCTTGTTGACTTAAATTGATTTATGGATACTGGTACTGTAACTCCTTTGAACGGTGGTCTGTTCTGGATTAGCAGATGACCCAGATGAACCACCTGGCAGAGGGAGGTGCTGATAACTGGGAACACACAGACAAACAGATTAGTAACTGGATTCCCCCTGTAGGACATGTGGAGAATTGTTACGTTATCTAGGAAACGATGTGACCAGACTGAGAAGGGCCTCATCAGCACCGCCCCATGGCATGGACTCAGCCAGGAAATTACAGGGATAGATGGAGGGATGCCACGCTGGGGGTTGTACTTGTGGGTGTTATGGGGGACAATTCCAGGAATTGCCCAATCAAAGATGCTCCAGTGCTTTCTCCTGATTCCTGACTTCCACTGGATCTCACTTCCTGCATGTTGCCTCCCACTGTACACATGAGGAGGCGGAAGTGGCACTTTTCATATGGATTGACTCATCCATGAAAAGCCCCTCTGTTGTGTAGACTGGTCAGTCCGTCCTCTCTTTGCTGCAAAGTGCCCACACTGCTCCACTTCAGAATACATATGTACAGATGTCAAGGCTGTAGATCCAAGGCGGATCAGTGAGTCAGTATATCAGTGATTCATTATGTCCATCTGTTTCAAGGAAATGGATGATGCCAGGCTATAATAGTGTGATACTTTCTTAAATATACAATAACATTACTGTTTAATTTCAGGTCTTGGTACATGACTACACTGCTACTGAATATAAACTTTAGAGACCAGGATATTTCTACTTTCTTACTTTAACTATGTTCAACTATTGTAACCCAATGGATGTAGAATGTTGGATTAAGCCTGTCATTGTCGGAAATTCCTCTCTCTTTTACTTTTTGCTGCTATATGTGGTGTTTTCTTTTGTGGGAATCGTGACATTTTAATGCCAGTGCTCAAAAAAAGTTCCCCTTTACACATGAAAATCAAATGACTGTGTAAAAGTACATGTAAACGTGTTCACTCAACTTAAAATCAAACTTGTAAAGTCAGACTCATACAGATAATGTGATTGAAATCAGACTGGAGCTGGATGAGGTGATCTGTTCAAGCTCCGACCCAGAACCTCAAACAGTATGTCAAAGCCAAACACAGTAACTGGGACAATAACAGTAGTCTGAGTAGACGGACTCATACCATAGCTTAACTTATACAGTGGGTACAGAAATGATTCAGACCCCCTCATTTTTTACTCTTTATTATATTGCAACCATTTGCTAAAATCATTTAAGCTCATTTTTTTACACACAGCACCCCATATTGAGAGAAAAACACAAACTTGAAATTTATTAAAAAAGTATCACATGGCCATAAGTATTCAGACCCTTTGCTGTGACACTATTTAACCCGGGTGCTGTCCATTCCTTCTGATCACCTTTCACCTTTGAGATGGTTCTACACCTTTTATTAGAGCCCAGCTGTATTTGATTCTACTGATTGGACTGATTTATTAGGAAAGCCACACACCTGTCTATATAAAACCTTACAGCTCACAGTGTACATGTATGTCAGAGCAAATGAGAATCATACGGTCAAGAGTGTTTTCCTGAGGCTTTTCTGTCAATATGGGGTTCCCATGTGTACATTAATGAGGAGAAAAATTAACTTAAATGATTTTAGCAAATGGCTGCAATTTAACTAAGAGTGGAAAATGTACGGGTGTCTCAATACTTTCTGTACCCACTGTATGTACATGTAAATGTACCAGTCACTGCATCCTGGGCTTAGCAGGATTGTGATTAAAAGAGACGCAAACAAGCCAGAATTTTTCCCCCCTACAGCAGAAATGAGAGGTGGTGCAGCCAGACTGAACTATCAGTATAGTATTGTGTAGTTTGATACTATACTGATACAATACTTGTGTTGAAGTCCCAGGTTCTGTTATGTTTTTGTATTTCTAAAGCAGCCCGGACCCGGGGCATCGTACTTGTGCTGACATATCTCTAGTGCTAGTTGTTATAACAGCTGTCTCTTGGTTGTGTTTGTGTTGGGTAACTAGTTGTTTCTCAGAGAGCAAGGATGCTGGTGTATTTTTGTTTTGTCATTTATTTCACAGTAGCCCACTTGTGTCACACCGAGGGGTGACTGTATGTTTTATTCCCTATTTTTATCAGCTCCAGTCAGTAGCAGTGTGACCTGGACAGGGACAGCATTGGTAAGGCAGTGGTAGGCATTTCTGATGGTGATGGGAGCCAGGGCGCTGGCACTGTTAGACTCTGTGGCTCTTGGGGAGATGAACGGGGCACCGGGACTTGCCTCATGTTCACTCAGACATGTCCGGGCTGTGTCAAACTCCATGTCCCCCTCTGGACCTAACACATGAATCTCTATGGGTCAGGAAAACCACAAACCTCGGAGCTATTCTGGGAAAAAAAAGGGTACTGTAACCAGCACACGACTCAAGGTGTAACAGCAGAGGACGTTTTTGTTTTAAAAGCTTTTTTTTTGTTTATTTATAAGAAACAATATATTTTCCCTTTGTTGTGACAGAGATGCTTTGACATTGGACGCTGATATTGTTGGAGACATTCTAGAGACACTACATCAATTTTGATTTGACAGATATTGAGTTTTTTTTGTCTCTGGTGCGAGAAGGATAACAGCACAGTGTAGCTGCTCTGTCTTTTGTCAGAAAATGAGACAGGGTGTGATTATGGTGAATATTTCCCACTGTTCAGAATTTATTCTGCTAATAATCAATTTTGATTTGACAGATATTGAGTTTTTTGTCACTACGCTGCTAGAGGGATACCAGCACTGTGGAGACGCTCTGTGTTTTCTCAGAAAATAAAACGGTTTGATTATGGTGAATATTTCCTACTGTTTAGAATTTGTTGTGCTAATAAGGGAACCCTGTACTTGATATTTTTAGGAGTTAGCAACAGCCTACACACAGAACAGATTTGATATGTGTGTGCATTTGCTGTCCAGGCACAGATGCACGCGTGTACAGTAGATGCACAAATATATTGTGTAGGAGGTGGAGAAAAATAGACTGGAAGATAGTGCTCAGTCATACCACAGTCTATGAGTCATACTTACTTCACTACTACTTCTTATTAGCATACAGCATCGACCTACACCTTATCTGCTCTTCATTGTACCCCTAACTCTCACTTTTAATAACCAGCAGTTTGGTGTCAGTTGTGTGAATACCTTTTATTACAAGGTTGGACAGTTACAGCTTGTTTTTATTATGCCCTGATTGGTCATTGCCATAAAGCCGCAGCATACAGAGTGAGTAGAAGATGATGGAAGGCACAGAAAGTAATTTCCTGTAACTAGCCAAAATAAAGTCTGGCCAGTAGGAGTCAAAGAGAGGACATTTGTCATTACTGTAGCATCCACTGACCTTCACCACTCTTTCTGCTAGGTAATATCCTGCGAGCCCCTAGACCTCTCCTCTGCTGAATCATCCCCGATCAATTATTCTAATATTTGTGTGGCAGTTTTGCTATCGATTAATGCATTTATGCAGAGTGCAGCATATCTTATTTAATAAAGCAGGGCTCTGCATTTAATTAACTCATTTCAGAGTCAGAAGGCGATTTGTTTTCATAAACCTTTTGCCTTATCGATACATGTGTTCATTCGTGACTTATGTTTATCCACTCAAACTTTTATTGTTTCATTACTAGTAGCCATCACAGATAACATAGTAAATGGCTATTGGTAACACAATCAATATATTGCACCCTGCTTTGTCGCCATTCTTAGTGGCTCAGGCTTGTAGGGTTTCCTCATTAATATGATTTGCTCATATAGGAGAGGTGTTTAGGATACTGCATTTAAGATGAGAAATTTCCTGACGCTGCCTCACAGTAAAGTTCAAGTAAATTAATGTTTTTTGTTTTTTTTTGTATTTTGTGATGTATATAGTAAGTCGATTTGTTGCAGATTTTACCCTTACCCTAAAATTATTGTCAAAATGAGGACAAAATCTGCAAACTGTGTTCTTGTGAGGCGAATGAATGCAACCTTGCTTTTTCTTTTTCTTTTTGCTTTGTCTTCAATTCACACTTTGTATTTGTCCATGCTGTACTTGCCGATATGTGTTTAACTGTAGTTCTCCTATTGTGCTGGTTCCTTCCAGCTGCACTTGAATAAATGCTGAATATCAGTATTATTGTTCTTTGGGAGCGGAATCAAATGCATCACATCACACAGCCGACTCTACTGGCATAAAAAAGAACACAGCCCGGTCTCTGGAGGAAAACATTGACAGTTTATGTTTCTGCAAACCACAGATACAGGGAGTGTCAACGTTTCAGACGTGGTGACGTCGTTCAGAAGATGTTCCTCTTAAGTTTAAATTTCCTAGCAGGAGGAGAAGGTTTGGCTGGACGATTTAATGCTTTGTTTTCATAGATGGAGTGGGAAAACGCCTGTTTGACACCAATGTTACAGAAATTTTCTGTCCTGTCAGGCATTAAACTGGACATTTTCTCAGACATTTGTACCATTGTGTTGATAATTTTAACCCAAACTATGATATTTTCCTAACCCTAATGCACGCAAATGCATGTATCAAAAAACATTCCAAATATTGATATTCAACCTATTTGCTGAAACAGTTCAACATTTCTCTTTGGTGACTGGGTTAAATTATTGGTCAAAAACTAGACAATCGACTATAACCAAATCTATAACAGGTGAAAGTATTCATATCTAGACCTGTGCTCAAAATTTGCATTGATCTTTTAACAGCCTCTTTTGTTCTTTTTTTATGTGTAAAGAGCCAACACCGAATGGTATTGTGCAGAACCTTGGCATAGCCAGAGATGGCTGCAAATGAGAAGAGAATAAATATTCAAAGGCAGACATGAAGGGAATAAAGAAATCTGAGTGAAATGAGGAGCAGAATGGACGGTCATCTCATCTACCTGAGGACATTTGATGAATTCCAATGAGAAAGCAGATTACTTTTCTACCCCCCCCACTCCCGCTTTTTTTTTTTTTTTTTAAATAGGCCCTATAGGTGCAATTAGTGTTACATAATGGCCTTTTCCCAGCTCCTTCAGCAGGAAGATATTTATATTTATTTAAGAATATTGATTTAATTCAACCCTATATATTCATGTTAACGCTGAACTGTCATAGGAGATATCTCATTGTTGTTGCTGCACAAGCTGAGGGTTTACGAATAATACACATTTTCAGTTTAAGCTTCTGTCATGGTTTTGTAAGTACAGGCTGTGTATGGGGAGCCCTTTCTTAAAAGGATGGGGAAGAGATAAAATGAGTGAATAGAGTGAAATATGAAAGGAGAAAACCTAAGAGTATTTTAAAAGCCTACTGCAGCCAGGCGTAATACACGGAATGAACAGTTTGAGCTCTCTGATAATTCAATTTAATTGGTATAAAGAGGAGCGAAGGGACTCTGAGACATGGAGTCCACCAGTCTCTGTGCTGCATGTAGCAGGTGAGACCCAGCAGACACTGATGATGTCAGACACTTGCGTTGGACCCTCTCCAGGGAGGTGTGTGGTGTCTAGAAGTGGAGTTTGACTCACTATCCCCGGTATCTCTGATCTCTGCATTATTTATGCTTTTGTCTCAGCCATTTATCAGCATTTTTATACCTCACAGCCTCATTCTCCAGTACATCTCCTGTGATGGAATAGGCTGCTGTGATGATAGCCACTGAGGGAAGCCAATAACCGAGTACAGTAGCTCTTATTGATAACAGAAAACTGAGGAATGGACAAGTGTGCCACGCTGCAGTGTCTGCATACTGCTGAAAATCTCGGCAAAACATCCATTCAAGTATCACAAAGAAAACGCTCTGCTAGCTCCACTTTCTAATCTTTATATACATTTTTAGGACATGAAACCAGTAATGCGTGAGCTGTGGTAGGAGTAGCACAGCGACTGAATCACTGATCAATGACAGTTAATGAACGCGGCAGGAGTTCTGCTCTGTTTGCCTCTCGACAGAGAGCTGCCTCCTCCAGAGAGCTCTTTTTCTCCTGTTTTTTTTTTTTTTTTTTTTTTTGCCAGAAAAGCACAGGAGCCTTCATTGAAACCAACTGCCTCTGGGCTCAATTAACTCCCATAGATTACTCATAATGCAGATGAGATACTGTGTGCAAGATCAACGGTGTGATGATATCGAAAAAATCCACACAAAAGGAAGCGCCCGCGTGGATATGGGCTGCCGGGATATTGTGATGCTGACATATGGGGTCAATGTATAGATGATGGAAAAAAAAGTGGAAAGGGGTAAAATAGGCAAAAACAAATGGGATTATCCCAGTAATGACAATTGATATTAGCTGCATACACAAATATCTGTTCTCTGTAGCGATTGTGAGAGGCTTCACAGCAATGAACTATAATAAGCAAAAAGCTGCAGGGGATCTATCGTCTCCACGATAACCTTTAATACTGTTAAATGTTAAATGCAAAAACAAGCACAGCCAGCAACATCTGCGCCTGCTGCAGAGTTCATGCAGCAGATGTATATTTTGCCTTGTTGTCGCATTGTCGTCAATTGAGAGCTCCATGGTGACGACATGGTTTGCTTTGTGCTTGTTGTCGCCAGGTCGCGGCCTTTTGTCACAACATATTAGCATCAATTATTTTCCCCCACTGTCAGTCTCCCTACCTGCTAAACATGATGTAAAAACAACTCTCCCTCCATTTTCAAATCTGAGTTTCTCTACTGGTTTTCTTGTTAGCAGCATGATGTTTGAGTCTCCCTCCAGGAACTCTGTACATTCAAAAGATTTCGTTTGACAGCAACCAACAATGCCTGCCATACAGTTCGTAAACTTCGCTTAGTGTTGTCAGGACTAGGAGACAGCGTTTCTAAAGGAATCTCGGCCCTATTGTTTACAAAGGATGGCTATCAAAGAGAATATGCTCAGCACCAGAGACTTTACAGATGGCAGAAACCTAAATACTGAACAGGCCCCCCGCTGTGATGGCAATATGCAAAACATGTTGCCTATTGAGCAGCGAGATGACTTTTATGTGCAGCTTTGTGAAGTATGCACACATTATCGTGAAAACTGCAGGAGAACTCACACATGCTCATATAGAGGGAGCTTAAATGTGCACAAACTCTGCATGCTAAATGTAACTGCTGGAAATGTAGAATGAACTAATGAGATAAGGAGGACCATGATCAAACAAACAAGTAATTCAAAATATGCAAAGAAATGAAAAGCACTTGATTGACTTGAGCGTTTTTGAAAGTTTTCTTTTTCTTTCAGTAAAATCGTTGTGCACTCAGCGGGTATTCATCCTGATGATATTTCACAGAATCAGTCAATGATAACCCAATATCACTCCATTTTGCTCTTTTTGGACAGTATCTCAAACTACCTGTATATCCCAGCTACTTGATATCATTTTTTCCTTTGCTGTCTCCAGTCTGTGGTGGTTTTAAAGCAATTACCTGTGTTTGTCAATTCCATTCCTCCATTTTACAGGTGGTAAGAGCTAGGTGTAAAGAGGAGGGAGAGAATAGCAGTAGAGTATTTTTTATACAATGTTACATACTCGACTTTACTGGAGAAAAGTAAAGTCGGATAGGATTTTTAATGAATTAATTGTTAATTCCTCAATTGGTAAATTCCTCAGTAAAATAAGTATTCAGTCACCTACAAACAAGCAAGATTTCTGGCTCTCACAGACCTGTAACCTCTTCTTTAAGAGGCTCCTCTGTCCTCCACTTGTTACCTGTATTAATGGCACCTGTTTGAACTTATCAGTGTAAAAGACAGCTGTCCACAACAGTCACAACCCCATCTCCACTATGACCAAGACCAAAGAGCTGTCAAAGGACACCAGAAACAAAATTGTAGACCTGCACCAGACTGGGTAGACTGGATCTACAATAGATAAGCAGCTTGGTGTGAAGAAATCAACTGTGGGAACAAATATTAGCAAATGGAAGACATACAAGACCAATGAAAAACTCCCCTGATCTGGGGCTTCACACAGATCTCACCCTATGGGGTCAGGTCGGAATGATCACAAGAACAGTGAGAAACAATCCCAGAACCACACAGGGGAACTAGTGAATGACCTGCAGAGAGCTGGGACCAAAGTAACAAAGGCTACCATCAGTAACACACTACACCACCAGGGACTCAAATCCTGCAGAGCCAGACATATCTCCCTGCGTAAGCCAGTACATGACCAACTTAGTAGCTTGGTAAGAAGTATTTCAAGGTCCTGGAGTGGCCTAGGCAGCCTCAAGATCTCCAACCCATAGAAAATCTTTGGGGGGAGTTGAAAGTCAGTGTTTCCCAGTGACAGCCCCAAAGCATTACTGCTCTAGAGGCGATTTGCATGGAGGAATGGGCCAAAATACCAGCAACACTGTGAAAACCTTGTTAAGACTTACAGAAAATGTTTGACCTCTGTTATTGCCAACAAAAGGCTTATAACAAAGTATTGTGACCAAATACTTATTTTCCACCATAATTTGAAAATACCACAATAGGCTGGAGACTTGTCTGGGGTGTATCCTAGCCTCTCGTCTGTATTGCACTGGGATTGGCTCCAGCAGACCCCTGTGATCCTAGTGAGGAAAAAGCTGGTAAAGAAAATTACTTAACTGAATTTGCAAATAAATTCTTTAAAAATCAATATGATATTTTTAAAATTTTGTACCTCATAGTTGAGGTATACCTATGATGAGGTATACCGCATCTTTTTAGGTGGGAGAACTTGCACAAAGAATTGCTGAATAAATACTTTGCCCTATTGTAAATGTTTCCAAAGAAAATAACTGAACTATATTTACTAGAGTCATTTGGCATAGCCAAGCTACATCCATACTACTGTGTTTTTGTGTTAAAACACACATCTTTTGCCAAGTTTACACCTCAGCACGGTTGAAAATGTTCAGTTATAATCTGGACGGGCACAAACAGAGACACCCATGTTCACTTTGTGATTGGATCTTATCAGTCACGACGTGTCCTTCTCTGATTCAACATGCCCTTATCATCTCACACGACCCTTTTCAAGAAGAAAACAAACGGCAGAGGTAGCGTACACATTGTATTTCCTGAGTGATGAAAAAAGACCTCTAATGCATTCACAACTTCCCATGGCTTCCTCTGGAGATGGATAACACTCTTGTTGCCATTCTAACATGCCTCTATATTTACTTTGTGATGATTCCCAGTCTGTGGCTGCCTACTAACCAGTAGATACTACTCCAACGCCACAGTAGTAGCTTCTATGTAGGAAGCCGGTAGAAGACACAATTCAGATTGCTAAAGCAATATCCGATATGATCAATACTATTATGATCATAGGAAAATATATTTATGGAAATTGGAAAAATCAAAGACCTTTTATAATATGTTTTAAAAGTGAAAACAAAATCTTTCATCCCTCTCTACTACTCTTAGCTGAAAAATAGAAAAATATGGACAAATACGAAAACTTTACAATAACTTGATGTTTATTCTTCCTTTTGCCTTTCTCAAGTTTATGTAAGAACGCAAAGTGGAGATTCTTCTCAAATTTGAAATTATTGTATTGTTCAATAAAGTTTGGGGAAAAAATAGGGAAGAGTTCTTCTTCTGCTGCAGTTATTGACCTTCCCGGTGACTTCTAATGTAGTGTGGTTCACCTGCGCACTGCAAAATATAAACCGAGTAGTGAACCATCCGGGTACCGTTCGCATACTAGTGAAAGCTGACTGAGGTAATTGGACATTCTACATACTGGATTCCTTATTTTGCCTACTACATAGGTGGGAAGTAGTTGGTTTTGAATGCAGCCTGTGTTTTCTCCCGCCTTGACAATCTGCTTCCTGTGCATTCCTTCCTGTCCAGTGTATGTGAATGTTTATAGGTGTCTTAATATTTATGGAGATCAATCCTGAAGCTCTTTTTCGCTGTAAAACCCCTGTTTGGGTCAAGGACATAGTAGCGTGGATGAAGCCTAGAGTGTCTGATAAAATGGTGCTGAATGTAAAGCCAGCAGTGTAAACACGTCCCGGTCCTTCAGCCTCCTTTCAGCTCTGCTTAGGTGACAGTCACCTTCATGCCGCATCAGGAAACAAATAAATCACAGGTGGAAGACGATCCCTTGGCATGTTATACAGTGTGACTCTGAATGTTCAGCCAGATTAATAGTGAGAACATATAAGTGGTAAAGGGTAAATTATTTACTCAGCCATTGATGTGTCAGACATCCCAGAGTGAGTGGAGAATAAACTGTGACTCCTCTCCCCCCCTTTCCACCGTTCTCCCGGTGCCTCGCTGCTGTCACTGAGCCTTTGGGGCTTAGCATAGGAGACTCTTCAAACGATCCTTTAGAACGAAGTGAAGAATCAAGATTAATGCACTTCCCACCTGAGGGTAGAGGGTTGGGGGTTGGGGGTGGGGAGGGTCTTATAATTAACACCAGGGGGCTGCAGGCTGCTTTTGGAGAGAGGTCAGGGGTGGGGTGCCTCGACCACAGAAAAATAGCTGATGAAGCTGTATGATTTTTACAGAGTGATGTCTACTACTGCTGCTGCTGCTGCTACTGCTGCTGCGTTTGGGATAATCATGACACCTTACTCTAGCTTATTCTTATACCTTCGGCCTGAAGCAAAAGCTGATGTATTACTGGTCACTGAAAGTGATCGTTCTCATCATAAATATACATAAGAAAGGCTTGATGACTTACGGCACATATTCAAACTTCCATCTTGCCACAGGCAAACAGTCTGAACTGATGTACTGATTTTAAGGGAAGGTGAATGATCTGAACAAACTCAATACTCAGATTTTGCCCGAAAACTTGACAGATTTACACACAGCTTGGTCTCTTACAATTGTTATCAACCTGGCTATAATTATATATATATATATATAATTGTAATATATATACAAAAAAAATATAACTATAACTTTGCAGTGCCATAACTACATCTCTGATGTTTTTAAAAAAACGGGTGAGTGAGTTTCCTGTGGCAAGATGGCCGCCAGTACAGGAGTTCGACTCCATTGGTCGTCAGTGTGCATGAGACATCCAGCCTTTCTTATGTATATCTATGGTTCATGTGCTTTGTTAGCTGCGCCACTGAGGTAGATGCCTCAGTGGTGCTGTTTGTTGTTTTCAGTCCCCCAGAGACAGCACACATTTCATTTTGTGTTTCTGCCCCTGCAGCTACAAAAAGACGTGTAACCTTAATTAACACCATCTAAAGACACGTTTAGATTTCAGAAAAATAGCTCAACATTTTTGGGGAAGGTGCTTGTTTCCTTTTAAATAGAGAGTCGATGACAAGATAGACACCACTGTCATGTCTGTTCAATAACTGGCACTAGCAGCCAGTTAATGTACTACAACACAAATAGTCAAAACAGGGCTCTGTCTAAAGGTGACACATCCGCTAAAGCTCTAATTGACATGTTATACCTCGTTTTATGAGAAACACATCTTGTGGTTTTTACCTTTTGACTATTTCTTGACCAGGAGCAGTAACTTCCCAGAGGTCACCAAGCAAACAGCAGAAGCTAGAAAGAAGACGATGTGGCATCAAGGATATGGTTCAGCACATAAATATTCGTGAAACTAAAAGACAAATGAAATGCATCGCATTAATTAGTGAGATTTAGAGGTTCTGGTGGGCGTAATTTGTTACTGTTGGACAGAGCCAGGTGAGATGTTTACTGTGTCTGTGCACTAAGATTTCCAGCTGCTGGTGGTAACTTCATATTTGGGTCAGTGACAAATAATGTTTGGTAAGATGAGAACGTCATTTTTTTCACAAAAAGTATGATTTTGTGTGTTTTTTTTTTTTTTTAGACATAAAATATCAAACGGTGCAACCGAAAACGAATGATAAATTTTAAGATGGTTAAATTATCTGGTACCAAGGTTTTAGGGTTACACCACATCACATTTTGATCACTGACCCATTTATCGTACCCACATCAGAGTCACATCAATGCTGTTGTCTAACTGTGAGCTCTTGTGTCAGATTTACTTTATTATCCAGCTGTCGAAGACATTAACAGAAACTTAGCAATATTAAAAGTTTCTCCGATACTTTTAATGACCTTTAACAACATTATACAAAGCAGATGCTCTGATGTCTGCAGTGATTTTATTTACTGATCAGCATAACATTAGCCACAGCGATTTCTAATGACACTAATACTATGTAACTTACAGTATTTTAGCCAAACACTATACAGTTTACTTTAAGCCAATGCATTTACATGCATGGTTAAGCTTAATAATAATACCCTCTTATATTTCTTCCCACGCTGATGATATTAACTGCTATTTAACACACACCCCGTCATTTGTTCTCTGCCGTTCCCACAGGATCCTATTTCTGTTCCTGCCTTCTACTAGAATATATAGAGAGGCATGTAAGGTATTTAATATAGGTATAAAATCAGATCTGTATATTCATTGGTGCAAAGTGAAATTGTCATGACACGTTTGATCATCTGCTAATGATCTTTAAATATCACCAAGGTTTAGCTGCCACCTCATTATCCGAAATTCTCCTCCAAGGTTACTCCCAAACATTTACTTTCATAGTCCCATGCCTGGTGTTTGTCTTTGATAGTCGCTCTGATTTTTGTTTCTGTTGGTGTCAAAAAAGCAGCAGGCCTGCTGTTTCCATTTCTGCACCATGCTACACAGACGCATGAAGAAATGAGAAAAAAAAGGAGGATACCAATGGAGAGAATGAAATATGGCACTTACATTTCAATGTAAATGAGGAAAGGAATGGGCACAGTGTGGATTTTCCAGGGTTCATAGACTGGATCCACTGTGCTGCCGTATCTGTCACATGAACAGTCTCAGAGAGTTGGGGTAAATTAGTGTGCAATCTGGTGGTCCTGTTGTAAATGAATCTGTCCATCAGCTGGTGCCCTGCCATGTCTACTTTGGATTCTGCAACAGAGAGAAGCTGCTTGTTAAACACTTAAGTAGAGCGTGTGTGTCTGTGTGTGAGATGGTCGTCCCTTTCCTCTGTGAATGCAGAGGCCTTTCATTTCACCCCTGAACTCCAGACTCACGAGCAGCCGCGACTCCTCTTTGAAATGCAGGTCCTTAGATCTCTCAGGGGGTGGGGGGGGACGCGGGACTCGATTTGAATCTGACGAGAAAACGCACGCGTGAAAATTGTGTTTTCATTTGGGTGATGGATACTTTGGATTACACTCTGACAGGGAGCAAATGGAAGCCGGACTGCACCTTCAAATGTAAAACAGACATCCTTCGCAATTTGCAAAGATTGCTATTATTTAGAATCACAGACTTTATAACTGTACCGGTGGCGCTTTGACAATTTAAAGCTGTTAGCAACGCCTGCAGGGCTTCATTTAGGATTTTACCCACATCACGCCAGCCTGTCGTGTGTAAAACACAGTGTAATAAAGGAATGATAATTAGCATCAATTAGGATGTAGGAGAAGCTTATGAACACAGCTATGTGATGTTAGACAAGCGTGTCAAACATGAAACGACGTCTTCTTACTAAGTTCTAATATCTGAGTCAGAAGGAGATCCATGGAGGTTCAGACATATACAGCTATGATCTTAACCATCTTATACTTGGCTATAACTGGCTGTTTTTGATTACTTTTGATATTTTACTTCATATTTCACCTTAAAAACTGTTTACTTTGCCTTGCTTGTCGTTTTTTCCAGTACAACCGAACGTGTTAATTTACACTTACTTTACCGTTTTCACCAACTATATTAACACAGTGGACCTAAAACCACACAAATATCAGAGTAGAAAAAAAATATATTTAATGAACCATTTTTATAACTTAACATATATTAGTTGTGAATTTCAACAGCCAGGTACAATTTTAGCACAAAACAAAGTAATTTACAATTATTTACATTAAAATGCAGGGGTGCTTTGGTACAATATTTACAAAACAATGCTATGTCTTAACAGTGACAAACAAAGCCACTAAACTAAACACTCTATCTACGCTATCTATCTCTAATCTCAAAACTATATATCACCATCGCCACCAAACTCCTACACCTTTTCTTTTTTTTTTCCCAGGAACCAAATGCCACATTTCAATGTTTGATTTTTGATTCATTGATGTGGTGTTTTTTTCTGCCAATAGGAGAGGCTTTTTTCCCCAATACTTTTCACATCTCCTTTTGTCCATCTCTTACTGCAGCATATGTGTTCAGAATGTGATGAAAATACTCAGAAAAAATAAATAAATAATTTATCTTAAGTGTGGATTTACTTGGCATATCAACACAATTTAAAAACAGATATACAGCGATCACTGCCAAATTATCTTTTTTTTTCAGATTTTACTACCTATAGTTATGTGTTTGAGCAAGAGGAACATTTTTGTTTGAATCTATAAACTACTTACAACATTTCCCGCCAAATTCCAAATAAAAATATTATCATTTTTTTGCAGAAAATGACAAAAGGTCAAAATAACAAAAAAGATACAATGTTTTCAGACCACAAACATGCAAAGAAACAAATAAAAGTCATTTCAAAACAACATAAAACTAATCTTTACACTTAAATCAATATTTATTGCAATAACCCCTATTTTTAATCCATGCTTTCATGTGTCTTGACATGCTCTCCACTAGTCTTTCCCATTGTTCTTGAGTGACTTTATTCCACTCCCGGTACCTCTTTATGCAAAATGAGGTGTTGGAATTCAACAGATGCTGGAATGGCTGGAATACATGTAGAGGTGCTTATTTTAGAAAAAAAATTAAAGAACGCTGCATTTCTTTTCCAGAGCTGTATATAATTTTAGGTCGGCACTTTCTACATAAACTGAAACAAGAGACTCAGCCAGGCTGCTTTTTGCTGCTATGGCATCTCAAATCTGTCATGCGATCAGGATATGGAAGCACATCCGTGGACTCCAGAGGGTTAATAGAACACAGAGCGCTAGCACGAGTTCATGTGTCATGTTAACCTCTCTCTCCCCTTCAATAGCTGACCAGAAACCAGACATTAAAGGATCTGTCCTGATAGGCAAGTCCTCCCTTTTCATTTAGGAGTCCAGGCTGCAGCAGATCTAACTGACTGACTCAGATAATGTATCTAAAATGCAGACACCCCCCCCAACACACACACACACACACACACACACACACACACACACACACACACACACACACACACACACACACACAGTATATTGAGTATTGCTTTTAAAATCTTAGAGTAAGAGAGCTCTATGTGTGACATAATTAAATTCCAACCAAGTTAATTCAAACTGTTTAATGATGCAGGGAGAACAATTTCTTTCGCTGCGCTAGGTGGTCCGCGGGGGGCTGTGAGTGAGGAGCAGCATTAGAAGTTCAGAAAAGATACCCGTGATACAGGGTGTAGAGACAGAGAGACTTAAAGTTAAGGTTGCAGCATCCTTAACCTAAAATTCCAAGACTTTGTCCACGAAGAGGATTTTAGCACATAAAATAAATTGTATTAATTTACATACAATTCTGTGTGTTTTATTCAACTTTTGTACACTCTGTACAATGTTCCTGGTCAAAATGACTGATCATTAGAAATTAATGGGAAAGACCAGAATTGATGTAAGGAATTGAATAGTTTGAGATAAAGAGTAGACTATGTTTCATCTGATTATTTCTCATAGTCCAGAAATTGTGTATTTTTAGAACTCAAATTCAAGATGTATAAGTTCAGATCAATGAGACATACAGGCCATAAATAACAAATAGAAGTTCAAAACTCGTAATTTTCATAAGAAGTTATGTTGATTAAAAAAAGAATCTACCCAGTCAAATTTGACCAGGAACACCAAGCTGATCAACATAAAACAAACACAACATGCGTGTTATTACAAGCCCTTTGCTCGCTTCAAGTTGCGGGGTTAGCTGTCGGTTGTGACCAGGCCTGCAGTGTTTGCTTATTTTTCAAAGCTAATAACCTCTCTCCAGCAGTGAAAAGCCTGACATTATGCGTATTGTGTTTCTGTGTCTCTCTCTAGGAGTCGGGGGCCCGGGCGGCGGGTAGGAGATGAGTCTGGCGGGTAAATCCCACGCCACCTATCCATCAACCTGGAGACTATTTCCAGCGTCCCCTGCAGAATGTCAAAGCCTCGCTGAGCGGAAGATGAGTCCATCATCTCCTTTCTAAGACTTTCCCCTCGAGTTTCCCACCAAAACACATAAACACATCATGTGCCATTATTTTATATCGCCCTTCCTCCCTCTCCGTCAATGGAGGGGCCGCGGCAGTGAGTGAATGCAGTATTCTGTGCACTATGCAAAAGAGAAGCTCCGTTTTGAAAAACGACAGGACGTGACAGGATCCGTTTCTTGCGTCACTCCGTATGGGTTGTGATGGGGCATGTGCCAGAGATCTCCTGTCTAATAGGAAGTGAGACACTTAAAGAGATGACCCTGCCTTAGTTGCCATCACTGTCTCTCTGCCAGAGAGAGCGCGGCTCTCTCATTACTCATGCACTTGCTAATTAGCGTCTGTCGCTGGAATAACTTGTACCTGTCAGTGTGTGTCGCTCTCCTATATTCGGTAACTTGAGGGAATTGGAATTGAACACCAGCTAAGCTCCAATAAACTGCAAATGGTGCATGGGATACACCCTGATTTTCTCACTGACCTGACAGCCTTATATGTAAGAAATTGTTTTTAATGAACTCAGCTTGTTTCCACCGTTGGTGCGGAATGTTTCATCTCCACCGCAAACCAGGTGAAGGGGCTGTACAGGTTGTTTTATTGCATTTTTATTTGTTTTCTTAGGTACTTGAGCAAGTCCCTGTGCCATAAGTCCATGTATGAATGCCAAAACGAATGCCTATTTACATTAAAGGGACATGGTTGAAACTTCCTGGTCATTGGTAATTATTGGTCCCATTCCCAGTGCCACTTTGTGCTCATTCTGGCAGAACAAGGTCAAGGTTATTACCGACTTCTCTTCCCCCTCAGGACTAACTAAGCCGCTCAAATTCATCCTACCACTTTTCTATTAGTTGATTTATCTGCAGACTACACTGTTCTATATATTGAGTAAAACATGAATTATGGTCAACGTAATACAAATATTAAATTTACATGCAGATCAACACTGACATGGTGAATTGTTCCCAGTTAGCCGCAGTCCTATATCCGGTCCAATCCCTCTCTTGTTTGCACATGCTCAGTCATCCCAAACACTTCACTCGCTTTGAATAATGGATTTTCTCTGTGATTGTTTGTTGCTGTCATATATGGAATAGCTACCTTGCATCAAGTCTGACTTGTATAAGTAGTACAGAAATACCTCCCCAACACACACACACATACACACACACACTTGTCTCCTCCTCCTAAGCTGGATGAGACTGTTGATCAAACCCCAGGCTGTGTCCAAATGTGCAGATCTCTCTGTACAGTAGCCCTTGACCTTGCAGCGTGTCCTCGTGGCCCAGACACCCGCCTGAAATTAAATTACAGATTAGTGGCTCCAGGCCCAAAGAGGGGTTTATTTGTTTGGCCCCTCTGTGAGAAGTGCCTGTTCTCTCATTCAGGGACTGGGGAAAAATGTCATGGGATTTAAGGAAGAAAATGCCAGTCTTGAAGACATTTTCGTTCTTCTGACTGGTCCCGACTTCTAAATCTTACAGTGAAGGAATGAGGGGCAGAGGGGCACGGTGGAAATAGGTTTGTGAATTGTGAAAAATGGGTTCTTGAACCCAAAATAAAAAAATAAATAAATTTAAAAAGAGTGAAATAAAAACAGAGTCAACCCGAAGGAACTCTGACGAAGCATCACCTCAGCAAACGTCACGGCTGGTTCGCTGCTTCTTCAGACGCTGCAGAACGTGCACCTTTGAAATGAAAAAAAATCATCCTTGTGAGACAAAAGGCGCAAATGCCAACTCTTTGATTAATTCGGAAGTCTGTCAAGCCTTTCACAACCCCTAATTCCAAATTGCATTCACTTCAAACAACAGTCAAATACGAGTGAGCATCAACCGGCTGAGTCCTGAATATGTGCTTGTTGGAAACATTGTGAAGTTGAGAAAGACTTTTATAAAAATGAACCAAAAAAGAGACAACTTCAACATCTTCAAACTAGGGATTCTGATTTTCCTAGCACATTATATTCTACAGACTGGAGTAGCAGGATTTGTTGTTTTGAATGAGTGAAAGTGAAACTTAAAATGACAAGAAGAATGCAAAAAAAAAAGGTTTTTATTCTGCAACAGTGATTACATATTAAAGCCCAGATACAAAAATCCATATATATATATATATATATATATATATATATATATATATATATATATATATATATATATATATATATATACATATATATATATGCTATATATACAGCAGATATTTTAAGATTTCTCAAGCCCAAAGAAATATATTTTATCGCATAATTACAACACAAAATTATCAGAAACAGTCATTATTAATCATAAATATACATGGAAAAGGCATATTTGGTATTCTGATAGTGTCGCCGAGCGATTTACCAAAGAGTGGCCCAATTTACCTGATGGCACCCTAGATATAGAATATAGAAATGATCAGTCCTGCTAATATCACAAATTATTGAAATTAGGTGTATTTTAATAATCCTCCAGTCCAAGAAGATACCGACTTGATTTATCTAAGTTCATATCAGCTTCAAATGAACTTTAGAATGACCTTTTGCACAGAACAAGCACTGTGGATTGGCTGTAACAGCATAATCACACAAGGATTCAAGCTCTTAACAGCCGGTGTGGACTGAAGGAATGACTGCAGTGGCATGTGAGTGTATGAGTATTGTATTAAGATGGATGGACTGCACCCGCCATCTACACCAATTACACCAACTACACCAGCTTAAATGACCAATGTCACATTTCCCAGACTGGGAGAACGAAGGATAAACGTTTTAAGATGTTAATATAACCTCTTTACTTATCGATCAAATTTAAATATAACATTCAGAACTTGGACGTATTGATTGGAGAAAATTGAATGTGTTATTTTCCGTACATGTGTGATGCAGTCCAACTGAAGAGAATATTTGAAAAATGAGCGACACACTAGGACAAATCAACACAGTTGCACTGAAAGTTTCCTGTTTGCACAGAAACAGCTTCATTATTTTCTACTGGTCACAATCCACACACTCTATTAAATGTCAACATTTTCTGCAATTGTTCAATTTATTATTCTGTATTTACCTTTCTTTTTTAAACTGGAATCTCCAATTCATCATCAGAACTGGTACCTGCAATCATGGTAATATCGGAGCAGCATTACATATTAAATGTTGATCAAATATTTGTCAAGGAAATTACTGCTTATTTCAATTTTATCCTCCTGTAATTTCAAGCCTTTGATTCATTTGCAGAGAGCAGCATCTGTAAGTGTCAGCCATTTCCATTCAAAGGGTCCTGTAATCACTACGCTCGCAGCCGCTACTCCAGGCTCCCGCCTCCTTCTCCACTCCTGCTGATGGGAAAAGCTGCTCCGTTTTACACCGCAGCAAACGAGGTGAATGTTGCCCTTCAGTCGAGTTACGTGCTGTTTGAAACTACAAATGCCTCAAAAGTCAATTTAGAAACACAACGGAGGCAAACAAAAGGGTTTCTCCGAGACAGCGGAATTTTGAGGCGTGTGTGTGCTCACTTTGAGGAGAAATCACGTGTGTCATGTATCACCAATTCATGAGTGCACGGAGACCGCAGCGAGAGGAGAAAGGACTAGTCAACCTGATTAGTTTTGATCCACCACACACTTCACGCACTGAGTTGGTGCATGTTGTTATCACAAACGCATCATTTGGCTGTTTGTGGCTGAACAAACACTCCACCTGTCAAATTCACTCTAAAAAAGCCAGGTGAAAATTTGCCATCAGTGCAATAGGACAAAACTGCATCTTGAAGCAGGAGAGAACACAAGTGCTCTGATTCTGCACAAAAGCCGCTCCACACTCGAGGCAAAACTGTGCTTCTGTGCTGCTACTGCTGCTGCTGCTGCTGTTCTTCAGAGCTCACATGCCCTGATTCACAATGTGGTCCAAATAACAGCGAATTTCTATTGGTGCTTCTGAAAATGTGAGCTTCTTTAAATGCACAATTTGTCATTTGCTCGAGGTCTCTCAATCAAAACAAAAACAAAAGACAGAGTCATTGATGTCTAGGATTCTTCTAGTGTTCATCATTCAGGATGTTTTTACCAGGAGCCAAATTATCCTTGGAATTCTCTCTCTCTCTCTCTCTCTCTCTCTCTCTCTCTCTCTCTCTCTCTCTCTCTCTCTCTCTCTCTCTCTCTCTCTCTCTCTCTCTCCCTCTCTCTCTCTCTCTCTCTCTCTCTCTCTCTCTCTCTATCTATCTCTCTCCCTCTCTTCCTATTTCTCTCCAAAACAAACCAAGCCATTGAATTAAAGTAAATACACTGAAAGAAGTAGTTGCATGTTAACCCTCTATTGCATAGTGTTGCCATATGGCAACAATTACCTTATCTTAATTTTTCTAAAAAGCTTTAATATAAAATCAATGCTTTACAGAAAAGGATTGCTTTTATTTATTATTATGACAATGTGATGATGATGATGCTTTTGCTCATGGACATTTGACATGTGAGCATCATTGTCTCAGGACCAAAGTTTTATTCAGAATTTAGAAAAAATTTCACCAAATAAAACAAAAAAACAAAAAAAAAACTCACTGGGTAATCATATGGGTAAGTAAACTTCATTCATTTTTTACATTTAATTCATTTTTAATGTTATATGTTCCTAGTGCATACACACACACACACACACACACACACACATATATATATATATATATATATATATATATATATTAGGTAATAAAAACATTCAACATTTTTTTTTACCATGTCTAAGCAATATTTCATGAAATGGAGGGTTAAAAATCAGTGTTTCTATGATCCCGTTAACAAGCCGTTGACACCATTTTGCAGCACAGAACATACACAAACGTGCTGAAAAAAATTCACTTAGCTTGAGTCTCTAATAGCTTTAAGATCCAGATGTTCAGGACAATGAACACTGAATAAAGTGGTTTCACATTAACAATCGTTGTTTCTCCAAAGCCGTTTGGCGCCACCACCAAGCTAATGCTAACATTTGCTCAGCTTGTAATTTAAGATCCAGATGTCTGATGACTAAAATCCTTCATCCGGTTAAAGATCATTAAAAACGACAAGATGTAAAAAAACACTGATGCATGCACACTGGGGACACAAATGCGCAAAGGGGATATTGAGGCAGCCATAATCTGGCTTTTGAATAGATTAATTTAAGGAACATTTAGGATAATGAAAGTCTACAACTCAGCAAGATATTTAACACAGTTGTTTTTCATATACTGGATCCTTGTTGATTAGATTAGATTAGATACAAGTTTATTGATCCTTTGGGACGTTCCCTAAGGGAAATTGAAGCTCCAACATGTCACATACAGCACACAAACAGAAGAACATTATGTAAAAAAAAAAAAAAAAAAACTAAATACAAACATGGAGAAAATGAAAATAAATAATAAAGATAAAAAATGTAAAAAAAAAAAAAAAAAAAAACAGTAAATAGTAATAGTAAAATAAATGCCACATGGTTATTGCTACATGGTTGTGTACATGTAAATGTGCACATGGTATGAGATAGGTGAGTAGATTCTTGCACATGGAATTATTGGAAAAACAGAAATAAATAAATTACACACAGTTAACTATTCTGTATATGTTATATACATTATTATGAATTATATAAATATCCAAATATAAATATGTTAAGAGTCAAGTCAGGTCAATTTTATTTGTATAGCAAATCATAAAATCACAAACCATAGATTCGTCCCAATGGGCTTTACAGTTTGTACAACACAACATCCCCTGTCCTTAGACCCTCATATCGTACAAGGAAAAACTCCCTAATAAAATCCTTTAATGGGGGGAAAAAATGGAAGAAACCTCAGGAAGAGAAACAGAAGAGGATTCCTCTTCCAGGACAGACAGTCGTGCAATAGCTGAAGTATGCATGGAATGGAAACAATACATTTTAACATGAAAAATTTAGTATGACATTAGAATAACAGAAATATATTAAATTGTGGTGTATGTGGAAGATGAGGTGACAGGATCCATTGCAGCTTCCAGGTTTCACCAGGACAGCATCAGAACCTCAGCATCCGAAGGCTCCTTGTAGTGGCTGCACTGCAGCATGGTCTGAGAATGAGAAAACACAAGGTAAGACTGGGAAAAAACAGATTTAAAAACGAACGGTACATCAGTGGGTCATGAGTGTTACAGATGGAAGAAAGAGAGAAGCTCAGAGTATTTCATGAGGTCCAGGCAGTCTAAACCTATAGCAGCATAACAATGTTCTAGGCCAGCCCTAACTATAAGCTTCTTCAAACAGGAAAGTTTTAACCTGATCTTAAATGTAGGAAGGGTCTGTCCCCTGGACTGAAACAGGAAAACGATTCCTGTTTCAGTCCAGGAGAGGAGCCTGGTAGTTGAAGGCTCTGCCTCCCATTTTGATTTTAGGAATTCTGGGAGTATGCAGTGTTCTTGATGGATGATACACAACTATGAGATCCTTAAGATTGGATAGAGCCTGAATATTAAGAGCTTTGTAGATGAAGAGGAGGATTAATACTGGTGGCTAATACTGGCGAGATATGATCCCTTCTTCTAATGCCTGTTAATATACATGCAGCAGCATTCTGGATCAGCTGGAGAGTCTTTAGAGATTTTTTTTATTATTAAGTATATAATACAAGTATTATTTAATATTTCACAGTTTTCATGGATTCCTGTTCATTTTCCTGTTCACCCTCCTCCTCCCAGTGAGGAGCTGAGCAGATACCTTTAATATTAGAATGTGCACCTTTCATATATATATATATATATATATATGTTCACTTCGGAATGAATAATTATTGTCCTCTGCATTAGAAGTAACCTCAGTGAAAGAGACACACATCTTCTCCCTTTCATACTTTCCCGTGGCCTATTTTCCGGCTGGAATGGGACATCTGAGGTGAGCCCAGAGAAGCCAGAGCTGTGCTGGTCTCATTGTAGCAGTCTAATCAGGGACTGATTCACAACAGGGACAGCAAGTGAATGCAATTAAGTAGACAGTAGTAAAGAAAACCATCTCCAGGAACAGGATTGAAGACCACCGTGTAATTGGTTTATTCATGGAAATGCGGGACACTCTATCACAAGTTATCAAGGTGCCTGTAAATAGGTTTGGGCTGCGGCCACTTACTCGAAATGTTTAACATCGTATGTAAACACTCACCAAGAATCCTGCTCCCTGCGAGCATCCTTGCATCATTTTTATGATCTGCCGGGTTTGTTCGCCGCTTAAAGAGAAAACACTGCCAGCATTTCACACTGTGTTTTATTTCTCCTGAGGAGGTTCGATAATGTATTTAGTATGCAGAGGATGGAGCGGAGCATAAAACAGGCAATGCAACCACCATGGTGTTTGAGAAATATGGGCTTTTGAAAGCCGACACTCAGACCAACACTTCTGGACTGAAGCTGCTAATAACCATAGAGTTTTATCATGCTCCGAAACAACATTCATGCCGTAAATCTTTGAAATCCAGGATGAGATTCTTCATAACACCGCACTTATGTTGGATCTTCAGGTTAATTGCTGTTAATGTTGATGCTCTGAGAACGCTCCCTGCTATATATAGATTCCGTGTTTGCAATTTGCAGATATAACCTCAGATACAATCCCAATTCCTGTAGAACCATTCTGAATCAATAGCACTAGAGGCCTGTGTGAGCTCTTTTCAGATGGAAATATTGCACATTTAGACTGCATCTGCTGCTTCTGGTGAGAAAAATTACTTCTATTTGTGTTATTCTGTGTTTTTATAGCATTATTATAGGATTACTATAACCTTGTTATGACTTCCAACTCTCTAAAATTCAGATTCATTCCTCTTAGTCTGAAGTTGTTGAACATCAGGTCACATAAACAGTCTGCAGCATCTCTGAAACTCAATAATTAACACCAAAGATGATGCTTATCAAAATGGAGATTGTGAGTTGAGATAAAACCAGAACAAATGCAGGCAACTACACCTCAATGTTTCATAAATGATGTGTTGTCTAAGATTCGCAATTGAATTGAAACTGCTGAACTTTAATTAAACCTTCTTGTTAGGATAGTGAATTAACCCTCTATTGCACAGTGTTGCCGTGTGGCAATAATCACTTCATCTTACTTTTTCAAAAAAGCTGTGATGTGAAATCTGTTTTTACAGCTAGGTGTGAAAAGGGGGCTTACATTTTGAAGGACAAACAATTTATGAGTTCAGATGACCAGGATATCCTGTTTGGCATTGGCTCATAACCGAAGGTTGTCTTTTATTAAAATTTTGGAAAATTTCCACTAAATAAAACATTGAACTGACTTTCTGAGGTATTTATTATATATATATATATATATATATTCCTAATATGCTAAAATAGATTGTTTGCCAAATGGCAACAATATGCAAATATGGAATTCCTGTACATACAAATGGCTTAAATATATTTAGGCCATTTTAAGTATTCAGTTTTATGTTTTTAACCATTTCTAAGTAATAGTTTTTGTAATAAAGGGTTCAAAAATGTTTCATCCTTAACACTATCCTTGTCTGTGTTTCACATATTTTTTCAAAGAGATAGATCTGTACGAGGGTGCTTTCAAGGACAAAGAAAGTTAGAGGTTAGATCAAAATTTTCTCAAGTAAACCCTGGTGTGAAAATGACAGAAGAAGAAGAACAAAAGAAGAAACAAAAAAAAACAACAACTTGAAAGCACCTGAATTTATAACATGTACTTATCCTGCTTGAATGGCATGCAGCTTTACTGGGCATGAGATGTTGGCATAAGGATTTAAGAGTCAGAAAAAGAAGGTTTCTGTTGGAAGGGCCGACATGCCAGAGCTACAAAGAAGAAAGAAAATAAAAGGATTGTAGGTGCTAAGAAGTAAAGCCTTAATCGAAAACTTCCAAGAATACCAGCGGGGAACATTTACAGAATTCTTTGAAGGGATTTTTGGATAGCTTTCACTTTGCACTGTCACATCAGTTGTTTTGATACCTACATTGGTAAAAACAAAACAAAACAAAAAAACATAAAGACGGCTAATATTCACGGCAGTGAGATGGGGAATAAGATCATACATTCTTATGGCGTCAATAATGCGATGGCTGTTGTATTAACTGTCATGGTGAAGAGGGAGATGGTGTTACGGAAACAATAAGACTGGATGTCTGCAGTGAGCTCAGAGTACAACCACTGCTCTCTTTTATGTTTAAAAAAAAAAAAAGCCAATTACAGGTGGTACGAGCATCTGAGCAGAATAATTCCTGAATTCTTCCCCGTAGAAATATTCTGGGAATGCACAACTGAGAGGAGAGACCCTTAGGCAGGCTAGGAACACATTGGCCTAGGAAGGTGTTAGAACCCCCCGGAGGCGCTGCAGGATACAGCTTTAGAGAAACATCCTCTACTGGATCCAGATAAGCAGTGAAAAACAAGAGAACGGATGAAACTTTGAAACATAATAAACTGCACAGATGAATGTGCGCAAGCTGTAACATCATGTCCCTCTTGTTTCTCAACGTGTGATCTTCCATTAGCTTTTTACACTGACTTTAACAATGTACGTCTTTTATTGTTTCATGTGGTGTTTTGTTTTGTTTTTTCTACACAAATTTTCTAACATTTTAATACCAAGGCTCAAACAAGAAATGCAAAAAAAAAAGCCAGAACACTTTTATTTTTTATTTATTCATTTTTTTGTGTAGCTGGTTGTAAGTCAAACTGCACTGACTTTGACGGGATGGACATCTTGCCATGTTCCATATGTGCTGTTCTGTGTAGCAGAAATGATAACCAGCAACTCTAATTTGCACCTGACTGTTCTTATACTATTTGGCCGCTTAAAGTGGCGCTGATCCAACCTTTGAACCTTTGGCCCCTGCAAAATGGAATAAAATGGCTAAATCCCCCCTGGTAACTGAACCTGGCAAAAGATTTCATCAAAATACTGTGATTTGCCAAACGAACAAGTCACAGCAACATGTCCTCTATACTAACTTGCATTTTCACAGTGTGCTGATAGTTCAACCAGCAATTATGTGGATAAATCAGTGTTCTGTAAAAATGCAAAATGGAATCTGGCCATAGTTCCAGCAGCACAGGCCAGATAGTCTGGCCTGGCCTAAAATACACCTCAGCTATAAAAGGCTGTTTTATACATTGGGTAAATTTGAGGCTGTTACACCTGTAACTAAAAAAGCCAGGAGAAAAAGGTCATCTGGTTTCGCTTTATTACAGAAGATCACAATTGAAGAGGTGTAATTATACGCACATCACGTATCAGTGCAAGGCCGTTTAAAAGGCAGCATCAGTGAAAAATGCAGCAACTCCAAACCGCAGAATGTATTAAAATGTTTTGATCCATGTCGGCTCTTTGTTATTTGAAACATTGTCTATTTTAATCAATTTCGTGGTTTGAAGTCAGCGTGCGGCCATTACTTTTTCCATTATTATAGAAGATGAACATCAAAGGTTCATGCCATGAATGCGGCAGGGGTAACAGGTAGGGGGCTGCACCCACTGAGCATGCAGGGGTGGGCCTCTGTGATCCTACACTGGGCTGTATAATGTGCAGGCATCTGTGACTAGAAATCCCCTGATGCTATTGTAAACATCAAAGGATCATGGATGTGCATGAAGTCAAAGGTCCGACAAATGTATGAAAGCAATAGCAGGCGGTCATACACATAAAATAAATATATATGAAAATTATAGGAGTGAAGACGCTACTTCTGTCTAGAAAGTTGCCTGGTGAATCTGCTGGATTCTGCAGAATCATTTTCAGTCTGTTTCAATTATCTCCCTTGAGCCTGTTGATCATTTTTCCATTTAACTTTGCAGATAATGACTCTACTGTCACATTCTGTCCACACACACACACACACACACACACACACACACACACACACACACACACACACACACACACACACACACACACACACACACACACACACACACAGTTCTCATAGGGTGACAATGTGAATGAACATAGTGATAGAAGCATTTAGCATTAAGCAGATATTATTGCCCTAATTCTTCATAATAGTGAGTGGAAAAAAAACAAAACATGATTGGTCCTGACATACATTGATGGCTGCAAGCTTAAACTACGAGGAGTCCATTCCTAAAGTTTTATATCTACAATATTCCTCCACCAAATCACAATCAATAAAACCCCTGCTCTGTTTATGATTCAATGTTTTCTGACATTTACAACCTCTCATGTATATTTAAAATGGACATAACTGCACTGCACCAATTTACGCCCTTAATCCATTTCTGCAGGTTTGAATAGCAGTGAAATAAAAGCATTTTCTTGTAATGTTGTTAAACTTTAATCACCGCTTATCTGTGTCACATCACGCTGAGGCATGAGGTCACATTAATTCAGGTTGACAACCTCCATATTTGGTTCATTTGTAACTTTTTTCAATGCACATTACAGGGAGGAAATGTGAGGAGTGCATGCGGAGACACTGAGGAGGATAGTGAACACATTTTGCATCAGCAGCCCAAGGCTAAAGCTTTTACTCAGTTGCAGTGAAATCAAAGGAGCGGCTGCTTCTTGTAAAGCAGTTTTACATGTCACATGACTGTAAAATATTCTAACTCACTCAAAGATTTTCTGCCTCAGTCTGACTATATGGTTTGCTGTTCAGTGCATCAGCTGTTTGCCACTGTCTTGCAAATCATGACTTCTCTCTCATCAGCAAAGGTGCCATGGTAAGACTTTTTAAAAAAAAACGAGGTCAGAATGTAAGGTTACACATAAAAGCAACCGACTTTGTCACCGGAAATTGGTTTGTGTTGTGATTTATTCAAACCATGATGATTTAGTTCATCAGACTCCACAAAGAACACATAAGAGTCAGTTTTGGAACATTTAAATGGGTCACTGGGGCACCTATGAAAACTGTTAGAGTAAAACATTTCTGCAGTTGAGCTAACAAAATGACATTCATCTCCAATGCAGTACATCATGATAATTTGTAGGCATCTTTACCCTCTATAGCATGAAATAATACCTAGATATGGTAAAAAGATGCCTTGAATGGTTTCATTACTTAAAATGGCCTACCTAAATTATATATATATATATATATATATATATATATATATATATATATATATATATAAAACAACTTGTAAACTTAAGCTTAGAATAGTCTCATGTTATGTAAGTCAATGGACCTCCATTAGGTTGTACACACTAGGAATTTTCCATTTTTGCATATTTGCCATATGGCAACAAATCTCTTTTGCATGAAAAAACTTATAACATCAAATTTGTATTAAATGTGAAACAAAATTAAAGGTTACTTACCCCAGATAGTGGGTTCATTTTTTTTTTATTTGGTGAAATTTTTTCCAAAATTCTGAACAAAAGACAGCCTTCGGTTAAAAGCCCCCTTTACACACATAGCAGTAAAAAAACAGATTTTATGCTCAGTCTTGAATTAAAGTCTCCTTAATCAAGTTAATTTTTGCATGTGTTAATGATTTTGATCAGTTGTACTCTGTTTGCAGGTGAAACGCACAGCTAGTAACAGCAATAGAATCGCAAAGGGATCAGTGAGTGGAAACCTCAGAGTAGCAAAGTGCGCCACCATTTTGGCCAATCATCTTACTCAGTGAAACGGATTCCATTGTGGAACACACTATCAACTGAAATAAAACAAAAATAAAAAGCGATTTAATAAAAAGGTTAAATCCTGATTGAAAAGCAACAAAATGTGTGAACACGAGTCAGAGAAACTAAATTGTTGAAATCATCTATTTTAATTATAATTAAATATATTAAATCTTTTGTTGTCAAAGCTTACATAGAATCATGAATTTGCAAACTTGGAATTGTATTTGTATAGAGTTGGTAGAGAACTTCTTTGCAATTTATAAAATTTTAACTTTAGGTAGATAAGCATATAATATTAGAAAGGCCTTACCACATATACAATACAATGGTAATAGTATTATATATGGGGTATTTGTACTGTCCCTGATAAAAAAATATATATATATATAAATAAAAAAACTACAAATGTCTAAAAAAATGTACTTTTTTCTTAATTTATAGATCTCAATATTATAAATTAATTAGAACTTTTAAGTTCCACCCTTCAGTAACTCCCCTCTTGACCTGTAGGAGGTGCACATGGACCCAAAAAAACTAATAGAACTGTATTTTTTATGTTCTGCACACAATTGATCGAATGCAAATGTTATATCACATTATCTATGTGTGACAAATGCACTCATCAGTACTGTTTCTCTCCCCTCCTACATGTCTATAGAGAATATTGAATTTGGCATCTGGATCACAAATTGCATGATAGCGCAAATATCCTAGTTGGCCAATGAAATCTGCAACTTTTATTTGACTCGCGGTTACATATTCGATTTGCTTCTCATTATCTTTAATCAGGATGAAGTGATATTATGCTAGATTCAATTCCCTTTTTAAAACAACTTCTTTAGAGGCACTGAAGTAAATCACTGGTCCAAACTTAGGAAAAACAAAAGACACTGCATAGGCAGGGGCTTATTTTAGCAACTGAAAACGTGTGCTTTGTCAGGCTCATTCAGTTGTGCTGGGCTAGGCCATCCCTAATTAAAGTGTTCTGCTCTACAGAGTCCCAGACTCGTCCTGAGCATGCAGAAGCTGTCTTATTCTTTCCATCCATCACATCTACTGTAATTACTTTTGTTTACAGTGGAGGAAACGGCAGCTGTCTGATTAGAAGTTATTGGGGAGATAACTCATAGGTAATTTAGAAATGGCGCTCAGCTTCTCTCCTGGATGCAGATGAATCATTTCCTGTATGAAGTGCGAGGACGATGTTGAGACACTCATGGAGAACGACCCTGACAAATTACCACCGGGCTGTCAGATCTCCAAAACAGTTCCCTCCAGAGCCGAGCATTGTTGTTTTTCTTTCACTGTTGATGATATTTTTTTTTCTTTTCTTAAGGCAGAATTAAAAAAGTTTTTATGAAATAATTAGTTGCACTAGCTCATTTTTTTTAATAATGAATATGTTTGTGGTATTATGTTATTGGAAGGGCAATTTTGAGTATTTTATTATTTTTGTGAAATGGAGATGTTGATAGAAGAAACAAAAGCCTTTTTGTTGCTTTTTCTAAAAAGCTGTGATATGAAATCTATGCTTTTACAGTTAAGTGTGAAAAGGGGGCTTTTATTTTGGAAGGACATACAATTTATGAAGTCACATGACCAGGATATCCTGTTTGCCGGTCCCTTTTACATTTGACATGTGAGCATCATTGTTAAAAAAATAAATAAATAAAAGTGAACTCATTTGGGGTAAGTAGACTGTAAATTGTTTTATATTTACATAATTTTTATGTTTTAAGTTTTTTTCAAATATGCTAAAATAGATTGGATACCATATGGCTACAATATGCAAATATGGAAAATTCCTAGTGTATACAACCTAATGCAGTCCCATTGAATTACCTAATATAATACTATCCTGAGACTATGCTTACAACTTTTTCTTATATTTTCAAATATATCTACTGTTCAGGCCATTTTCAGTACTAAAAACATTCAAAACATTTTTAACCATGTTTCAGTAATATTTAATGCAATTTATTTTTCACATTAGTTATAGTCATTTGATCCATATTAAAATGCTAATTGAATGAATTGTTTTGTAAAAAATACTAAGGGCAGGCAAAGACAGTGAAATCAGATCTCTGTGGTCATCAGGAGTCTCCTGTTGTCCTTGAGAGCCGACTGGGTTCACTCAATTAATGGCTCATTGGACTGTTTGGAATATCTGCACAGCTAACATTACTTTGACAGTGATTTAATTTGACATGTTAATCAATCATCAACACTGCTAGAGCACACACTAATATGTTAACAAGGGATATAAATAGCATTTATTGGCTGTGCAGACAAAGGTGTTGCACACAAGGTCTCGTGGATGATCATAACATATTTGTACTTTGCCTATTGATTTATTTTGCTCTTTTGTCTTTAGCCCTTGTGTCAGGGGCGGTTCACTCAGAAAATAAAAGGAAAATAAATAGTATCTGATAAACTATTGTGTCGTGAGTACTTTCACTTCTTTGTACCGCCTCACTGTATCCTTCCTTGCACCATTAATTTGTTATCCAGTGCCTCTTCATGTGTAAACATTATAGCTCAAAACCAGTTTCAATGAACTTGCTGTTTGTGCAGCAGATCCCCTCCCTTGCCAAACTGTAAGATTAATTACTTTGCTTTAATGGGGCCCACTACTGGGTACTAGTAATTAAAAGATAATGATTGGTCCCTTTGAATGTTACAAATAAAGATGCACGAACTCATTTGTGTTATTCAGGTTGTTCAATAAAAGATTAGGCCCTGTGTGGGGGTGGGGGTGTTGGGGTGACTTGCTATTTCTGCCAAATTGTCCATGTTTTCCTGTGGTGTGTCTCTGTGCTCAACAATCCGTATCAGATAAACTTTGGATTATCGCACTGCATAAGAATAATGAATAAACACAGCTGTTCATTGGCATTCATCGCCATGACCTCCTCCTCTATGAATAGCTGGAGTAGAATAAAAGTGAGGTCGTTTAAGTTTCATAATGAGGACTGTATTTCTTTTTCCTACTTTGTATTTGATGTTGACAGCTGTGTTTGGGGATGAAATTAGTCCTTATCCACAGGGATCACTGAAACTCTTCACGACCCCCCTACATGCGTTTAAATATTGACCTGCTGCAAATTGCTGTAAAGCTACTCTGTCTGTCATGGCGGGTTTAGTTCATATTTTATTGATTCCTGATAAATGAACACTGACAGGTTCACCCATATGTGCCACTGCCATGCTAAATACAAGGATCGTCTGCACAAAGGCAATATGTTTGAATAAGAGGTGTATTCAGAGGGATGACAAAAAATAAATGCTGTGCATACTTTTGTGCACCTTCCACAAACTCATTGCTCTCAAAATATCATTTTTAACAGTTATATATATAGCACACATCCACTTCATACCCAGCGGCAATGTGTAGGAATTTTGGAAATTCAGTGTGTGACCCTGGCTGCAATTTCTCAGGGGACCCCAATGGCTGTCTTAAGGGACTTTTACCACAGTATCCAGTGGGAAAAACAGTTGTATTTGTATCGATAATAATAAAATAATATATATAAGTTAAAAAAAGGTGCAACTTTTGTTGTTGTGTCAAGTCATACAACATGACCATTGTTTATTTTCTGATTCGGTTAGTATGATAAACCCAAAATCATATGACACGTCAATTCTTCAACACCATCAGTTGTCCATATTCTAGGTTTTTAAGCTGATAACAGAGGCTGAATGTAGAGAGTAGACATTTGTTTATTCCCTCTGTATGTGAAGGTGAAAACATCAAATCACAAAAATAATCTCTTTATTGTGATGTGCAGATATATCATTGGTGCGGTGCAGGAAATAGCAGGCTCACGCTCGTCTTCCCAGATAAGTGTGATGAATGAGGGGAGCACTGCTCTGCAGGGGTATTCCAGAAGGAAAGGCTAAGAAAAGCCTTATTGGCAGAGAACTTGAAATGTCCTTATATATACTGCATGCTCTGAGTCAGCTTGGTCAGACGCTGTAACCTTGAGTCAGTGGGAGCCACAAAACTAGCGTGGCACCAGAGGTGGAGATCAGTTACGCCAGGTGATGTTCAGGGAATAAGCTGCACCCTAGCAATAGACACCGACTTTTTCTGGAATAGGCAACCCCCCAAAATTTGGAAAAGTATATATTTTTTGTATTTCTTTCTGGGAATTATGCAAGGGACAACTTCTTGGCAGTGTACAGTGACTTCTTAGAGTCTCCTCTGGTTTCCTGGCAACCTTGCTGAAGTGATATGACTCCAGGAAGTCACTGCGTCCTGCCAAGAAGGGCTGTGTCCAGCAAACAACCCTTCAAAGTGTAAAATGGACTTAATTTGTAGTTTGTGGTTTTGTTGGGATGCCACAGACAATATATAGCAGCTTTTCAAGGTGCTTCTATGGAAGATTTTGTTATCTTTGGATGAAGCCACACTAGTGATATTTTTTTTCATCTTTATGCTATGCTAAGCTAAGCTAAGGTTACTGCTGAGTCATGAGAATTTAAAAGGAATAGAAACTCATGTGAAATTCAAGATAATACACATGACCTTTTCCACTGAGTACTGTGGCACATTATATTATATGTACATGAGGCCTGAATAAACCTTTAGAACTATTTTGACGATTTAATAGGCTATCACAGGTCTCCTATGTTGCCATCCACAATTATCCTGGTGAAGATAGAGGTTGTAATCCAACAGTAAGACTGTGTTTGATGAGGTTTGTCCTCCAGTCATAAAAAACAAGCTAGTTAATTCACATGCATGGCTGCTGTATTCATCTCATTTGATTCCATCATTCTTAATACAACACATGTGATGTTAGATACAAAAAGTGACATATAAGGAAGAAATATGATTTCTTGTTCACAGAGTTCATGTTTTGCTCCCTCTAGCTGACTACAGCAAACAGATGGCCAAATATAGCATTTGTAATCAGGGTAGGGTTAGCTCTGAGTCACTGTCAGGGGTTACAGAACGAGAGATGTAATGACAGGACTTGAGAACTAAAGTAATTAACGCCTGGCAGTGAATGAACATGACAAGCAACATGTTACATGGAAACTTAGCACTCAAGACACTTGCGGTTGCATGTCAGCAGGAGGACGGGTATGAGGCAAAGCACTGCTGTTCTTTTCTTCTTCTGACCGTTTGTCATCACTAGAAACACTAGGGCACTAAAAAAGTAATGTGTCTCAGACATATGAAAGCTTCTTGCTCTGTGATTTAGGAATATGTCCCTGAATAATTTTTTCTAGTGTCATTTTAATATATGTTTTAGATTCCATTGGAATATCAAATAATAACCAACAACAATATATATATGTGTGTGTGTGTGTGTGTGTGTGTGTGTGTGTGTGTGTGTGTGTGTGTGTGTGTGTGTGTTAGGTGGCAGTACGCACCTATATTCTAATAATAATTGTAGAGAGAGTAATCTAATTGATAATGGTTTAATTAACTAGCTCTTTAGCTTAAGTGGAGCGTCATTATTGGACTACGGGGTGAAGTTTACATAGTAGTAGCCTATGAAGTATAGAAAAAAGTGTTTCACTTGTTAGCTAAGCAATATATAAAGTGGTGAGGCAAACAAATTAAGATAATTAGCTTCTGCTCCACAGCACCTCCAGGTCACTGTGGTACACGTGAAACCTGTAATTAAGGGGTCAACATCAGAAGAAATTAGAGGCACATGTGAGATAGAACATCTTATTTCTTTAAAAACATGCAAGATTGAAGAAAACAAATGCTCCGTCAGGACAACAAGGTAAGGTTAAGGTAGGAATGGTATTTTGTAATTGATACACATAGAAAGAAGTAAGAGCAAAATGAACTGAGCTAGTTTAGGGAGTAATTTTGACACTCTCTGGAGTGTGGAGCATGTAGCTAAGCTAACTAGCTACTGTTAGCAACAGTAAGGTAAAAGCCTCCTTTATTATTCAGTATAGACCTTTTCACAGCAGCCATTTCGACAGAAATACAATAGTAGGTAAACTTACCTTAACCTTAACTAATATAATTAGTCACACCTGTGTTTACTATTTAACGCCAAAATGCTGTGAAAAAGCTCAATTGACGTTTACATGGCGTTAAAGGGTTATATATCTGATGCTTTTAAAGTGGCTGTTTTAACTTCTATTAATGATCAAATGTATATTTTAAATATCAAATCCAAGCAATATGTATCTTTGAGATTTTGTCTGATCTTTGTCCACACACCTGTCTATTCTGAGGTGTTCTATGTTTTCAATCATTTAATTAGTATAAGGGACATCTGATACATAGAAAAAAATATGTTTTAATTACAAATCACATCACAAAAAAAATGTCTTAATAGAGTTCAGACCAATTGTATAATGTCCATAATGGAGTTAAGGATAAATAGTGCCTACCTCATACAACTGGGATTTGCTACCTGAGGTGGAAAAATATGATTTTCTACTACAGTGGTTAAGTATTCATACAATGAATACGTTTTGGTAAAAAAAAAAAAAAAAAAAAAAAAGGGACTTTGTTTTTTGCCTGCTTTGCACCCAGATAAGGACTGTGTTGGAGATGGGATGCTTCTCTTTAAGACCTCTCTACATCTTACTCCTGTCCTGACAGTAGGTAGACTGTTTTGATGGTATCTTTTTGAGATAGTAACTATTATGGATTTCCTGACATGGCTGTGTATGTTACTCTTCAGCGTGGCATACAGTGAATTCCTAATCATCCCACCAAGACGGGACATTGTGCTTTCAGTTTAAAGCGTGTGACCAAAATAGAAAAGCACTTTTACAATCGCTGAGTTGGGAAATGCGGGAACACTTAATTGTACTGTAGATAGCGCTCCCAAGTGACTCCATGAATGCCTTTTGATTTCAACATCAGGCATAGTGACGGGGAGTTTTCCATTAGCAGCATTTGCCAAATCAACATCTTGATGTAGCCTAATTATGAACCTTTCCAAGAGAAAATGTGGTGATGGTGCCTACTGTAGATAATTACACTGTGATAATGGACGGTGAGTAGTAGCACTTTCCAGGAGGTGCTGGACCCAATGGGCCATGATAATTAACCAAAATCTTAATGACACTTGGCAAAAATGATTCCCCCCTTTGATTCATATGTGCTAAATATTTAATGTTTCATTACAATAATGATAGGAATGCAAAATGCCAGTACACTAACTGTCAAACTTTTGCCTCTGTCATCTTTAATAATTAGAGGAAACCCGCCTAACTGTCTTTACCGTTTCCCAGTGCAGCCTCTGCCGGCATTTGGCTCTCATGAAGGAATGGTGACAGGGAAGGGAATTGTGTGAAGAACAGAGCTGAACTGCATATTAAAGAGTTTACCATTAATTCAGTATGTGGCATCATCCCCGACGTGTGAATATTTTTCATTTTGACTATTAAAGAGTTACAATTTATAAAAGAACGCAGGCCTTTCGCACTGTTTCCCTTAGGATGGTGTTGAAGCAGCAATTTTTTTGTCTGCCTAAAAAAAAAAAAAAAAAAAATCACTTGCAAAAAGAGAATATAACAACGGAGTCAACATTTTACATTAACTCGAATAAGAATGAATAAGAAACACATAGACGATTGCTCTATTATCATTTTCTGACTCGGGGGAAGGGACAGTGTGAGACAACGGTGAACATCTGTCTGTGGAGGAAGTCGGCTCTGGTCCCTCCGACGCGCTTTGTACCTCAGAATGCATCGTTAATTACATTAGGTTCTTCTCCTATCTTCTTCTCCTCCTCCTCCATAGGAAAAAGGCATAAAAATAAATGGCGGTCATACAGTGTACCCGCCTCTGCAGAATGCATATAAAGAAAAAACCCAGTTTTTATATGTTTTCAGTCATCCGCGAGTGAGGCAACGTTTATCATTTCCCCAGGACATACAGCACTTTTATGCAACAAAAACAATCTATTACCAGCATCCCTGCTGAGTTCATTTTTTTGTCACAGTTGTGACCAGAGGGACAAATGAGTGGGCATCTCGTAGCCATGACAAAGTGAACCAGAGTGATCTTATACAAACACATTAGTCAAGTTATTTTTGACCACCTTGCCTCGGCGTGAGCTTGCTCTACACAGCTGAGAAATCCCAGTTCAATTTCCATCCTGGCTGCTTTAACCCACATAGACACCAGAGGGAGTGGTGATCAATACACTGTACTTGGCTATCATTATCCAGACTTATTTCCCCTTCAGCTCGGGGCCCATTAAATCAGAGGACCACATTCTTGCCGCCCAGTGTCTCACTGAGACTCTTGAGTCACATTAAGGTCTGATTTACACGTCTTTAATGACGGGCCACCCTTAATTAGCTGATGGCGCAAAAAACGCAGCCAATGCTGAAAAGGATGACCATCTAAAGGCTCGGGAAGACGTTTGCTTGGGGCTGCTCTCAATCTGTCATCCGTATCAAGCCGGCCTCACGTTGCAAAATCATCTTCCTCTGGTGGCTGTGACCATACTTCATATGTTGAGAGATGCCAGAGGCAATAATGAATCCCTTCTGAGATGCCTGCTTCCCCTTGCATCAATTCAGGGCACCGGTTAAGTGAGGCTTTTGGTCTGCAGCGAGGCCTGTAACTTCTCTTTTACTGAGTCATTTGCTGTCAAACAGTGGACTCTGTTGACTCCCCTCCCTCTCTTGTTTTGGTCACAATCCATTGGTCCCAGCCTGAGAGGCTCCCTATATCATTAGCAAAAAAATAATTTCGTTAGTTTAATGGAGTGACTTAGACTAACAAGTTGTTGCAACAAGAGTACCCTGAAGTGACTTGAGATGTATTACCAGAGTAGTAGCGACTGCTCATTAGCGCCTTGCAGTGTTATTGCAGTTAGGCTCATAAGAAACCTGCATAATATCTATGCACGGCTGTAAAAGGGAGACAGCTGATAAATTGCATAATAACCAGATTAGCAATATGTCACACTAAGCCTCTGGCAAACGGCAAGGGAATTGGGAAGATTCTACTCTCCCTGTGAGATGAGAAAGATATAAATAGAAACCTTGAAGCACAATTTGTCAAGTTACATGAGCAGAAATGTGTTTCGTCCCGCTTTTCCACCCTACCCTAAATATGTAAAGATTTCATCAAGTCATTATCAAAATGGGTATGCGTCTGTAAAAGCTTAAACATCTAGTTTAAAGGTCACTTTCATTTGAAAACTTCCAGTTTGTAATCTTCATTTCATATAGTGGCTGCAAATTTGCTGCAGGACGTGGCGAGACGGTCATAGAGAAGCAAAGCGGTCATTGCAATGCAATGTTGGACAAAATTACATCTGACTTTGTGAAATTATCATCGGGCTCTTTCAGTGCTTGATGTCAGTATAGTGGAAAAGTGAAGTTAGAGGTGGAATTGGATCATTCAAGCTAGTCAAGGTCAATGGGCTCGCTGGACATTTTGGTCAGTAGCCATAAAATGCAACGATCACCATCATTACAATGAGGATTAGTTATTTTTGACCTATAAATGAATAGAGAAACATTCAGTTAGGCACTTTACTGACAGTGGTACAGTATATATAATATGACAGTGACTTAATCGAGGGACATGGATGTGCTGACACAGATCAAATTTTTTCATTAGCTCGAGAGTCCTGTTAATAAAACGGTTATAATTAAGAGTCTTTTGAAGAATTTTGAGCCTCATTTTCTGCATTGGAGACCGGGTTAATTTAACAAACAAGCACACCAGCTCTGATGTTCAGTTTACTTGTCATCACTTCTCTGACCCTGGTAACAGCTACAGGTTTATACAAGTCTATTAGAAAATAGTTGGTTTGGTGCTGAGGAGAGAATTTAATTAACCTGTATTATATATAAAAAAAACAATGACAAGCAAAGGATGAGGGGTACACAAAGTGTGTATGGAGGCTTCTAAAGGCTGATTTATGCTTCTGCATTGAATCAGCACTGTACCTACGGTGTAGCGTTCGTGTACCTACACGTCACAGCGTCACAGATCACAAAATCTATGAGTGGTTGGCTCACCCATATCTCTCAGCAGCTCTGATTGTCTAGCAAGCACAGGAAGTCGCCCCCCGCCTATATATGTTCAATGGTTGCACTCACAAATCTCCTCTGACCTATCTCCTCTTTTCTGCATTGTAAAAGTAATTGTTGTTCAACATTTATAAGCTTACAAATCCAACACAATCTGTAGATTCAATTCAGAAGCATGAATCAGCTGTTAGACAGCGCCATAATACCTGACTGTATATCTGACTATTTTATTACAGACATATCTGGCTGGTAGCTAAACTCAAATTCAAATTTTACATTCAGAGAGCTAGTTACTCTAGCAGCAGTCTTTTAGTAAGTTATGGTTACTGTTTTTTTTGTGTGTATTTAATGTCACTCAGGTTTAGAGTTTCATTCAGAGATTAATAGTGGTTTACATTTTTTCAAGGATTTCTCTCATAACTGACATCCCCAAACATTGATATTGGCTAAAGTATAATTGCGGCTTGAAAACATTTTAAAATGCAGCTGTTTGGTTTATAGACCATTTAAATATTGATATATTTCTTGGGTTCAGTGGTTCTCCACTGAACTACACCTTTTAGGTTCTGTCTTGCTCACAGAATGTGGTTGTTAATCATATTGATCACAAACAGCATGAATTAAACTGAAGGTGCATATTTGTGCTGTTTCCTGCAATTAGACCGACTGACAGTTTTTCTTAGTTAAAAAAAACTAAATAAACTAAATACAGAATGTCCTTATGGCGTGTGGCAAGAAGTTCACATTTTTAAAAGATGACTGGAGTTACCCTTCAACAATTTTTTGGGGAGGGAAGGGTTGATGGTAGACTAGCTCTTGTTCTGTCTTCTGTTTGCTCTGTGGTCTGGTAATGAAGCTCACTTCAGGTTTGTTGTTCTGCTTCCACTTCTCAGAGGAGCTACGTCCTCATGCTACCTTACACTGCTGCCTCAAGTGAAATATTAGTCCAAACAAAAAATGTTTTTTCGTGCACCTTCGCTGGTCTGTTTACTCTCTGTCATCGTAATGAAAATAGTGAGCTTCACTCCCCGGTGTCAGTGGAGCTGCTGTGTCTCTGTTCTCTACAGGGCAACAAATGAAAAATGTGTGTGTTCCAATGACGTCGCGAACAAGCCAACCCATGAATTTAGAACAGGATATTGGTTAGAGGGTAGCTGTTTGGAAAGTAATTACATCAAAGGCTGTTATGGGAATATTTGCCACACAAAAATTGCTGCTGATGATAAGCAAGGCCCCACAAGGCAGTAATTAGGGACTCCTGCCTTATGACCGATGCATTGTGGCTCTTTATTATGCAAAATAATTCTTATGTTTGCAAATCTGCCAATGTATAGAAGCTGGAGTGAGGGCTGAAATCTGTCTGCATGATTCCCTGTTACAGCATCTCACTTAACGATCCCCTGCAACCTATGTTTAAGTATGTTGTTTTAATCAACACAGTTTTCAAGTTGTATCTTCCTCTTATCTCAGCAGGGCTGTAGTGTTTTGGATGGTTTCTATGTTGGGATTTTCCTAGAACGCTCACTCCTCACTTTATCTTTCTGCAGTGTGGGGAGCTGTGTAATGTCTTGGTATTCTCCTCTTTACAATATTGTAGATACAAATCTGTTGCACAGTGCTGAGGTGCTCATGAACTTATTCTATACCTGTCCTGGCTGTGTTTAGCCTGTAATGGTTGAGGAGCTGTATGTATGTGTGTGTATTTTTCTTTCAGTGCATGAGTTGCATCTGCAATGTGCAGCTACAACCTGAGCATAATAGAGCCTCTGAGGGTGTTGACCTACATAGTTGCTGTCGAGTCATTGATGCAGAGGTGGGTTTGGAGAGCCTTACATCGTTTTGGTAGGCAGTAAATGTTTTTTCATCCTGATTTGCCATCGATGTGCTGTTTAAAGGGGTTGGTCGAGTCTGTAGAATATGTCAGGAGGGTCTACTTGGTTTTACAAACATAGGGTGTAAGAGTTTCTGCAATTGTAGTCAACCTGTTCTATAATATCCTTTGTTCAACACAGAACAAAACTACTCTATTACACAACCTGTGCTGCAAACAATGATGTTCCAAACCATATTTAGATTCACATGTACCCTTGAAAACAAGGCACTACCGGATTATCTCGCCAAACAGATTTGCTGGTGGTATGGTTATTGCCTGTTTTGATCAGGGCTGATGACGCACTGATGATCCACTGGTCACTAATTGATCAAAACAGGAAAATCCATACACATATTCTGGATACTTTATAAACTAAACCTTATAATGTAACTTCTGGAGAATCTTCATGCTTTTCTTGAGACTGTCAACCATCAATAAAGCAATAATTTTTTCCCCAGGAACGGCCTGATGTCTTTTTCCTCTGTTCTCTCTAAGGTGTTGTATTTGAACCAGATTGGTAATGATTTCTCTCCTATATAAATTGAAATAATTAATTTATACAGTTCAATTCAATGTATAATACAATGTCCACTAGACAAGTTGTACTTACCAATATGTATATATGAATGTTTCTACCATTCTCAGTTTACTGTCACATATGATTCATTATGTGCTGAAACAATTCACAATTGGCAGAGTCATGATAGTCAAGACATTAAGCTACTTGAGTATTCATTCAGTGCAAGTTGAATTTTGTTTAACAACAGAAAAATATGAAAGAATATCATTGCAGTTTTCAGTTTGACATGAGTCGATTATTGCAATGGTTTGCAATCCTACTACACCACTGTGGGCTCCAATAATGGTCAATCTCCTGCTCTCCCAGGAGAAAACTGTTGGTGTGTGGGAGGCAAACTCACAAAACACAAACACTACAGCTCATAGGACTTGATGTTTCAATCCCTATAGTAATTCAGCACTCTTGATATTGTGGAATTAGAGTGCTGAAAGGGAGGGCAAGTTTTATTCAGCAACCAAAATATGAATGATGCCCCTTTTTAATGTTTGATTTAACTGTGTTTTAGACAACAGTTAAATCCCTGTAACAACGTTTTGATCAGTAATGATGCACACAAGACAATGATAAATGTGTGCTTTAACTGCAAGTGCATTAATTCACTGCTGTTTACTAACATTACAAAAAAGTTTTTATTCAGTTGGTCATACTTGGGTACATTTGCATTTGCACAATAATGCCACTACAGCTAGGAGGAAAAAAATATAGTGTCGTTAAGGCATTTATAGTCCATGATTTCTTAAACTGACAGGCTTCCATAATAATCCCATTTGCACAACATAAAGTATGATTTTAATTATCCGGAGGAAACAGTGTCTAGAGTTTTGCTTGATGAAAAGAGGACTGTGCAAATCTTTCAGGAGGCTCAGTATATACCAATCCTTATAGAATCTGTATGATTTAACTGTATAAAGTTGGAATCTGCATGGAATAGCTAAACAGTTTGATGTGTGGAGAAGCACAACAGGTCATATTTAATTAAGGTTCCTGTGCTGTGAGTTGTGATTGGGAAACACGTACCATTCTGTCAAATTAGAGAGTGGAGATGCAGGGTACATATTATCGCTGCTTTAACTATCTAAAGGGGTCCATCCCTGATAGTTAAGATTGTGAAGGACAGATTATCAGTATCCCAGGGTGGCTCACACCTTAGGCTCTGTTTGAAACTGTCTCCAATACCTGAATTAACATTAGCTGTAATAGAACAGATAATAAATAACCGCACAATATTTGTATTCTTTAAAACTGCTGGTTAGAAACAAATATAAGCCAGTACAGACTCTTTGATACGTGATATATTGCATTTATATTATAGTAATAATATAGTTGCTTTTCTACAATATTTTTGAGTAATTATGTAGCTTATTGATTCCGTTCCTTAGCTACAAAAACCTTTTTATTTGTTGTGTGAGGTTGGTAGCTTTTCTTTTTTATTATTTGTAGGTTATTATTATTATTGTTATTATAAAACAACAATTGTCTGGGCTTGGCTGTGGATTTTAGATTCAGAGATGTTGTTTAAGGGCTTTTAAACTTAGTTGTGAACTATGCCTCGATGTGATGTCACCGCATCAATGATTAATTGATTTCGTATTAAGATAATTAGGGTTTGGTTGTCCTCAATAATGTCGTGAGATATATGTGTTGTGTTAGCCACTATCATACCCTCATATAGGGCTGGGGTGATATATTGAATTTTCAATTTATTGATATTTTTTATGTGTGATATAGCATTACGTCATATTGTTTAGATGGATATAGTGCTTATCTCTTAAACCAAGATGCTAGTTTCTTCAAAGTTCTCTCTGTTTTTTTGTTTTTGTTTAATTGTTGACACAAATAGGCATGGAACAGTGTTTAGCGCTGTTGTCTCACAGCAAGAAGGTTGCAGGTTCAAGACCTTCATGGTCTGGGACCTTTCTGTGTGGAGTTTGCATGTTCTCCCTGTGTCTGCGTGGGTTCTCTCTGGGTTCTCCGGCTCTGGGTTCTCCGTCCAAAAACATTAGTTGAGGTTAATCGGTGGCTCTAAATTAGCCCATAGGTGTGAGTGTGTGAGTGATTGGTGTGTGTGCCCCACGATAGGCTGGCGACCATCTGGGGCGCTGGGACCCTAATGTGGAAAAGGCGAGTAAAGAATATGAATGACTGACTGTTGACACAAATACACCACTGCTAACCTCTCCACTTTCACACCAGAGTCCTGTCAGGTACTCATCAGCACTAACGAAAACTACTGGCATCACCTAGGCAACATGTCAAAGAGTCAGAGGACGGGCTGGAGAGAAGGTTGAAGACTTAAGTTATGAGCTTAAGATACTTTAACATAGATTTTACAAGTTAAACAGACATCCATAATATATTGATGCCAACTAATGTTACATAACATAAGTAGCTTAAGTTAATTTGACCCAGTGCTAACTTGTAAGTTAGCACTGGGTCTGTAGTGAGTGACACTGTAGTGTAGTGAGTAATCTAATTGATAGCATGAAGCTCACCTTAAATTACATGTCACTATGTAACTGCTGACTCAATTTTTAAATAAATTTGTTGTAAAAGTAAAGTCAAGTGTGAAGCAGAAAAATGTGTTTTCTAGAGTTTGTTGGAAAAAAGAAAAACAAGCCAGCCTGTTATTTTTTTCTGTATGTTTGTGCACATGTTACACATAGTAATATTTATTTTGTGTTTATTTTATTAAAGATTCTTTTTTTTGTGTACCATTTTATATACATATTGATACTGTACTGCTGAATGTTAATAAAAGTGCCTGTGTGAGATTTGGCACCTGTGGCTTCAAACTAGGACTGTGTATGTTATTACTTTAGGAAAAAATGTTGAGATGTATATCGCATATCGCCATTTCAGCTAAAAAATATCAAGATATGAATTTTGGTCCATATCACCCAGCCCTACCCTTGTATTATTTGTTCCAGTTTTTTTTTTTTTTTATCAGTCTATGCTTCAATAACAGTTCTAGTTATAATTAGATAAAGGTTAATTAAATTGGCTAATTAAGTGGGCACCATAATGTAATATGTAATGAGGGTTTACTTGTTATTAATGATAATCATTAAATAAAGGTAGATATTTTTTAAACCATATTTATTTTAGAAGAATAATTAATCTACAATCTTTATTCAGGCATCTTGACAGATGTAAAGAGTAAGTGGATAATCTTTCAAACCTAGGCCTTATTTTTTCGAGTTCTGGCCTTCATGATGATTAATTGTATTCAACATTTTATCATTTAGTTGACCACAAAGCTTGATGAAGCATACTTTTAAGAAGACTCTTTAATTTTGTGCTTTCCACTTGAAACAGACTCTTGTCATCATTGCATTGAACCCAAAGAGCAATTAAAACATGGTTCAAATGGTGCATACAGAAATTAAAAAGAACATTAGTTTAAATTCCAGTGGCCAAGTCTGTCTAATATCTTGTGAAAGAAACACAGGCTGCATAAAAAAGTTCTGAGTTTCTGAATGGCTGAAATTGCATTAAAACTTACCATATTTTGTTTATTTGTATGAAAAAAAGATAATTGAAGATTAAATTAGAGTGACTGTTTTGGTACTTTTGGAAGTAATTTTTAATTTTACAGATGGTGAGCATAGGGGTAAAATAGATATGCATTACAATTCTATTTTGATTTGAAATAAAGAAATTAAAATGTACCCTATTATTTAACAAACGGGTATTTTATTTGTATCTAGTGCATTACGGTTCATGTTTACAAAGTGTTTGTGTGTATCTCTGTGTTACTATGCCTGCATATGTGAAAGTCGGATTGGGATCTGTGTACAGACGCAGATGTTTTCTCAGTGGGAGTGTGGAGTGCTCAGCAGTGTTTGGAAAAGGATGCACGCTGAGCTCACTGTAATTATCTCCACCAGGCGTAAGCCTGGAGGGGATAATGCATTTGGTTGTGTGTGTCCATGTGTGTCCGTTTGTGTGTATCTGTCCGAAGCTAATTTACATACTACTGGACCCATCAGCCTAGTTTGTAATAGATTGTGTGCACATTTATAGATATATGAAAATATGAAATATTGAACATATACTCATGGACCTCCTGTGGATGCTGTGGAAAAAAAAAATTACAACACCATTGACTCCTCTGTTTTATACAACCATTGACTCCTTACTAACCAGCCTGTAGGAGCTGCAAATGATCTACGAGTGCTTCAGTGCACTTCCTGTTCCTGAAAACACAGGGTGGGGATCTGCACGCTTCTAGTTGGCTCATCCTTGTTGGATCCCCTGTGCAATTTGTTATCCAGTATCCCCACTTTCTTCCCAGTGGATTGGAATCCGGGTCGTTGCACTGCCGACATTGAAACTCGCCCATAGTGACAGGAATACAGGAAGACAGATTACTCTCAAAAACATTGATATTCCCAAATGACTGGCTACCTTCCAGCTCACCATCTCATGTGACTGTGTATGTTAATTACGATGGTGTCTGATTCTTTATCCCATGAATTAAGTCATAGGGATATTAAGGGTTTCACAACCAACTATTCTGTAACAGGCACATTTATCTCATTATCTCTCTGCAGCCCAGTAGTTATAGGTTATTAAAGAAGATGACACAATTTGAAATGATTTAGTTTAAATATGTAAAGGCATGGCTGTCAAAAAATATTGAGGCAAGGAAAAGCTTTATGCTGGTTGTTGCCAACAAATGTCTGCAGAGGGTTTTTATATCTCATTGTAATTTTAGAAGCTTATTGCTGGTTTTTGAACACACACTGCTCATCTTTTCATGGACTGTAGTTGTTTTAGCAAATGATGAAATGTGTAGCCGGCGAAAATTTTACTGATGCGTTCATATCAACAGTTTGCCAGATAGAATAATTAACGTTTCATCATTACCTAGATTAAAACATGTATTCTGGGCAGCAATGTGTTCCCTTCAAAACATATTTGCTTTGGTATATTAGTACTATGTAATTATAATTTCCAGGAGAAAGCAATATGTTTGTATACACTGAATAAAAAATTTAAAAAAGAGGGGTAGCGAGATAATTTCAAAGGCTGCCTACTCATCTACACACCATAGATGTGTAGGTCAATTGCTAAAGTGGGCGTTCTTGTCAAGACTCTTGTTTTTCTGAAAATCATGTACATCTACATGGGAAAGGTGTTGTGAGAGGGGATTTCAGATGCTGTTGGACAATCTAATGCCTTCAGGGTGTCTGCATTTAACCTATAGATAAATCGAAGAGCCAATTACAGTGAACATACTGTTTGGATTTTTTCCCTTGTATGCACATATTTCTTCTGGGTGCTCTGATACCCTCTTGTAATTCAAACAGCAGCATGTTAGGTGAACTGAAGACTCTAAATGTGCCTAAGGGGGAAAAGAGACTGACTGTGTTGTCTATGTGTTGGTCCTGTAATAGAGGTGTGATTTATGCCGGTTGGATGGATCGGAGTGGTGAGACCGCTATCAGTGACAATGAACACATTTCCATAAATAGGCAGACAATGAGCAGATGTAAAGTAGATAAAGGCCATGCAGTTGCTTTAAAAAGGGCATTATATGTCATGGCTGCTACAAATGAACACTGGGCTGTGGCCAACAAAATGACAAAAAAAGAAAGTGTGGAAAAAAAAATAATGGGGCCATAGTTTGAACAGAAATGTAAAAAAAAAACATTATATGCAGTAAAGCCGTAACAAACAATACATCAGGCATTCTATGGTGTTCCCAAGTGGATAAATGCACAATGGGATCTCATAATATACTCTGTAACTCACATTCACCAACCAATAGCTAGATTCTAATTGTGTGAATAATATGCAGCGCTAAATGGCACATTCATGCTTAAATTAATAATAATTAAAAATATTCTCCTTGAAAAAATAGATCAAACAATCAACATAATGCCCATATTCCTTATGTTTTTCGTTGAGGCTCTGGCAGCTGGCTGGTCATGATGCTCCCTTTGTGCTTGTCAGATTACAGGCAGCCTAGACCCTGAAACCAGTAGACTATTTTTAGACGGCTAATAAGAATTCATTTAAGGCAGCGCCTTCAGTTGAAACAATATGTTCAGTGAATAACACTGTCAAGGCAGAAAAAAGAAGAAAAAAGTGGGCAAAATGATTAATTACCTCCTAGTCTTTGTTGACTATATAAATAATACAATAATAATTAAAAAAGAACAGGCCTGGTTCATCTTTTACTCATAACCACGCGTAAAACATTAATGGCTTGCTGTGGTTTTCAATCATGTCACACTTGAGCTACAGCAACTGTAAGTGTCTATTGTATCAAATAAATATTTCAAGCTTCGACATGATAAGGCCCTCTTCCTCTGTGTTGCTGCCGTCAAGGCAGCTCTTTGATACCAGATTCCTGTTTACTCAGAGACGTCATGATCTGTCTCTGACCCAAAAGCACCATTGCGATGCGTAGCAGTTTCACACACTGCGGACAGCTGTCATATGTAGTCCAATAAAAGACATCTGAACCATGCAATATTTATTGCAATATCCACAAAGGCACTTGCAAAGACACAACTGTTGCAAACCGCTCTCTTGCTTTCACAGTAAATCAACGCCATTCATACAGTGATGGAGAGATTCCCCATGAGTTCACAATTGATCGTAATGATGTCTAAATAGATGCAAAGTTTTTATGTCAGTAAGCAACATTTCTATGATAGAGATGATGGAGGCTCATTTTGAATTTTTTTCCCAGAACAGTAACTGTTGGATACAGAGCCACTGCTTCCAGTTTAAGTTACAGTTTAATAACAATAAGATAATATTAATTGATCAAATTTAATATTGTCCATTAACGATTAAACGGTTAATTATGAACATTCATATGCATATGAATAAGGTAACTTTCTAGATTACACATCAAATAACTATTCCTGTGAAAAGGTTATTCAACAGTAATTAACCGTTAACTCACTGTAAAACTCTTTTTTTGTGTTACTGCAAAAGAAACCAGAATCAGTGAAGGATGGCTGAAAGAAAATTCAAACGTCACTGCCCTAATATTGCATTTTAGATGAGACACAATTAGTCTTAATGAAAAAAAATCCCTTTTGAGAATTGAAGCATTTTCTCTTTTAGATAGGAATGGTACCAGATGGTGGTAGCATGCACTTCCCTCCCCATTGTAAATGAAAGTTATGAGAACAGCAGTGGGCTTTAAAATAACAATAAATACAAGCTCATGATAGTCAACAGTAAAACAGCCGGTGGGAAAACATTAGTTACTTAATTTATTCTGTGTTTAACTGTCCCAATACAATGAAGTAGTGCAATATCCCCTATTAAGGTAAAAAGCTTCTAGTTTGTTCCTTTTCTAAATGCCTCATCTACTGCATGGTTCAAAAGGGCACACTGAAACCTGCATTGTATATGTGATGTGACACTAACGTCATAGATTCCTAAATTTGGACTTGACATGATTTTTTTTTTTGCCACTCAAGTTTTGTCATGTGACCACTGAAATTTCGTTGTTGCATCATTGCGTCCCCGCCCATATAAGAGTGAGCCCACCTATTTTGCTTCTTCCCGCAGGCAGGAAACCAAATACAGGCGCTCAATTTCAGCTGCTGTCCATCTGTCTCTGGTGAGTATAGCAGTGTATTGTAGTGTATTGTTGTTGTCAAAATCAATAAATAAGGTCCTGTCAATGCACTGTTTGGTCCACCACAGCAACAGCAACAACATTCTATTTGCAGTGAAGCTACAGGCCTGGGCACAAACAAATGTAGGAAATGCAGGGAGATTATTTGGGGTAAAACTGGGAATACGAGTCACAAGATAAAGCAGCTCATCAAACACAGCCAGAACTTCATGGTGGAGAGTAGGATACTAACTTGTTAATTATGCAAAATTAGCGAACAAGCTAAGATATCCTAAGCACATGTTTATTATTTGTTTTGCTTATTTTGGGTGACACATGTCTACAACATGCTCAGAATGATTCATCTGATAAGTGTAAGACTTATGAACACACACTAACACAAAGAATGATAATGTTATCCTAGTAACAAATATTTATTCACTGAAATTATGAGACGTAATGGTGATTTCGGGACCCCAGAGCAGAGACAGAGACAGGTGCGCGGTGGTGAAACAGTTTATTCGAAATAAAAGCGTGAAATTCAACTAAAGGCGCTGGCTGGTGGTGAGGGCAGCCAGGAATGGCGAAGGCAGGTTCTCCGGAATGGGGGACGGCGTGAGGTGGAAAAGAACTGGAAACCCCTTCCTCGCCGGCGGACGTCCAGCAGCTGCTGAACGGTGTATGCCGGGTGGTTGTCAATGAGGCGGGGAGGCGGAGGGGGGTCGGTAGGAGGGTTGAGAGGGCTGGAGACCACAGGTTTCAGCAGAGAGACGTGAAATGCTGGGTGGATGTTCAGACTGGAGGGAAGCTTCAACTTGACTACGCTGGGGTTAATTATCTTGATAATTTCAAATGGACCAATGTACCTGGGGGCTAGTTTCTTGGACTCCACCTGAAGGGGAAGGTCACGGGAGGAGAGCCACACCCTCTGTCCCGGCCGATAGTCCGGGGCGGGAACCCGATGTCGGTCCGCGAGCCGCTGGTTCCGAGCCGCGGTGCGAGACAGGGCCGCCCTGGTTTCCCTCCAGACTCGATGGGCGCGCCTGAGGTGCTCATGTACCGAGGGCACCGCAACACCAGCCTCCTGCGTAGGGAACAGAGGGGGCTGGAACCCCATAGAAGCCATAAAGGGAGACATACCTGTGGCCGAGCTGACCAGGGAGTTGTGTGCATATTCGACCCATGGGAGGTGCAACGACCAGGAGGCGGGGTGATCAGCCGCAACGCAGCGGAGTGCTGACTCTAGGTCCTGGTTAGCCCGCTCTGTCTGGCCGTTGGTCTGAGGATGGAAGCCCGAGGAGAGACTCACCGACGCCCCCAACGCCCGGCAGAATGCCTTCCACACCTGGGAAGTAAACTGGGGGCCCCGGTCCAAAACTATGTCCACAGGAATTCCGTGGAGACGGAATACATGCTGAACTACCAGCTGAGCGGTTTCCATCGCCGAGGGAAGTTTGTGTAGAGGCACGAAGTGGGCAGCCTTGGAGAACCGATCGACGACCGTGAGGATGACTGTGTTCCCGTCTGAAGGGGGCAGTCCCGTCACAAAATCCAAGGCAATATGCGACCATGGACGCGGGGGAATGGGCAGAGGCCGAAGCAGTCCAGCAGGGGCGCGGTGAGAGGCCTTGCTGCGGGCGCAGACAGAGCAGGCGGCAACAAAAGTCCGGGTGTCGGCCGCCATAGTGGGCCACCAGAAGCGCTGCCCCAAGATTGCCAGGGTGCGGTGGAAACCAGGGTGGCATGCAATCCTGGAAGAGTGCCCCCACTGAAGTACTGCCGACCACGCCGCCTCCACGACGAACAGCCTCCCTTGGGGACACCCCTCCGGTGGTGGCTGGTCCGCGAGAGCCTCCTGCACCTCCCGTTCCACCTGCCACCTGGCCGCCCCGACCACACATGAAAGGGGAAGAATGGTCTCCACCGCCCCCTCGTCCGACGCCGGGGCAAACTGACGGGAGAGAGCGTCGGGCTTGGTGTTGCGGGAACCCAGCCGGAAGGTGAGGGTGAAGCGGAACCTCCCCAGGAACAGCGCCCAGCGAGCCTGACGGGAATTTAACCTGTGGGCAGAACGGAGGTAAGACAGGTTCTTATGATCAGTCCATACTACAAACGGTAGAGCTGCACCCTCCAACCAATGTCTCCACTCCTGCAGCGCTAGCACCACGGCCAGCAGCTCACGGTTACCGACATCGTAATTCCTCTCTGCCGGGGACAGGCGGCGCAAGAAGAAGGCACAAGGGTGCAGCTTACGGTCTGATAGCGTCTGTTGAGATAGCACAGCGCCGACTCCGGTGTCTGAAGCGTCGACCTCCACCACGAACTGCAATGAGGGATCCGGGTGACACAGAACTGGGGCAGAGGAGAATAGTTTTTTAAGGCGTTCAAATGCTGCACCAGCCTCGGGGGACCAGTGAAAGGGGATTTTGGAAGAGGTGAGTTGGGTGAGAGGCTGTGCGACTGTGCTGTAATTGCGGATAAAGCGCCGATAAAAGTTAGCAAAACCTAAAAACCGTTGCAAGTGTTTGCGGGTGGAGGGGGTGGGCCTGTCCAGTACCGCTTGGACCTTCCTGGGGTCCACCCTGAGCTGTCCCCGCTCAATAACGAACCCCAGGAACTCCACGGAGGAAACATGAAATTCGCATTTCTCCGCCTTCACATAGAGGAGGTTCTCCAACAGGAGTTGGAGCACCAACCGAACATGTTGGACGTGCTCCTTCGAGTCCCGAGAATAAATTAAAATGTTGTCCAAATAGACAAAAACAAAACGGTTGATCATGTCTCTCAACACATCGTTTATAAGCGCCTGAAATACCGCCGGCGCGTTGGTGAGGCCGAATGGCATCACCCGATACTCCTACTGCCCGACGGGGGTGTTGAACGCAGTTTTCCACTCGTCCCCCTCCTTAATGCGGACCAAGTGATAGGCGTTGCGCAAGTCTAATTTAGTAAATCCTGCGGACTGGTGATAAAATCCAAAAGCCGAATCGATGAGGGGCAGCGGGTACTTGTTCTTAATAGTGATGTCGTTTAAGCCGCGGTAATCCACACACGGCCGTAGAGTCTTGTCCTTCTTGGCAATAAAGAAGAACCCCGCTGCGACAGGAGAGGAGGAGGGACGGATGAGACCGGCCGCAACGGATTCAGAGAGGTAACTGACTAAGCTCTCCCTTTCGGGCTTGGAGAGCTGGTAGAGGCGGCTGGTGGGGAGCTGGGCCCCCGGGACCAGATCGATGGCGCAGTCGTCTAGACTAGCTGGAGATCGTGATAAACGGGGGGAACCTTAGATAAATCAGGGGGTGCTGGAGACTCGGGAGGTGTGGACGTGCTGATGGGACTCGCGGATTGTAGGCAGTGAGTGACAAAAAATGCTCCAGTTACTAATGGTGAAGTGGGACCAATCGATTTGGGGGTTGTGCAATGTGAGCCAAGGTAGACCTAGGACAAGCGGCGACGTGGGTGAGGGAATAACAAAAAGGGTGATCATCTCACGGTGGTTACCGGAAAGCTGCAGTGACAGAGGGACAGTGCGGTGGGTGAGTGGCTAACAACCTGCCATCTAGGGCGAAAATCTCCTTGGGCTCCCTGAGCGTCTCGAGAGGAATCCTAGCCTGCGAAACTAAGGCACAGTCAATAAAATTGTCATCGGCACCGGAGTCTATTAGCGCTTGGATCGGCAGCGAATGCTGGGACCAAGACAACATACCTGACACCAACAGTCGGGAGGAGGGTCTGGGTGAGGTGGTGGTGTGGCTCACCAGCGGCCCCCCGATCGCTGATGAGCCTGGTCTTTTAGGTCCGGGCAGTGGGCGAGAAAGTGCCCCTCCCGGCCGCAGTAAATACAAAGCCCCGACCGGACCCGGCCCTGGCGCTCGGCGGAGGAGAGCCTGGTGCGTCCCAGCTGCATCGGCTCGCCGACAGCACCTGGCGGTGGTGGTCCGGATTCCGGAGCAGTAGCCGCTGAAGGTCCGCTGGACGAGGGTGGAGAAGGGCGAGGCGCAGAAAGACGGGACCGGACGGATCTCGGAGTCTCTCTCTCTCGGCGTCGCTCCCTCAGGCGGTTGCCCAGCCGGATGGCTAGCCCGATGAGCTGCTCCAGCGACGTGGTCTCCTCATCCCACCCGCTCTGAGCGGCCAGGATCCTAAAATCGATGGCGAAAATCGCCACCGGAGCGGAGCCCTGGCGAAAAGTCAGCAGCCGGTTGCCGGCTTCCCTGCCTCGAACTGGGTGGTCAAATACCCGCCGCATCTCCGCTAGAAAGGCGGAATAGTCTTGGCGGACGGGTGAGTCTTGGGTTGCCTCCGCCCAGGCAGCCGCTCGCTCCGCGAGCAAGCTAACACTAAACGCAATTTTTGATCGATCCGAGTGATATGTCCGGGACTGCTGATCGAACACCAGCGAGCACTGGTGGAGAAATTGTCCGCAGCTCCCTAGTTCTCCGGAGTAACGGGCGGGCGTGGGGATATACGGTTCCCGCAAAGTCTGTAGCTCCGGGCTGAGCGAAGCGGACGACGCAGCGGGGCGGCTACGGAGGTTAGGCCCGTCGGGAGGAGATACCGCGGATAGTCCGGCAGCGATAGTCTCCACCCGATTCCCCAGCTGCGTGAAAGCCGCAGAAAAGTCTCTCATCTCCTGCATGAGTTCTGCCAAAGCACACCCGTGTTGTCCCATGCGTGAGCCCTGGTTAGAAAGTGCCAGACGGAGTTGCTCTGTCTCCGCGGGGTCCATTCTGGCCGGATTATTCTGAGACGTAATGGTGATTTCGGGACCCCAGAGCAGAGACAGAGACAGGTGCGCGGTGGTGAAACAGTTTATTCGAAATAAAAGCGCGAAATTCAACTAAAGGCGCTGGCTGGTGGTGAGGGCAGCCAGGAATGGCGAAGGCAGGTTCTCCGGAACGGGGGACGGCGTGAGGTGGAAAAAGGGCACGAGAGGCTGCGGCGAGGAAGGAAAACACGATGAGTGCAACAAGGCAAAGATCCACAAAAAACACAGCGAGCAACAACGAGCACGAGGACCGGTACCGAGACGTGGCTGGGTCGTCGGTTACGGGCGACATCAACTAGCAATAATCCGGCGCCGGTGTATTGTTCCTTCCGGGTATATATCGGGACCTGTTGATTGCTGATCAACGCCGGCTGCGTCTCGTCCCGAGCTGCAGATCTTCCCAGACCACGCCCCGCTGCTCTGTGAAAACACTGAGGGAAGGGAAAAAAGGACACAGCAACAAAACCCAAAAACCAAACCATAACAAATTATCATCTTAAAAAAATAAATAATAAATACCCAGCCCCATGTAATTGTATAGTACTTATAATGGATGAAATGCAACATAAAGTACTTTACAACAGATTACATGCATTAATTGCTTGAATGCTCTCACATCTGCAGCTGTATTGTATGAATTTGATGCATAAGCCTATGTATTTGTCTATTTTCTACACTAAGTACAGGTAAATGACTTATCTACAGTAGGCAGTGGGATCTAAATAAACTATAAACTTCAGCCTAATGTATTACTGCATGTGTTACAACTCAGATAAATTTTATGTTTTCTATGATGCACACTGGTGACTTCTACAGAATGTGTTGGGGTCTCCACTCTGTCCATGATTGTGGATGATGGGAGTTCATGGCTGCCCACCACAGAGGAGTCACGGTTCCCTAGCATTCCTCTAATAGCCATCCCCCCATTGTTATTGACATTGTAATACTATATTGACACAGAAATAAAAACTGAATGTATATAAGCACCAACTTCATGACTTCATGAATGCTAGGTTATAAAGTCATATCATGTTGTGACATAGTAGAGCGGGCGACACGGTGGAGCAGGGGTTAGCGCTGTTGCCTCACAGCAAGAAGGTCGCAGGTTCAAGACCTCCGTGGTCCTGGGTCTGGGACCTTTCTGTGTGGAGTTTGCATGTTCTCCCCGTGTCTGCGTGGGTTTTCACCGGGTACTCCGGCTTCCTCCCACAGTCCAAAAACATGCTCAGGTTAATTGGCAACTCTAAATTGCCCATAGGTGTGAGTGTGTGAGTGAATGGTGTGTGTGCCCCACGATTGGCTGGCGACCATCTGGGGTGTATCCCTGCCTCTCGCCGTAACGCGCTGGGATAGGCTCCAGCAGACCCCTGCGACCCTAATGAGGAATAAGCAGGTATAGAAAATGACTGACTGACTGACTGACATAGTAGAGCTTTATTTTGACATGTCTACAACAATAAAATAAACAAATATAAATACAGACATGACAAATATGCTGACTACCGTATCAGTGGTGCCATGTACTATTAGTCTGCTATTAGTCTTTGTCTTGTAAATGATTATTCATTTTTAAATAATTTTATGATTATCCTTATAAATACAAACTTATATATATATATATATATATATATATATATATATATATATATATATATATATATATATATATATATATATATGGATAAGTTTCTTTTCTAGAACTTTAATTGAGAACAAAAAAGGTTTTGTTTATGTGAATAACCTCTGCACAGCTGGAATCAAAGTTACAGTACATAATGTGGGTGGAAGAGCAGGGAAAACACAAAGGAGGGAGAGGAGGAAGAAGAAAAGTTGATAAAAAGCAGGGGAGGAAGAAGACAAGGTAATTAAAAGAAAAAAAAGCAAGAGGAGGAAGAAGAGGTAAGGAAAGGCAAAGGAGGAGGAAGAGAAAACAGGAAGAAGCAGCAGAAGGAGAGAAAGAAAAAGGAAAAGCAAAGGAAGAGGAAGAACAGTCAAAAGGAGGGAAGAGGAGTAGAAGGTGGACGAGTCTGTTGACATTAGACGAAAGGGAAAATCAGATGAATGAGATGAATTTCTCATCGTCATTGGGACACAGATCCATCCAAAGGTGACGTCAGGAGAATCTCAATGCTGGTAGGCTGTCACGACATGGTGTCTCACGAATTCAATAGAAATATTCAATATTTTCAACTTGATGCGATAGGGGTGAAGAGGTGCTCTATGTATCTTTGTGAACAGTGTAAACTACTAACAAGATCCCTTAAACTGCTTAAACAGATAGTGAAAAAAACACTTGATGTACTGTTGATGTATATAAAATCCTCTACATTGATTTAAACACTATATCCTGTATGTAGTTATATTTAGGAAGATTTTCAGAATGAGAAGAGAAATTAAGTCAATGTTTTGTGATTTAATAGAAAGTAATCGTTTTTTAATTTCAATTTAAATCTATTTTTTTCTGTAGAAAAACTGAGGTCCTGAACCTGGGTGGATCGGTGGCGAGCCAGGCAGGAGGAGGTGCACAGCGTGTGGTTTCCTTACAACCCAGATATCATTTTGCTTTTTGATCTTCAGCTAAGAATCAAAAACACTTACCCTGTAGCAGTATTAGTGAGTCAACTGAACATTTATTTTTGAATAATAAGAAGAATAAGAAGATTTTTTTTTATTATTTGATTTGTTATATTCTTATGAAAGAGCTCTACTTTTGTAAAACTGTTTTGCAAAACTTCATTATTGTGAGACAGTAAATTGTCAATGCAAAATTTTATTTTCTCTCTCATATGAGTGATTTAGGGGTCCAACTCTCCTAACCTAGAAAGTGTAGGGCTTTTTTGTCATTCAGGCTAAGGGCGCTACAGACTTTTCCCACAGATATATGAATATCACACTTGTCCTGCATGGTGAACTTTAGGGACCTAGTTTGGATCTACACCCTGGAGTCAAACGCTGTTTTATGGCCAATAATGCCAAAAAATTCCATCCACAGATAGGTTCTAGATGTGTATTGTTGTCAAATGACAGATCAGATTATTGGTTTTAAGATGTTGTGGAATAATAAGCCATGCAAATTTATATTACAATAACATATTCATGATTTAAGACAACAACAGTATAATAAACTTAGTTTTACTCAAGGCCTTTGTTCTTATTGTAATGACAATCTGGGATGTTGTGTTAGAGCGCTTAGGCAGTTGGAATACAGTATCTCATAAATAAGCAGCAGCTACAGAAAACAAAATGGCTAAGATACAATAATAGTTACCACATCTCAGAAGAATAGCTTCAGTGCTTTATGTTAATTCGCTAATGAGATCACTTCTGCAATGATTATAACACAGCTGTCCTGAATTAGTTTCATCTGCCTCCCTGTGTTATTTTTTTGGGGGGGAAAGACAGGGCATTGTGCCGCAACTTCACCTTGAAGTGCTTTAACACCAGTTGGATGGCTAGCTGTCATGCTTGGAACCAGCCTTCAGGAAATGTAGCGATGGAGAAAAAATATCTATGAGGGGTTGTGAGCAGAGAGCCGTTGCCATGGTAATGCAGTGGCAGACCGGCCAGGAGAACTGGATGTTTCTATGGGCCACAGGATGTCAGACGGGGTGTTGAGTAGCCAGGGTGATAATGAGCATCGTGAGATGTTTTTGATAAGCCAGTTGATGGGACTTGGTGAGACATCCAGACCCAGTATCTTTTAGAGAAGCCACGCCCCCCAAATCCCTCTACATAGACCTACTAAAAGGGGGCCAGGACTGCATTCAGTGAGTGCAGATTTTGCAGGCTGTTCTTCATATGCAGATGAGAGTTTAATTGTTGCAGCGTCTAATTCCTAATGTATGAAAGAAAAGAGGAAATGCATCCTATGATATGTATTCAAATGAAACATTCCAGGCTTCTAATGATATATTCTGTCAGTTTGGAGTTTCTATGGGCGACTCTGCCAGTGGAACTGCTTTTAAGAAGAGAGGCAGGCTGCTTTAATGAGCCTCTGGGCGGCCTAGTCGGCCCTCTAAACTGTGCCTGTTTGTATAATGGCCTTTATTCTTTCTGTTGTGGACTTTTTATAGCAGGATGGTGCACCAGACATCGCATTAATACTTGTTGAAATCCTTTGTGCTCCATTTCTGTCTTGACAACATGCAAGATGATCGTCTGACATTTTTGAAGTCCGCTTCCTCATCTTAATCTACAGTTCTGATACACTCGATCGCAAGTGCGATCATGTCCTGCGGGCCTGGGCTATATATTACGTTTAATTTCTGTTGCATATTTTCAATTAACAGAGTGATAGAAATTGATGCCCCATCAAATTGGATACAAAATGGGCAACGATATTCTTAGTGTTTATTTTTTATGTCACTAAATGGGTTTATCCAGTTTTCTTTATTAGAGAGACACTGTATATGTTAATTATGCCAAGAGGAAAGGAACTGGAGTGTTAAATTACTTCACAATGCAGTGGCTCATCCACTAAAAACAAGAGGCATTTTTAAAGGTTAAAAATGTAATCACAAGGGTACAAAGAGAATTTAAATAACAGTGGCCCTGATTGTATCCTGAGGTGAAACTGCAAAGAGAGGAAGAACCATTTTATACGCTAGGGAGGTGCTTATCAATGTTGCTTATAAAACATTTCCTGTTGAGCTTTAAAAGAATTTTTAGTGGGTGTACTAACAAAGCAGCTGAACTTTTGATTATGTGCAGCAATATGAAGCGGTAATGTGCTCCCTTCTGAACAATAACATCCAGTATATCAGTACCTAATCACCAATTTACTCCCTTTCACTCTGAGAAAAGTCTGTTTTATTTTTGTGTTTTCGCTCTCACCTGAGCTCTGCATGTGGTAAAAAGTGCCTCTTGCTTTGTTCTAGTTTATCCAAGAGTTGATCAGAAAAATCCTGCATGTTACTACTGTAGCCACTAAATAGACAAAGCATAATTCAAAGTGCATTACATAAAACATTAAAAGCATCAAGATAGAATATAAAAACAGTTGAATAAAAGGGGAAAACATTCAAATTAATTTAAATTAAATAAGATTCAAAATCGAGAAATTTAAATTAAAAACAAAAAAACAAGCAAGATATAATTGAAAAACAGTTGATTATAAGGGGAAAAATCTAAAATTAAAAACAAAAACAAGAACAAAGTTGCAGTGCAGTGGGAAATAATTAAGAAATGACACCAGTAATAGGCAGCAGCAAACAGAAACCTCTTCAGCTCTCACGTCCTCAAGTTCAGTTTTAAATAGTATTAATGCACATTCTGTCAAGAATAATTGTGCAATTGTGAGTTTCAACTCATTTTATTGAGTTCATCAATCATGCTTTACGTGATCACTCACTGCTCTTGCTAATGATCTCTACTTTTAGCTTTGTAACTCCTAAACCCAAAAAATGGTTCAGACTATAAAGACAAATGACACGAAATCTTAAACTTAAATTAGTTGTGGTAAAGATCAGACATTTGACAAATGAACAGTTACATATGTTATTAACACTGGGTTGTGTTAGTAACGGGAGCAGCACAGGTGAGACAGCAACCTCCACTTTGCTGTTTGTTTCTGTCTGCAGCTCAGAGCCAGTAGCCACTGACACTCTGCATTAAAGATTTGTGTTGCTGCATTATGTCAACCTGAACTAGAGGAGCTCACTCTGACAAATTCAACTCAACTGTGTGGCAATGTGAAAGGATGACTGCACATTCGGTCAATTTATTGATGAGATTGTGCTTTTTTCATAGCTCTGATCTCTCGGTCTATTAAACGGCTGCACAGAACAGATTAAAAAGAAGGTTATCAGTTATTGAATGATTCTTCTTTTACCTACATGTGAAAAACATGCTATATTAACCCTCTATTGTATGAAATATTGCTTAGACAGGGTAAAAAATGTTTTGAATGTTTTTATTACTTACAGCTGCCTAAATAATGTATATATATATATACAAAAAGTTGTAAACATACTGTAGTCTTAGGATAGCTTCATCCATATTTGCGTATTGATTCCATATGGTAACAGATCTATTTCAAATTAGTATATTATAACATTATAACATACAAAATATATATATATATAAACATATAACCTCAAAGTTTAATTAATTTAATTAAAGTGTACTTCCCCCAGATAGTGAGTTTTATTTGCATTTATTTAGTGAATATTTTCCAAAATTCTGAATAAAAGACAACCTTTGGTTGTGAAACGATGCTCACATGTCAAAAGTCCATGAGCAACAGGATATCTTGGTCCTGTGACCTCATAAATTGCATGTCCTTCAAAATAAAAGTCCCCTTTCATGCATAGCATATCATAGCTTTTTATAAAAAATAAGATAAAGTAATAGTTGCTATATGGCAACACTATGCAATAGAGGGTTAAAAAAAGCAAAAACAACAACAACAAACAAAACATGGGTGCCACACACATCCATCTCACCAGTAACATTTTACCCAATATGTCTACATGCCTAGCAGGCTGTTGATATCAAAAATACTTATTCTTTCTTTTTGTACAGGATTTATTTTTTTGTGTAAGCTCTCAGACAAGTCTACAAGCGTGCTAATGGTTCTGTGAGGCTGTACACAGTGATAATGCCAAAACACTGATGTTCAGCAGTTGTTGTCTGCAATGTTCTCTCATCTTAGATCTTAGATAATGTGCATGGCACAGAGAACCATGAAATCACTGTCTAGGTAATATCCATGGTCCCTGTTTCTGAGGAGAAATATACGTGGATGGATGAATAGGGGGAAAAAAAACAAAAACATTTTGATTCCTTTCAGTTTTCTTTTCAGCTGCCACTATACTCCAGGTTTCAGAAAGCTTTGTTTAGTTCTCTGGCCTAATTATGGTGAAGCTTGCTCAGAAAAAACAAACAAACAAATCACCTATAGAATTCAACAGTAATCTGTTATGTCTTTCATGTTCATTTGTTTGGAGTCTAAATATGTTGGAGTCTGTAATACAATATTGTTGCTACGGAGCAACATAGAACCTAATTAATCACTGCAGAAAAGAACCCAATTCTATTTATAATGTGCAGTAATTAGCCTATCTGCATGCTGAGAATGAAATTAGGGATGTGTGTTTAGTGATTAAATATGATTTATTAGGACTATTTCATGAATTAAAAATAAAACAAAAACTAATACAATGTACACCCCGAGCTTTTCATCTCAAGAATATTGTAAATGATCTTGAAGACAGTTGAATTTTATAACTGAGGAATAGGGGGGGAGTGAAAAATGTCCTTCTCAGTAAACACACACACTCCTAATTGCATTTTAACTGGAATAGTTTTGTTTTGTCCACAAGAGTAAGATATGAGCAGAGCTACCAGCTCAGGCTGTAAAAATCACTCATCAAAGTCACTCTGTCATGTATTTTACTGTATTATGAAGTACTCTTGTGCACTTCTTGCCAATATGCAGCATCAGTGGGAGTTCAGATGTTGCAATACTTGTTTGAGTGACTGCACAACATTGCCTTATTTATTTGTGGATATAGCGTTTCTCCCTTGTGTTCTCCATCCATATTTGAGGTTTAACTGTTCCTCTCCAATATTCAATCCCTCCTTCTTTGCCTTAATAGGACCAGTGGTGTAGCAGATGGAGCTTTACAATGATGCGTGTGTGGAAAATTAATAGTTCTAAGGTGCAGAGGTGTTGCATGATGCTTTTATAAGTTAAAAAAAAAAAAAAAGATATATATGTAATGTGTCCTTTTGAGGAGAGAAAAATGCATGAAATATGCATGTTTCCAAACCAATGTGTTGTGATAGTTAAAGTGTAACTCCAATCAGTGGTTACATTATTAAACCTTTCCCCCCTCAGACTTGTGATAAATACATCTGTTTGCCTTGTGTGAAAATAGCTGATTGTTATGCTGCTACTACTTGTACTACTTACTATAGTCAAATTTGAGGAAGCACATTCTTTTAGCCAAGATGACATTTTACCGTACTACACTACTGCAAAAAAGCAGATAATCATTGTGTAATTTGCTGTAGCGTGTTTATATAATAAGTTTATTATGTCAATTCTGATGGATAACTGAATTAAGTATTATTATTTGTTATTGAGGTTGTAGACAATATATACACATAATAGGTGCCTTGAACATTGAAATTCCCTTTAGATTAGATTTTTTTTACTTAGTTATTGATATTATTTAATATTGATATGTTAAAATATGAAATTAAGACAGAAAATGGATTGGTAAATTAATGTTGAATAAACATAGGTTTCTCCATATTTCTTTTTCTTTCATGTCTCTCTGGTTTTCCATTTTATACCACTGGTAAATCCGGAGAAATGTGGAATTTACAGGGAGAAGTATAGATGACCTCCATAATAAACCAAGAACTGTGACAGTGCTGAGAGATCTACAGAAATGTAGAGGAACGAAAATATAGGTATTTGTTTGTTTGTGTGTATGTGTGTGTGTGTGTGTGTGTTCACTCCATGCTGCTTCATGTCTATTTCCATGAACCACCTGTCTCTCTTGCTTGAACACTGCCTCAATCTCTCTTTTTTTCTCTCTTGTATTTTTCACCTTTGTTTCAATGATATTTCATATGACTTAATTTTTTCACAGTGTTTGCCAGAAGTTGTTAATAAATTCTTTTGCGTACCTTACAGTATTATTGCACAGTTTACAAGTGAGATAATCTAATGGCAACTTCTTTACCTCTGCCTACTACATGGATTAGGCAAAGATCAACAATATCTAATAGCTACATTGCATCCTCCATTTATAAAGCAATGTTTTAAAGTAAATGTGGAGACTATTTTCCTGAAGCTTTATCCTGCTCCTGTGAACATTGAGAAGTATGATATTTTGAATGGATAGTGACATTTATTTAATAATGTGTTATTTGAATGTGCTGCTTTGTGTGTGTTGTGGATGAAGAGTGGTTTCAATTGTCAATTGACCCGGTTCCTTACCTCCACATTCTTTCACTTTAGTGAACATCGATCGCAACAGTGTTTGCCCAGAGACAGAACCCAGAAAACCACATTTGACTCTCTGATAACTCATCATTATTATTTACAGTAACAACAGTAAAACACATCTTCCTCCAAGACTTCAGCATCTGTTTTACTATTTACTATCTACCTGACACCCCCCCAACTTTACTGTGTAAACCTGCTTCAGAATTCCAGCAGAGGAGACATAGATGGAATTGGAATGAAGACTATTTGACATTGATGCACCTTTGTGGTATTATATGCAAATTGCTGGAGATGAAGGTGGAGGTTGTTTGATGTGCAAATTATGATTTTGGGGCACTGCAAATGTGCACACTACTGCTTTTCTGTTAATTGCCTTCCCTGTGGAGTCAAGAAACTTTATTAGAGAAGGAATGAATATGAGCGTGAAGAAAATTTGTTTTAACTTCACGGACTAAACCAATGGAGGACACAGTGTATTCAACATCACAGCAACTGAATAAAGTCCTAGGCTATGATTTTGTACTGTGCTCTACATTTTATGCCAACCAGTGGCCAAGGATTGCAGTGGCAGAAGGATTGGCTTTCAAATAGAAACGGAACTGCAAATTGCAACAGTATGGTCTCTTTTTGAAATAAGAAATAAACATCTACACTATAGCCAAGGTTAAAAAAAATACAACATGTCTGTGGCAATAATCTTCACTGCACTGCTCCAAGCTGCAATCTGTGTCAGGATCAGATACAGGCTTCCTCACCTTTATTGATTCTCTCGGTATCCAAACTAAAACTATAATAACTGGGTGTTATTACACTCTATGGCCTTATCAAGTATCAGCCTGGCCTTGTATCTTACGCTACACCAAGAAAATGTCAGCCCAGAAAGAAAGTGTACTTGCTACAACAGTGTAAGCTGCATTGTGATTGGCTGTCAGGCATCCTAATAAGCCAATATCTCATGATATACAGTAGCATTACGACATCACTAAAATATTACTGTGCTTTACTTTTCATACATGTAACCTATCAATTATGGCATTCACTCTAGACATAGTGACCATGCAGTATCTCATGTTGTTTTTGCTGGGTGAATATAGATTAATTTGTCAAATAGAATTTATGAATGAGTCTTTGATCGGCTGTGGTCAAACTCAGATGCACTGAAAAAAGAACAACAGCCTGTTTGTTCCCCAGACCACAGCTCACAGGTAACTAGTATTCAGACCCTCTCTGATACTGTGTTCTAGGCAGGAGAGAGCATGACCTCTGTAGAAACGGACCTTTTGAGGGGAATTGTTTTCTACTACTCTTTTCTATTTTTCATCATCTAAAAATTACTTTCTGGTCAAGCTCATAGCGAGCTTCTGGGTGCTTTGAGGCCTTGCTGCTGGCCAGTAGACCATTATTTACAAAACCCATGAAATAGTAAGTAAATAGTAAGTAAAACACATCTGTGAATAATACCAATGTTCGTTACATTAATGTAACAGAGTCTTTTCAAGAGCCAAAATGCACATGAGCAGCACCCTGACTCTGTTTGACCTGAATGGAATGGAGCCATAATTAGTATTTATCTACTATTTCATGTCAATCTGGCTGCTGTGAAAAAATCTATTGGTATCTCTAAATGCAATTGATTTGTAGCAAAACAAGACAAAATAACACACTCATACAAAACGATACAATCTTCTTGAAACCAAACAAATAGCATTTTCAACAATGCAAAAACAACAACAACAATACTTTTACACTACAGGTAAAAAACAAAAAAAAAACACTTAAGGGTTACTCTCAGAGTACTAACTGTACAGATTTTGGACTTTTCTTAATAATAATAATAAATAATTAGGACTGTCAATCGATTAAAAAATTGACTAATTAATCCCACAATTTGATGTGATTAGTTGCTTTTTTCATATTATTGAGGTTTGCAGGGATATTTACATTTAAAATCTTTTCATCTCTTTTTGAACACAGATTCTCTACTCTGAACTACAGATCCAATTAAACCATCAAGGCCATCGACTGTCAGCTTGAAAGACAGATTTTTGATCTGCAATAAATAATAACAAAACAGTGTAGCTCAATGTCAAAACAGCTTAGAACGCAATAGTTTCTTATATGGACTAGTATAAATGCTGACTAACAACAGTAAATGTGTTCATGTTTATGCTGAATTTCATCAAGGTAACAATAGTTCTGAGTATAAAAAGTAAAACAAGAAAGTTTCCAATTCACACAAAAGAGACACAAAGAGAGTTCAACCTTTTCCCTTGACATGTAGCCTAAGTTTGGAGCAGGATTTGGCCCACTTCCTGACAAGCTCTGTATGTACCAGCGGATGCCTCAGGTTGTCTAGTTTCATATGAAACAAGGATCTTCTCTTTATCTTTGAAACCTTCTACAACCTCTGCAACATTCTACGTAGCAGCTATGACTGTATAGCAGAGGTGTTTTCGAGAGATTCTTGGACGAAAGACTCTGAATAGAATCTACATAGAGCCTACAGCATTGGATTGGTGTAACAGTGTACCTTACACACAGCCTACACTGTAGTCCTACTTGCAACTCCCCAGAAGCAGCTGTGATTGGTCGATGTCTCGCAGCGATACTGATTGACCAGACAGCATAGAAAGTTCATCTTCCTTCTGCCTTGACCTCTTCAATGGTTGTACAACAGTTGTACATCTCCTTTGATATAGTTAATCTTTTCCGCATTGTAAGAAACTGTTGTTCAACATTTATTAGGTCCAAATCCAACTAAATCTGCTCAGTTTCAGTCTTCGTTGTTTGTAGACAGAAGGAGGATTTTGGTGTAATTTCAGACACAACAGTACACAAATTTAAATGCTCACAACAGCGTAGGGTGCAGATTCTGCTTAGATTCAACACAGAACCATCAATCAGCCTTTAATGGCTTGTTTTAGTCGTATATGACATGCACGGTTAACTTTAGACTTTATATAGACGTGTGTGTCTTTTATGAGTCATGTCTAATCAAGACACCTTTTCTCATCAGACATTTTGACTTGTAAAACAGAGGTGTAACTAATAACATTATTAATGGCAGCATTCCATTTCTCTGTTCCAGTGCCAGGCCCCTGCACGCCGTCTCCTTGGCTTCTTAACACATCTGGATGGAGCTAAGCCATCATTAATGTTATTAGCTACACTTCTTTCTTTTTCTGTTATGACACATCAAAATGTCTGCCATGAAAAATGCTTATTGAATTAGCCACAAGTGGATTTCAGTCAGGTGGGCGACACAGTGGCGCAGGGGTTAGTGCTGTCGCCTCATAGCAAGAAGGTCGCAGGTTAAGGACCTTCTGGCTCTGGGACCTGTGGAGTTTTCATGTTCTCCTCTTGTCTGCATGGGTTTTCACCGGGTACACCGGCTTCCTCCCACACTCCAAAAACATGCTGAGGTTAAATGCCGACTCTAAATTGGCCATAGGTGTGAATATGTGAGTGAATGGTGTGTGTGCCCCATGATAGACTGGCGACAATCTGGGGTGTATCCCTGTCTCTTGCTGTAATGTGCTGGGATTGACCCCTGTGACCCTAATGAGGAATAAGCGGGTATAGAAGATGACTGGATTTCAATCAGGTTTTAGAGACATGGATGATCAAGGAAGGTACTTTTAGAACATTGTACATACTATACATGATATTGAATTCGGTGTTTCTCAAATGGTAATAAATAGTGCATTTGTGGTACTGTTTCTAATGGCTGATTAATACACATTTATGAATATAGGTACAAGAGGAAGAAGTGTGTATGGCATTATCTCACAAGTCCATGTTCAGTGTCTTTAATTCTTTTTGGACAACACAGACTCTTGCTGCATGATTATGGCCAATATTCTAACCACCATTATTCTGATAAATATTGTGATCATGATCATTTCACGATTATAGAAAGGTTGTCACATGACATGCAGTTGGAGGGTACTTGCAGGTGTATTGCGAGGTGTATAGAACCATGGGTCAAAAATCGTCAACGTCGGTTGATGTTGCACATGAATGAGAATTCCCTAAGTCTAGCTTTGATGTGGTCTTGCTCTGCTGCTCACTGTAGGTCATTGTTTGTATGTGATTTGTTCTTTCTTCGTATCATTTTTCCTAATTCCAAAAAACATCAATACCATTGTTGTTAATCCCTTTCTAGCATCTTGCCTTCGACTCATAACATCTTGCTGTGAGTTGTCTCTTCTTGTCTATTTCTCTACTATAGTACCAGAGAATCAGAGACACTAGGTTGAAGCTGCTGTCTTGTTCGCTCCCTAATAGTTGGCTGACTAATACTGTAATTTCTGGACTATAAGGTGCAACTTTTTCTCCATGCTTTGAACCCTGCGGCCTATACAACAGTGCAGCTAATATGTGATTTATACAATTAAATCCAACCACTAGGGACCTTCTATATGTATTTCTATGGCCAGTCACATTTCTAAGTCCCCCACTTTTAAGCAGCAGGTTTCAGCAGAAAAGGTCAGAGGTCAGAAAAGTGAGTGAGACAAGCAGTTCGCTCGAACAACGAATGCAAATGTGATATAATACTCAAGACAGACGAAAGTGACAGTTTGGGCAAAGGAAATTTTTATGCACAAACCCTCATTATGGAAAATAAACAAAGAAATGCATCTGACTATGAAAGAAGGAAGAAAAAAAGAAAGCCGGGACATACACATGTATGACATACACATACGCCAGGAGCACACTGTTTATTCTGTACCGTGAGTGTACATGTTTTGAATGCTGTTAAACACGTGAAACTTTGTATGTCTGAAACGTTACGTGATACAGTTTACACAGCACAGTATATGTTCGGTACTACTGCACTAAATAGTAACACTTGAATAAGTTATGGAAATATGCAACTTGTTTGTTGAAATGTTAATAAAATGGATACTTCAGCCATCTCAATCCCAATAATCCCCTCTGTGCATGAACCCTTACATATGGTAATTAAACATTAAAACACCTGCGGTTTATAGTCCAGTGCAGCTTGTATATTATACACATTTGTTTTCTTCCCTAAATGTTGCTGGTGTGACTTATATTAAGGTGCGCTTTATAGTTTGTAACTTATGGTACTTGTGGAAGTACATGATTTTATATGCAGAAGAGCACACATTAAAAATGTCAGTATTGTGGACAATCACACTCATTTAATTGTGGCATTCAAAATCATGATTTAGATTCAAATTTGATTAATTGTGCGGCCTTAACTGGTTCACAGGCAATATTAGAAAATATAGTTAAATAAGAACCATATAGTGCCAATAGCCTTTTTTTTTGCATATTAAGCATTACTTTAAAGTCAGCTGCATTTGTACCCAGAGGCCCTATGGCTTCATGTTCATGAAGCCTGGAAATGCCATGATGTGTTTTGACTGACTGCACCAGCAGCAGATTGTCTGATAGGAACACGGCCAATTTGTGAATTTTCAGAGGCTTGTTCTTTCAGTGTGTTGACGGTCTGGTGCTCCAGGACCATCACCTTCCACATTCTTGCTGTAGGGCTTTGGTTGTTTGGTTGTCTTCTCTGACATCATGTGCAAGACAGTGGCTCTATTTTTGCAATACTGTTGCTTAGCGGTTCGAATTAGTGAGATTAGGTCTCATAACCTCTCTAGAAAAAAAAAAAAAAACTTCTTATCTCTAAAAATTTGGTTTATTAGAATTTCGATTCAGTGACACTTGGTTAAAATTCCAGATATAAGGTCTATTATCGAGGAATAATTTAAATGTGTCCATTCACCAAATGGGAAACTATCCTCTCCTGAATGCTGAGAGATTCAATGCATCACAGGCCGAGTTGCTGTACAGGAATTGAATCATTTGCTCTCTTAGCACGCTCATAGCTGCCTGTAGATAAGCTTTAGTTCTGTGTTTTAAGCAGATATTTGATGCAAAGATAGGCGTTTTCTGTGCCTTGGAGGAGTGAGCTTGTAAAAGGAGTGCAGTAAAAATTGCCAAGGTTGAATAAGGACAGATAAGAGCCACAAATTTATTGTAATTAAGCAAACTGCCCCTGCCTCTCAAGCTGTTGTATCTACGCCCATTAAAAACAGAACAGACGAGTACAGGAAGGCAGGGAATCAATAAATATTGTTAAATATTTTTCAGAGATATTTCAAGGTAGAAGAGGTAAAAAACATGTCAGGGCTTGATAATTTGTTATCACTTGACAGTCTGTCAGAAAGCAGCATAATGATATGACTCAGATGATAGTTGTTGTAACAGGTGTCAGCAGCAGCTGGAGGATAAAGTAAGCTGCGTTTTCTTGTTAATTGTTATTTTGCTGTTAATTAGACCCAAATTGCGTAATATTGTTTATTCAGTAGATACAAATGAACAAACAGATGAGAGAGAACTTTTTTTTTTTTTTTAACTTTTCTTTTCCAGAGAATTAGTGGCTGCAGTATGTTTCTCAGGTGACCATCTTCTCTTGGCACATACAGAAACCTGGGCATAAGGAGTCTTGCTCAGTTTCATCCTAACAGTGGGGGTTGATAGTCATATTTTGTAATACATTTGAATAGAAATTCAGGTGTGCTAGGTGAATACATGAGGGTGTAGATATGTATACACTAGTGGGACATTAAAGCCTTAATTATGATTTTACAAAGAAAAGAATACATGAAAATATTAGGGCATTTTACCGTAGTTTACATGTCAACAAACATGGAACGTTTGTCAGTCACCATGTTGTGGTACGAGAATTATACTGACACACACAGCTACGACTACAACAATGAAAGCGCTCTGCTGGATGTTAAATTTCTCTCCAAAAAAAAAAAAACGACCTGATGGAAGTGTTGCCAACGGTGTCATTTATTGAAAACTGTGCAGAAAAGTGAAGAGTTTGCATATCACAGAAGCACCAATACCACAATACCATTTAAATGCAAAACATGTCACTGTCCTGTCACAGGTCAGGCGGTTCTGGTTCTGGTTCTGGACAAGAGAACAAAGCAGCCACCCAAACTGGAACAAATGACTGGCTTCATAAGGAAGAACTTGAATAATTCAACATTGGAAACACTGATAAATTTCCCAGAGCTGTGGTTGAAGATAAGGGTTTAGAAAATGTGCTACAGATAGCAACAAAAAGTAATTTACAAAAAATAAATGCTGGTTTGGGGCAAATAATATGTGATTAATTGTGATTAATTAATTGCAAAACCTGTAATTAATTAGATTAATTTCCTTCAATCAAGTCCCACCCCTAGTACACATCAATTGACAACTTAACTACTCCCAGAAAAAATAAGGTTTCCATATGCAGCATGGTGGGTTTGATGATTAATAGGGGACAATGCAGGAGGGCTGTAGAATGACTGATTAATTTAGCTCAGGATCTCATCTGCAGTGTCTGGTGTGGTGCTGTGGTCTAGTCTGGTGGTGGCTGTATATATGTGTAGTGTTTCCCTTCGGGAAACATTACATATACATACATAATAAAAACGTATAAACATATAAAAGACTAAAGAAACCAGACAATAATAAACCTATATCTATACTGTGTACACACACACACACACACACACACACACACACACACACACACACACATATATATATATATATATATATATATATATATATATATATATATATATGTATATGTATGTATATGTATATATGTATATATATGTATATATAATTTTTTGGGGGGGCTTCTATGGCTTAAGAGGTACAATAAAAAATAAATTGAAATGTGCAAACCCACTTTCAATTCAAAAAATTGAATTGAAAATTTGGTTCAAAAATTGAATGAAAAGTCACGAAAAATCCCAAACTATAGCAATTAATATACATACACATGCATCAATCTAAAACATCAGAGTGACCGTTTTTATACAAAGCCTCCTTGTTTTCTGTCATGTGCTGTCAATTCTTGTATTACTGCTATGCTGGTAAATACAGTAATCTATGTCAGAGATGTTTTGCCACTCTGCTAACTAACTCTTCTAGGAAATTTTTCTAACTGAATACATCAAATTTTGATAGAGGATGTAAGATTGGGTTGGTGGTGGTGCAAGGAGACTGCTACCGGAAGATGGAGACCACAACACAAGACCTTGGATGTTTTGGGGTTTTGGTCTCTGTTACAGAACCCCTAGCGGTCGTGTGTCGTCCTCACTTTCCTGCATTAAACCTCATCACTTATAACACGGATGGATTCGAACATCTTCTCTCCACACAAGCACAAAAACCACAGTTTACAATTGGCTTTTACTAAAGTTTAATTTGACCTTGCTTGAGGAGAAGGACATTGTGCTCCTCTAACTTTATCTTTTCCTATTCAACTGCTTCCTCAAGTCATGCACATTTAAGAAACAGATCCAAAATAGAGAATCGGGGGGAGCAAAAGAAGAAACACCTTGAGAGCGAGCATGAAAACTGCCTTTTCAGAAGAGCTGCAATTATCACTCAGCATGTGAAGGGCTGAATTGTGCTCAAGAGGAAAGTCACTCCACTGCGTTTACTTGATTGAAAATAAGTTCTCATAAACACCCGCAATCACCTTTATAGTCTCCCCCAGACAGTTTGATCCTCCTAATAAACACCCAGGGGAATACAAGGTGACATCCAGTTTGGTGTTTTGTGATAAGAGAGGAGTGATAGCCTACTTTGTCATGAATGTATTTCCTTCAATTGACATTAAAGATTGAAGAGTCCAATTAGCATGTAAGCCACAGTGTGTAGGTTGGTACATAATATATCAAAACACATTTTTGTAGATTCTTTCCATTTCTTACACCACTGAATGGAGAGCAGCAGGATTTTGAACATGCATGCTTTTATTCAGATGTATTATTGTTTGTAGCTAAATGACGTCTGCACATTTCTTTGAACCAGTTTTTAAATTAAATTTTTGACTTGTCTACATCATTTTCTCTAACCCTGTTAGAAGCTGAATCATCAGGCAAACCTTCAGGCTGTGCACATGCTCAGTTGATGCTGCAGCTCCTATAGGCTCTCAAAGACCTTTTCTCATAAATTCTGCAAGCAATTTCATTGTTTCTGAGCAATTACTGACTTTTCATCCCGCTTTTAAAGGCGTGACTTCTACTTTCAGTCTCACAGCTGTTAAAGGCACAGTCTGTGAATCTGATGCAGTTGCTCGGGTGCTGCTGCAGACCTGCAGATATTTTTCACATACAAAGATAAAACATTGACAAAGTGTATAATTCAAGTTACTAATTTTATAAATGTACTGTATTTGATCAAAACAGCAAAAGCCAAAGTCTTAAATCAGGAGATATATAGATGCATATACAGATAACTCATCACTCATTAACCAATAACCTCTTATTCAAGAGGTCGTTGGCAAAAATCCTTCAGGCCCAGGCACTGGAACACCTAAATAGTGTGGATCCATTATAAATGTTTTTTTTTTTTTCATAAACTTAAGGTTGTAGACACACTTATCAATAGATGTCTAAGTTAATAGCTTTACAGTGATGAAAGGTGTTTTAGTGTTACAATACTTACCTTTAAAAATGGATGCAACAGAAATAAAACTGTAGAAGAAAACAAAAACAAAATACCTAGTCTTTTAATACCTCAATACCCAAGTACAAATGTACCTTTAAAACAAATTAAATCAAAATATAGTCTATAGGAATATAGATAATCACTGATCTTAGCAGTAAAAATGTCGATTTTATGTTGCATAAACCCACTTTAATGATAAAGAGAAACACTAAAAATGTACCACTAAAATTGATGACAAAGATATCGCATTGTTGGAAGCCAGCAGGAAACTTTTAATGTAAATTTCTGTTTGCATAAGTTATAACAAATACAGGAGAGCATTGAGTCCTCAGGGAGGCTTCTATCAATGAGAGAGAATTACAAACAGTTTCTTGGAATATGTTCACGCATACTTTCTTGTGAATCGCTCGTACACGTGTAGGCAATGTAAATCCGGGACAAAACAGGCTGACTCATCAGGTAACATTGAAAACTGCTATCAACACAATGTTTGATATAATTAAAAATTGTATGTATGTGAGCCGGTTTATGATTTCATCAGTTGACAGTAATTTCTTTTTGGAATTAAAAGCTGTACACTTCATTTATTCACATTATATATCGCATTCACATTAATAATGGTGACTATATTAGGCTTGCCACTGATCAGGCTTTGCTGAAAGCAATTACAGTTACATTGTTATTCAACTGCCATCCATCAAAGCTTTCTATTGTGAACCACTTGAAATACCTCTCTGGAGAAGCAATTAATGCTCAAAACACAGCTAAACACAATATACAGTGCACTTTGAATTATGTGTCATATTATTCCATCGGCCTGCTCTTGACAGAGGCAGCTTGACATTCTAGTCAAAAAAATAAATAAAATAAAAATAGAAACAGATTAATTATTCAGTTTTAGAGTGACGTGTTGCATCTGCTTCGGCACAACTGAATGTGACAGGACTAACTTTGTTTGTTTTTTCCTCGGGCCAGTCTAAATGCAAAAGAGATGTAGGCCGAGAGAGAGGGACGAATCCTGTTCCTCGGGATGCTCAGACTGTATATCTCATAGAAGAGGGCTTTAAACCCCCTAAAATGGATCCAATTACGAAGAGGGCTTTTTGGTGACGCTTCTGGAACTGTGTGTAATTGTGTAACCCTAATTTTCCTGGCACAGAGGCTCTGACAGAGGCCTGTCATCTCCTCCTAAGCCTCTTCTGTCGGGCACGATGCTGAAATGAGATCTCGTCTTAGCTGCAGAAATGCTGAAAGTAATATAGCGGACACCAAGAGAACAAAATCACCTTCTTACAGAGAAATCCCTTAGAAAAAGGGCTTTAGCTTCCATATCTGCGCTGGCCTCTCAGCTGACATGATGCAGTGAAGAGGGCTGTGTGAGATTCACTTGCAGTATGTTCTTGCAGATGAGACACACACACACACACACACACACACACACACACACACACACACACACACACACACACACACACACACACACACACACACAAAATCCATCTTTCAGAGCATGGAGTAATTTAATACCACTGTATGATTTTTTTTCTTCAACTGGATACACTGGTTTTATGTGTACAACTACTCCTTGAAAAAAAAAATTTGGAAAAGTCAGTCGTGAAGAAAACAAACAGGTTGGTAAATTCACCTGGTATCCCCTCCTCCCTTTACCAGTAGCAGCATCCTCTGGCATGGCAGTCTAATGGCTCATAAATGTTTTATAGCAGTGCAATGACATCTGGGTCTTCTTTGGCTATTGCCACTTCTTTTAGAGGCATTCACACTTTAACGACAAGATGTCCGTTGTTCCTCAGCACCGGTGAAATTACTGAAAACACGGGTAGAACCAGGCTCTGGATTAAAATAAATGGAATAGAAATGAAGACTGTTTTTCTTTACAAAATCTAACAGAAGAAGGGACAGTTTAGTGTGTATGTGTGTATGTGTGAGAGAGAGTGTGTGAGTGTGTGTATGTGTGTGGGGGGGCTCTGAAATTACTGCAGATAGTAGCAAATCTCTTGCCTTTGATCTTTGCAACCATCAAAGAGATCCGTCCTCCCAAGTCAGACAGCCAGCTCCATGCGGCGCTGCGATTCGTGCGCTTTGAGAGAACGTCATACATCATCTCTCCGTTTCTCTCTCTCCGGTCAGTAATCCCTGCACGGAAACACTGTGAGTTTGTTGCTGCCGAGACCACAGATGGCCGGCCACTGGCACATAGTCATGGTAACAAATGTAAAAGCAAAGCAGCGCCTGTAGCTATTAGTGTGTGAATAACAAAAGACGGAAAATGGAGACATTCTTTGGCTTTTTCCTATATTTCTGAAAATGAATAAACTCTTTGCTCCAGACATGCTGTAATACATTAGTTACTCTGTTTTGTGGAGCTTTCTTTCCCTCAATAATATGTTTATTTTTGTTTTAGAATTATTTGTTACAGTATATACTTACCTCCTCTGCATCTTGTTGATCTTAGTTTATTTTTAAGAGCTCAATTATCCAGTGAGGAACATGAAGATTATAGTTTACATTATAACAAGATATCATAGTGCACATTTGTATTGTAACATCTTGTAAGGCTGGATGGTATCAAATTTTTTTGTTAATGGGCCAGTGACAAAAAATGGTTCGGAAGATGAGAAAGTTAAAACTTTTTAAATTACAGTTTTAAAAGGATTCATCAGGTTTCTCAAAATGTAAATTCTTTTATCATTTGAAAATCATCAAGTCCATTTGCACCATTTATTTTACCAAAAGCACAAGGAATGTGTGATTTTTTTATCATAAAATGTCAAATGATGGAACTGAAAAAGAATGATAAATTTTAAATATTGAATCCACCGAGAATATAAAACTAGTTGATAGCTTGTGTTTTAATTTTACTTTTTATTTTTTTAAAACCTTTTTAAGATAGGGCGACACGGTGGAGCAGGGGTTAGCGCTGTTGCCTCACAGCAAGAAGGTCGCAGGTTCAAGACCCCCTTGGTCCTGGGTCTGGGACCTTTCTGTGTGGAGTTTGCATGTTCTCCCCGTGTCTGTGTGGGTTTTCACCGGGTACTCCGGGTACTTCCGGCTGGACTGTGGGAGGCTTCCTCCCACAGTCCAAAAACATGCAGGTTAATTGGCAACTCTAAATTGCCCATAGGTGTGAGTGTGTGAGTGAATGGTGTGTGTGCCCCACGATTGGCTGGCGACCATCTGGGGTGTATCCCTGCCTCTCGCCGTAACGCGCTGGGATAGGCTCCAGCAGACCCCTGCGACCCTAATGAGGAATAAGCAGGTATAGAAAATGACTGACTGACTGACTTTTTAAGATAGTTTAACTAGCTTTAAACCAAGCATTCAGGGTTGCATAATGTGAGCATTTTGACATTATCCCATGTCTTTTTTATATTATACTGTATATTTTGTGTGTTTGTGCACAGGAGAGAGAAAAATCCAGAGTCAAATTCCTTGTAAGGTCACACGAACTTGGCGAATAAAGCTGATTCTGATCTGAGAACCACAGTGAAGGAGAGATCCACCCCCTTGGACGGACAGGCTATAGATGAACAAGGTCTGACAGACATCCATCTTAAGATGATATATTAGTCTGTGAAGATGTTCCAGTCTGTAGAGATGCTGTAGGGTGGGGGCAGAAGGGTGGGTCCAACCAGGCAGGTGAGGGAGTAGGTTCATCAGGGGGGCCTCTATGAGGCATCATCAAATATCATCATCATAAAAAGACAATTTTTTGTTTTTTCAAAAAGTGTTATATTTTCTATCAATTCAATATTAACTACTAGTAACATTTTTGTATCCAGTACTATTGAGATATTTGTAAATGAGTTTACTATTCCTTAGTGTTCCTTTAATCAATTGTAAATCTCATAGACAACAATTCTAAATGCACAAGCAAAGGTAATCTGGTATCCCATCCACAGTAATTCTTTTGGTACTTTACATTACATATTGTTGACCCTAATCATTAACACATCAAACTAAATTTCCTGATTTGTGTCTTAACACAACATTTTCATTATGTACTAACATTAATTTAATTGACAAAACAAGTGTCTTTCCATGAATAGAAATGCACCATGCCTTGCAGAAGGGTGCTGCCTCATCCAATACTAAATTGTGCTGTCAGGCAAAACGTTGCAATTTTTAAATCACCTTTTCCTCCCCATGACTATAAATAGCTGGCCTGGAGCCCAATGCTCCCTGGGGCTGTAATCTCGGTTATTTCTATCATGTCACAGTGGCAAAAGCATTTAAACCGCTCTCTCTGTATCTGTTTTTTTTCCACCTCGCAGAATTTTCTCACATGACCATTTTAGGGTCAGAACAATATTTACAGTTTCGCTGTCAGGTTGCTGTTAATCTGCCTGCATTCTCTTCTGCTGAAAGGACTCCCTCTTCCCTGCGGTTGCTCGTGGAATTAAGCTTATTTAATACATTTGTGTTTGTGCAATTTGTGACTGTTTCACACACTGCAATTCACTCACTGTCGGCTGTGTGTTAAAAAAAATGTAAATGTAAATGACATTATACCTTTAGATATTTAAAGTGTGAGGTATGCGACTAATCCTTATTTTGGCTCCAGTGCACTTCATATTTCGAAAATGGGACTAAATTCTTTTTAAATTCGTTTTTGTGATGTAAAAAAATAACATGGCAACAACATGAATAATTTCACAATTTTTCCACCTATAATGTGACCTATAACCTGTACAATGCAATTGAAAAAAAGAATCGAAACCTTTAAAGTAGGGGAAAAAAATAAACCTAAAATAACCTGGTTGCATAAATATGAAGTCTTTCAGTGTGGCACATCTTGATATGACCATATTTGTCCACTCTTCTTTGCAAAACTGCTCCGAATCTGATAGATGTGGATTGTATCTGCTGTGCACAGGCCTCTTCAGTTTACCCCACAGATGTTTGATGGGATTCAGGTCTGGACTCTGTCTGGGCCATTTCAAAACCTCCATCTTACTCTGGTGACGCCATTCTTTTGTTGATTTGGATGTGTGCTTTGGGTCATTGTTATGCTGAAAGATGACGTTCCTCTTCATCTTCAGCTTTGTAACAGAAGCCTTAAGGTTTTGTGCCAACACTGACTGAGATATGGAAGTGTTCATAATTCCCTCCACCCTGACAAAGGCCCTAGTTTCAGCTGAGGAAAAACAGTCCAAAGCCTGATGCTGCCACCACCCTGCCTCACTGTAGCTATGGTGTTCTCTTGGTGAGGAGGAGTGTTGTTTTTGCATCAAATATACCTTTTGGAATTATGGCCAAAAAGGTTTTATCGGACGATAGTTGATTTCAAATGTCTTTTTGCAAAATGAAGCTTGGATGTTTTTCTTCCTAAGATAAGACTTCATGCTACCACCCTACCCCATAGCCCAGTGAAAGACAAAGACAGGAGATTGTTGTCACATGAACTACACAGCCAGTACTTGCCAGATATCCCTGCAGCTCCTTCAATGTTGCTGTTGGCCTCTTGGCAACCTCCCTGACCAGTTTTCTTCTAGTCATTATCATCAATTTTTGACAGACGTCCTTTTCTTGGTAATGTCAATATAGTACCATATTTTTTCCACTTGATAATGACTGTCTTCACTTTGTTCCCTGGTATATTTAAATTCTTGAAAATTCTTTTGTCTCCTTCACCTCACTGATATCTTTGAGCAAAGATAACTCTCTAATGTGTTGGAAGCTCACTGTGGACCATGGCTTGTTTTCAAAGATGTAGCTACAAAAATGTCTCTGAAAAGCATTTTACAAATATAGTAGGATGTAGTACAATAAAGTACTAGTACTGCAGATGGCAGCAATGCAACTTTTCAGATGCCTTAATACCCCAAAGAAGAAGAAGAAGAAACTGCTGTCTCAACCACACCCTGGACTCTGGTTACAAAAAACTCTGGTTTCAAGAGCCTCCCACTATGGTTAGTGTGGATGAAAGACTGAACCTTGCAGAGAATCACACGGTTTAAAAAATACTCGCCTGCGTTTGGATGGCTCTTCATTTCTTTATTTCACCTTCACCTCCCTAAAAGATTTCAGTTCATTTTTCAATTGCGTGGTACAAATTATAGGTCACATCAGAAGTGGAAAAAGTTCTGAAATTATTTATCTTGGTGTCATTTTTTTTCCGTCACAAAAGCTGGTATTTTAACAGGGGTGTGTAGACTTTTTATATCCACTAAAGTGAGGACCTTGAAGAGGCAGCGTGGAATTAATCTTCTGCTGCCACGTTTCATCCCTTATGTCACTCTTCATCTAAGTGACTTTCAGCCATTTCTGCCAATCAATGACATTTTAATGACAAAAAGGCACCTCATCAGCCCAACCAGTATACAGTAATTTGTTGTTTACCACTGTGAAGTTCAGCATCAATAGTATAGTCTTACTGCAACCTCCAACAACCATCGACCCATCTACTGTTAGATTTATTCAAATGTTGTTTTGCAGCTTTCTCAGGATATCGGCCATAGACTGCTGGTATGCTACATAGTGCTTACTGTAGACAGTGATTGCTTGTTTTTTTTCCATAATGGAGGAGACAACTAAGTGAAAAGACATTTAAAATTGATCTGTTTGCTGAGCAATGGAAATCCAATCCACTGCAGGATTCAGTTGGTGGACTACTTTAATGTGATGATGGCTGAAGCTAAATGTTTATCACTAGCCTGCCTTTTTTTCTTTAGCTTATTCACCCATCATGTATTATTTCATTAGATGAACTTTATTCATATTCTATCATCATGGCTTCATTTTGAGTTAGTTATTGTTCAGATCGATCAAAATTCGTTGAGGTAAGTCTGATAATTTAACAACAGAGTGGCTTCCATTCTTCCAGAGAGTTTGAATGATCTTTTTCAACCATTTTAATGGGTAGATCATGACAGTTTTTGTATTCATGGGTGATTTGTATGCATCCGCATTAGCTGCTGTATGATTTCTAGACCTAGATCATAGTAGTATATCTGCACTTTTTGGTGTCAACTGCAGCGATTCTCTTTCACATGGATACATAGCACATGTTGAAATAATTTTTCAGCTTATTATTGTTATATCCCATTATAGCTTTAGTTTTGTATTTTTTCTAAATAATACTATTACAAATATGTGACTATTGTGAGTAATATGTGTATTGGGCATCACAATCTTATTTAAAGGAGAATTTTAGCATTTTTCAACCTGGACTCTATTGTCACTATCATATTTTCACTTCTCAAAAAAATACTAATGAGGATGTACACAGCTGGGCCAACATGCTCCACCCACCTCTGTTATAGTGTGTTGTCTGTGAAGTGGGTGGCAACTTCTGGTTCGATACTAGACCAAGTTGAGAAGTTCTTTCTCAGATAACTCCAATAAACAATGAAAGTTTGGGAAATATGGTCTAGGTTAATCAATGCTGGAGGTCTTTGTGTAAAAAAAAACAACATATAAAAACAACAATTCCAACAATTCTGCAGTCATATGGTGTTTTTAGATGCATTTTCAGCCTTCAGCTTTATCTGCAGTCAGGTTTTGCCCATGCTGAAGCAAAACATAGTCCATCTTACATAGTTTTAATGGCATTCATCTCCCTGTAGGAAAAATGACATCTGCCTGTATGGACTAAATCATTTGATAAAGGAGAATAAATAAATAATTGGAAATTCAATTACCCCATTTGGTTTCGCTGGCATTCACGTGACAATGGGAGTGTGTATGTGGGAATTTGTCGTTCAGGAGACACTGATTAATTATGCTACACACAATTAGCCCATCAAATCGAGTGTATCCTCCTCTCCTGTGGAAAGGTGATGTCAGAATTTTATGGGGCATTAGGCAGCAGTGCTCCTTCTATTTTATTAGAGATCAGCAGAGAGTAAGAGTACCAGGGGAGAAGCACATTTGCAAGCTGGTTTTGTATGAATAGGGAATTGTGAGGCCTGCAGGGTAAAGACAAGGCTAACTGATCCTTTTAGACCAATGTCAATACTGATACCAATCACTGTTTGCACTCCCAGCAGGGTCCATGGCCTGTCTGTAATGTCTGCAGCATCCTAGTGATTGAGAGAAGAAATGACAGTAACCATGTTTCCATCAAGGTATTTTTATGTGCAGTTTAAAAAATTACATTAGAAAAGGTTAATGGAAACTGCAAAATTAAAAAAATAATAATAATACATAGCCAAAACAAGTTTTTATGCTTCCTGGAGGTGATTTGCATTGTTCTTAAAGGAGTTAACGCGAAAAAGGTTTGTTGAATAAATTCTGACACGGTATACAGTAAAGTCAGCATCTTCAGGGATAATCTCATAATTTCTTTGTACTCCATCTCTGGAGAACATCAAAAAGACACTCAATACAAGCTAATATAAAAGAAATAATGTTTCATGTTTGCCCAAATAAAACAAAATTTTCTCTTATAGATGACCAAGACCTGTTTTCGTTTCCAGTTCACAACCTCTTCTTCGTCTACTGTTCATTATAGCAATGTCATGCCTAACGTCACCTTTTTCTTTTGGTGACAGTTAAAAAGTTTTCTTAAAATTCTCTTGACTTAGCTTTCTATTAAATATTATAATAGCTTTCTGTGAAACTTGATATACTAGTATGTCACACATTCCCTCATACTTCAGTAGTCTATTTCTTTATTCAGAGTCCACTCTGCAATGCTCTGAAACCATGTGTGCCTGTATGGGTTGTCAAATACCAAGTTGCCAACATGTTGCCTCATCAGTGTCAGAATGTCTTGTGGCAGTGGTAATTTGCAATATTCTTTTCTCTGCCTTTCTTCTTTGGTGATAAGCAGCGATTGGTGCAGTTGTCAGTCAGTTGTCAGTCTATGGGTGTAGAGCAGGAGTGTCTTCTGACTCATATCAGGTAGTGGGTCGGATTTGTCCAAATGATACCTCTTGGGGGCCGGATTAATCAATTTACACACAAACACACACACACACACGTATATATATATATATATATATATATATATATATATATATATATATATATATATATATATATATATATATATATATATATATATATATTAGGGGTGTGACGAGACACTCAGCTCACGAGACACTAGATTGGGTTCACGAGATCGAGACGAGACGAGATTTTAAGAAAACTAAATTACAAATTATATGAATGCCTGGACAACGGACTTTTATTTTACTGAGTTGCACATGGATTTTATAACTCTGTAAGCGTTAACTTTTAATGAACTTCTTCCTCTAGAAATTGAAACTAAAATAGAATGTTATAAAAGTTATAATATATAGAAAAAATTATACATTTGTCCTTTTTTCAAGTGCAAACAATATGTGCAAAACAAAAAGTTCTTCTCTGTCAGCAGGCGCAGTTGTTGATTTGAGTACAAGATTTCGTCACACCCCTAATATATATATATATATATACTGTATATATGGGGTGACATGGTGGCGCAGGGGTTAGCGCTGTTGCCTCACAGCAAGAAGGTCGCTCTGTGGACCATAGCTTGTTGTCAAATATGTGGCTACAAAAATGTCCGAAAAAGCCACTTGAACAGCTAAACCTTTTTGGGGTTAATCAGCTGAATTTTAAATGGTGATGTGGTGTTCAAACATGAGTTTGAATGTAATTGGTTAAATCTGAGGGAGACACAGTGGTGCAGGGGTTAGCACTGTTGCATGTTTGCATGTTCTCCCCATGTCTGTGTGGGTTTTCACCGGGTACTCCGGCTTCCTCCCATAGTCCAAAAATATGCTGAGGTTAATTGGAGACTCTAAATTGCCTGTAGGTGTGAATGGTGTGTGTGTGTCCCACAACTGGCTGGCAACCATCTGGGGTGTATCCCTGCCTCTCGCCTTAATGTGCTATGATAGGCTCCAGCAGACCCCTGCGATCCTAATGAGGAATAAGCGGGTATAGAAGATGAGATGATCTTATATATATATATATATATATATATATATATATATATATATATATATATATATATATATATATATATATATATATATATATATATATATATATATATATATATATATATATATATAAGAAGCCTAACATTAGCCACCTAGTCTCCTTGCTGGTTATTCCAACATGTTGTTGGAATCATTATCATTCTTCATTACCATTGCATTAACAAGGCTAACAAATTTTACACCCACATCATGCATATGGTTGTAAAATTTATATTGTAAAGGCTCATTTTTTATGGTTTTGCATTTCTCTGTACTGTAGCACAGTATTAACAATGCCACAGAACACTCAGCACTATTTCACTATACTCAACACTATTTCAGTCATGGAACTCAAACCATACGTTGATGCCTCCAGAAATATATATTTAAGTAATTGAAATAATGTAAATGTAACATGGCCAGGGAACATGTTGGTCTGGGATTCATTGTCGGTTTGGCTCTGCACTGAAATTTGCCAGCAAGAAAATCGCCACCTGCCATATTTGTTTCTTTACTAGTAAGAATTTTAATGAGTACAGTGATAATTCACTTGTGGATTCACTGTGGATTGTAAATTATGTATTTTACCTTGGACGAAGACTGCAAGCATGTATGCCATATTTATCTTTGTTATATGCCAATGAGGAGGCTATAATAAAGCATCGTAAAGTATCAGATAAATTTCACAGTGAACTCATAACAACTATCCCTCAGGCAGCCCTTGTGCTTTTGTCTTTGATTTTGCACCGCCAGACATTATGGTTCTCTGTCCAAAAATGTTCTGTAAGTTCATATTGGTGTTAAAAAGCCTCAGTTAACCTTGTCATCCTTTATTTCTTTCATACTTTACAGCCATTTTCAAAACGACAAACCCTTATGGGAGTGTCATATCCTGAAGCTTTCCAGGATCTTTAGTAAATGAGTGCATGATTTGGTGGGGGATTCTTGCTGTTGTTCATTCAGTCGTTCTCCTTTCACGTGATTGTCATTTTAATTTTGAAGGTCAATGTACAGTTAATCGGTACAGGTCGTACTCTGTGAAAGCATTTCCATGACAACCATTTACTAAGGGACTGACTATGAATACAGAAGATAACTCATAAATCTGCACACTCTGCTGCTGCATGAAAGACACTTGCTGCTGGGTAAAGGTCTTTTTTTCCTCCCTGAAAATCTAAGCACTTCCAGTGTGTGAAAGAAACACTTCCAGAAACATCCAGGATGATCAGCCAAGCAGCTTAGCTGTCTTTGAATGAGCTTTAGCTTTTTAGCTTCTCAACCTACTTCGTTGTGATCAATTTGAAAAAAAGAAAATCAGAGGGTGTAGTATGAGAAGCGTGTTATGAGTGGGCAGGTGTGTTTGCTCAAATGAAATACTTGCTGTCCAGCCATACTCAGATTGGTTTAATATATAGATTTAGATGCAAGACACACCATGCAAACATTGAAGTACCTGAATGCAATAAGGTGAAACAGTGATATAGGAAAACCAAGCTGTGGCTAAGATGTAAACCGGACCTACAATACCATTAGAGCCTGGAACCCTCCTGTGGGAAGCATATTGATTTCCCCTTTAATATGAAATGTGGATCTACACCTTTCTGTGTGGTTCAAGGATAATGGCTTGATAGAGTGTATATAATATTTGCTCAGCTTCCTCTTGAAGATCTGTGGTAAATGTTCATGTGCCGATGTAGTAGGCTGAGCTGCACGGCCAAACTGGGGAATCCTTATAATGGTTGGGAGTATTATATTACATGCTTGGATGAACGTCGGATTTTATGGTCACTCAGTGCATGGTGCTCCCTCCTGTGCAGATGGCTTGGAGGGATAAGGTCTGCTCTGGTGTCAGGGGTGAATAGTTATTTCATGTGATAAATATGACTCTCATGCCATTATTATGCTGCCTCTTTTCAGGGTAGAACCATAATTCCCTGAAGCTAATGCATGGGTGGACACATGCCTGCCCATATATTCTACACACCACACCACCAACACAACACCGAACCTGCATCCTAATCGCAATGTATTCACATCATAATTTTAAGATAAGTAGGCAGTCCTTCTGGTGATGTTCAATGTTTTAACAACAGAGTGGATCTTATTCCTCCAGGGAGGATTATATTTAGTGTTACGGGGGAATTATTTTAATGCACACTTTGTGTTGAGAGCCAAAGGCATGTTTTAATGAGATTTTGAAGCAGAAGATTCACTTTTTGTTTTATTAATGGGGAACTGCTTTTACTTGGGCTTTGGTATGAGAGTCCGGTGATAATTGATAAAGGTCTAATGTACTTATTTACATGTCCAGTCCCCTGGGAGGAGGTAAAAGCCAGCTGTAATGATACTATATACTAGATAGTATATAGGTGGGAGAAAGCCCGGGCTAATCCTTCTACCTGCAGTCAACTTCATCTCCTATCACAGAGCAACCAGTTCTCCTCTATTAATCTCTACACCTAAAACACATTATTTAATGTCAGCTGCACTGCATTTCAAGATTAACTTAAAGAGTAACTGAACTAATTTCTTGTAACCTTACCAGTATGGGTTTGCAAAATATGAATCACTATCATCTGTCATTCAATGTGTTTCTTGGCATTAAATCTGGCTTTCATGTAAATTAAAAGTCTCATATGGTTCATTTTTTCTGTGTATTATTTGAAGTTGTAATATCGCTAACAGTATATGTTATTAACTCCCAAAAATCATCTCATTATAGTTTTACATCTCTCTCAAGTTTAACTCTAGAGTTTTAGAAAGAACAGGTAATTTTGTCTATGTATCATTGTATCACAGATCCTCTCCTCTAATTGGCTGATTTGAATGGATTTGAGTGGGTGGAGACTGTATAATTGTGACATTAGGGTTAGGGTTAGGGTTACTTCATGGAAGTCTTGATGGCTTGTTTTAAGGCACAGCTTCTAAATATTGTCTGTGTGCATTTCTGTGGATTGAGATGTTTAAAACATGGGACAGTATTTAGACCTTCTAATCAAAATGCAATTAAAATGTCACTTTCTACAATATGCGACTGGCCACAGATCTGGACATCCATGGTGATTTATCATGTCCCTTTGCATCAAGAGGGGACTACAGAGGTGACTATAGAGGAAGATACAGAGATCACAGAAGGTCTCATGGTTTCAGAGCATCTAGCCTGGAGTATAGGAGAATGCCTTATTCAACCCCAAATATAAGGCCTTACATAAGTCAAAGAGAATACAGGCAAATGCCTGTGTTGACACCGGAGGTCATCTTACGTCCCAACCAGACACCATGAAAAGATTTGACCCTGAGGTGGAGTGGGATCCAGGAGATGGAAAACCTCCTTGTGGATCTGAGGTCACCAAGGGATGCGAAGAGTTGGAAAAATGAGTAGAAAAATGAGAAAAAAAGAGTGATGAACCATTCATCAATGGTCAATGGACCACAATGTCACCCATTCCTGACATGGAGGAGGCCTTAAGACAAGAAGAGGAGGCCAAAATCAGAGAGAAAGATGAAACAGGATCACACAACCATGACTAGAAGCTAAGAAGAAATACGCAGTAAGCGTAGGATAGTGATAAAAGTTGAAATGTATAACCAAATGTGAGTATAGTATAAACACTGTTTGAAATAATGGGAAGTAATAATAAAGTAATACAAATTTTGATGATTCAATTAACTGATTTCTACTGAAAGTTTAACAATGAAACAATATGATTCATCTGTATAGTTAAAATAACTAACCTAATGATGACTAAAAATTTCACAAATGAGCACTATGAATGTGAATTGTTGCTTTAAGCTGCAGTGTATGATTTGTCTGTATGAGCATGGACAAATTCCTGTTTTGTCTACTCTATCCTCCCCTGACATAGTAGGCAGTAACTGTGTTACTCTGAGACCAGAGTCATGGCTCTAAGGGGAATCTCCCTCTCCCTCTCAGGTCATCCGTTAGAGAGAAAAGGAGACAGGTCACTGAATTCACACTTATTCTGGCTGGACTGCAACAGTGGGGCCAGCAGTACAAATGTGACTGTCTGTCTGTGACTGGTTCACTGACTGAGTGATGAAGTTACACCATTGGTTGTTGGTGATTTTGATGAGGGCAGTGTCTTGGTGCAGTGGTGTGCTCTGAAGCCAGATTGGAGGGGTTCATATAGTTCATGGTCAGACATCTGCTGATAGAGATGGGCAGCAACTTCTCTTTCCAGGATTTTACTGAGAAAGGGAAGGTTGAAGATTGGCCGGTAGTTCTAGTCATTCGGGTGCAGACCTTCTCGAACCATTGAATGTTGAAAGGTTCATACGCTTTGTTTTTCTCAAGGAGGCAACCAGATGACAACAATGCCCATTGCTCTCCAAGCATCATCAGTAATGGAAAGTGTATGTATATTTGACAGATTTACCTCAAGTTTCATAGCACCATGCACTTTCTTTATCAGACACGGGTAATGATGATTTAACTACAAGTCTTTCTGATGACTTGGATTATGTCTCACAATAAAACTCAGGTAATGATGATTTGGTTTTAGACTCAACTCAGACTCTTCTTTGGTGATTTGAGCTCAGACTCTAATACTGAAATTTGACTTGGATGTTAAAGCTGGTGACTTGACTCCAACACTGGCGGATGTTCTTAATCATGTTGGGTTGGTGGCATGAGATTAAATATTCAGCACTAACAATGACAAAATGTTTGTGATGGATCACGATTACCCAGATTAAAGAAACACATGGAGAGTAAACAATACTTCCTCCGAGATGGCAGAATCTTTTGAATGAATTTTAATAATAGATGTTTATATGAAATATTTAACTCTTTGGATGTAGCATTCTGCTAACATGATTGTGGATGAACTTATTTAATTGTGTGGCTCTTCTCAATTCTCCAAGTGATATCAGATCAAATGAATCAAATCCTGATAGCGAAACGAGTCATTTCACAAGGGGTTGTCTGATGCTCTCAACAAATTAGGGCAGGGCTATTCAACTAAATTATTCTGGGGGCCACATTATCAAAAACCAAAGGGGCCTGGACAGCCACAGTGTCTCCCCTGTGCTAATGATATGTGTGCAACCAAACATCTGCTCTTGCCGAGCATCAGGAGATTTTTTTATGATATATCAGGTCTACTTTATATAAACAACTCAACATCTCACTAGCGTGGAGTCTCTGCTTGAACTACATCTCTGCAAATCTGCGGAAATGTGACGTGACTCCAGTGACTAGACTCGACTGCCGTGTGTTGCCTGATGCAGATATAACGCGACTCACTCAGGCCCCTTCCTTTTCTCCTTCTGCTTCAAACATCCGGCATGAAAACGGTTGGCCTCTCGTGCTCTGCAATTACAATTGCAGGAACGAGCCAGGCTTCCATTTCACATGCAGTAAGAAGAGTTCTGAAGCCACTTCCTCATTCTTCTTCTACTGTCAGTAGAGAGCCATAGCACTGCACAACGCCACAGCGCCTCCTACCTTCCCAGGCTGTGTGTAACATAAGGATATGTACATGTGGCGAACATCCGTGTTTTTTCTTTTTGGCAATCAATTTGGCTAGACCAACATGCTTGGCAGGCCTGACCTGGCCCCCGGGCCACCAGTTGAATAGCCCTGATTTAGGGGGTAAATAACTGTCTCTTTGATGTGTTCATTCAGCCTGCTGTACTGTAAAAGACATCACACTGTTTATATTGTTTTTTATTTATGTTTTTCAAAGTATAGTCTTTGGATACATGCTTTAAGTCAACATCCATATAAAGACAAAACTGATATCATACACCTGGCTTTTCCAACCAATATGGGGTGGTTATATAAACATCAGTTACATAACTGCAGGTTTTGTTTGAATACAATCACCAACCACTTGATTACTGACACTTATTGTTTGCCAACTAACATTTACACCTAAAAGACGAATAGAAAACACGATAGAAAAGAGGCAAAATAAAAGTTTTGCTTGTGATTTCATGTGATTTGTCAGGATGGTGAACTGATGGATGGATTTGTTGGCACCAAGGTTACTCTCAGTTCTAGCATCAAATGGCACCAGGAGTCTGAGATCCTGTTCATTTTTAGAGGATCATGTGGGTCAGGACAAATGCACTCTTCTGGAACAAACTGAAAATAGCGTCACATATGTTGAACGCAGCTCCTGCTAGATTGTGGCTTGTCTGGCTCAAGCGACTCAAATGTATTTCCTAAATTTTCCACCGTTTTGATTGGGTTCCATCTGTTCTCACTCAACGAGGGGCCGCTGACATTACTGGACACCCACGGCTGAAGAAGCACGAAGGCTGGCGACCTTTGCGAAATGCAGGTTGTGTGTTAAAGCAGAGACTGAGCCTTTTTATAGAAACATTAAGCTTAAATATCCTACAGGCGTCTTAAAACAGAAGTTTGATGAAAGCTTAAATCTTTAAATAGGAATGTAATGATAAACATTTCCAAAGGAAATGTACCAGGTAAAGCTGCTTTAAATGCTGCGGAAACGTCTTCACTTTTTATCATTGTTGAATTGCTGGCATGCAAGCCTATCAGAGATTTAGAACGATCAAATGACTCTTTCAAGATAACAACCTTTTTAAGCTTCACAAACAAGATAATTACATGTATTTCACTGAAAAACATCAAAGTGAGAATCAATCCCTTGATGAGAGAGTTGGAGTTGGAGTTGGAGATTGCCAAGAAAGGACATATGCGCACTTTGTAAACTTATCACTGGGTGTGTGCAGGCACAATGCACACAATCTGTTCATCGAAGGTAATTATGGTTGACGATACAAGTAAAATGTGCCATTTATTGGACTTCTGTGTCAGAGTAGTGTCCAATCAGGCAGGATAATGAGCGGGACAATTCCAGAGGGATCCTACAGTACCATGCTGTGCCGATGTGCGTTCGAAGAAAACATCTGGCCTTTATCAATGCTCAGACCCCTATGAGACTGTCATTATGCAAACACACATGTCACTAAGCAGAATGAATATTCCTGCATGAATCTAAATACTCTCAAAATCTATTTTCTACTTGTAAAAACCTATTAAGGGAACCTAAAGGGCCAATACTTTAGCTCTGTTTACGGTGCATGATTCTCTAATAGCAAAAACCCCTCAAAAGTATTGTAAAAAAGGAGAAATCATAAAATAAACTAAGCTGGGAGTGGGATGACTGTTACCTTTGCATTTAGAGTTGTAAGGGTTTAGGTCCTGGAAGAATTAAGAGATAAAAGTTTCCAGAAGAAGAACGCTCTCGGCCTCTCGTGCCATAGTTCTGTTATGAAATGATACAGCAAAATCAAAGCACAACTTGGGATTCTGTAATCTTTTTTTTTCTCTACAGCTCCCAGTCCTCTACAAAATATGTGTTGACAAACAGAAATGGGGCCAGTACACTGGGACACTTAGAGGAAATATGATGCACGATGAAGACTTTGAAGAGGAGTAAATATCTACACAAGCGTTTCCTCCTTGTCTGCCGTACTCTCAGCAGCGGTTTCAGCTCCACTGCCATGAGCAGCATTTAGCGATGCTTTGAACAAAAGTTGATGATGTGGGAGAGCTTCCGTGAAAGGTTGATGGATTAAGTTTTCTAATTTTTTCCTGGATCTTGGCCAGAAATGGTCCTGCTGAAATTTTATTGCCACTCTTTACTACATCTATTTACTTTGTGACATCAGAGTTTACTCACCGTGCAAGGCAGGAGACATCCCCACTAACTGTGATTTTTAATAAGATGTGTACTCACTCGGCTCCGGTGTGATGCTAATTAGTACAGGAACTATCGTGCATTTGAGTTGACATTGCTTCTATAATTTAAGATTACGGGTTTTAATAAAACAGCCTCTTCATGCTTCGTTTCCACTGATCACCAGCTGCTAGGTCAATTGAATAATTAAGAATTTAATTAAGCTTCAGTTTGGATCACAATCTTCTAACACGGCCGAGCCATGTATTCTAAACATCAGTAGCAGAGATCAAATAGGGAAGAGATGATGCAGCAAGCAAGAATTTAGAGATGTGAGCTCTATCATGCACTGAAATGGAAAGGTCTGAAGTGGCTTATCTATTTGATCTCTGAATCTTCTGGTTCCACTCCACAGAGTGGGGCTGCTATTTTTCTGCCCATATTATACCGCAGATTCCTGTACAACCTCTAAGGTATGCAGCATTTCAGTCTTTATTATCCCTTTGGACTGCTCCCCTCATCATTGCGAGCATGTAATACAATACTTTCTATTGACTTCTTGAGAAGCAGCTTTCTCACCGAATTGGCTGTGTTTCTATGGCCAAAAAGTGGCTAATTTCACTCAGTGGTGCATAAGAAAATATTAAACGAAGCTATTGAACCCTGCAGTATGAGAATATTCTAGCACCCACTGTGTATCTCCATATATTAACACAAGTGTCTTTATGTTTTTTTGTGTGTGCACAATTAATTGCCTGTTGGGATGGAAGAGATTTGTAAATGCCTCTGCACAGATCTGCTGTATGTTCTACTATGAAAGTATTTACCTGCATTTCAAAAATCAATGCTGCATCTGCTGTTCTGTCATATTTTAATATTTAATTGTCTAAGATCCAAACTAAGTCAAGTCAGTATTATCAAACAATAATGTATAGCCTGTGGATGTAAGCTAACTGTACGTTTTTAACATTTTCAGAATCCCTTTCACTATGTGAAACAACAACCTATGAGATAGCAACCTACACACTGTCAGCACATAGATAAATCATTCAGACTGAAAATGGCAAGTTGTGTTTTTGTCTTTTTTTGGTCAGTAAAAGTCATGTAATATATAAGTTGAGATATAACTTTTACTATTTTATGTGTTCTTTTCATTTGTGGGGATCTATAAATTTTAATGCCAGAGCTTAAACGAATCACCCCCCTGCATGATTTTTTCAGCGACACTCTTGTATAGCAGTGCCCACAATGATTATGATTGGTTTCAAGAAATTTAAACAAGCCAGAGAGTTTATGCCCCCTATAGCAGAAAAGATAACAGGTGCAGCCAGACTATGCAAGACTAGCGTTACAGTAACTCAAGGTTATTTGAAACTGCCTTGAACAGGGGAACAGGACTGACAAATCGGCATCTCAGCATCCACACTGCTGAGGCTTACATTTGTGTAAATGACTCATTTCCATCAACACAGGACTGCTAAGATGCTGAGAAACACAATCAAGGCTTTGTGCTTCCAAGCACTCCATCATCACTATTATAAAGCCAGATAATTCAGTTAAGACTAATACAGTTACATAAAACAAACATGTATCATGGAGGCGAGTGAAATAATGGCAGTAATGTGAGAAGCACATTATTAACAGTAAATGTGTTTAGGATTTTTCAAATGGATAGTGCTCCTGCTGATTAATATAACTCATCTGTAGGGCATTCAATAATCTCCATTGGTTATCCATCTGTCTGGTAATCAAGGTAATCAAAAGCCTTTTGCAAGTGTACAATTCTCAGTAGAGCTGTGTACACAAAAATGGGTTATTGATATTAATGTAAAGTTACAAATGGTCACATTTCCTTTCAGATTTACTCACACTCTTAGAGTGTTGTCATAACAATTCCAAACTATCATACATAAAACATATGCATCAGCTAATTAATGTGTCCCTTTCCAATTGATTTGTTTTCTTAGGAATGGTTGAGATACCATTAACACGGAGTAGAGAAGGAAACAAGGCAGCCTTTAATCACACTGCCTCTTTCAGCTTATAGTGTATGAGTTAACTCCACCTATATCATAATTTAGAAAATGCAAAGTGTGTAGGGGAAGGGGGTGGTGGCATGGATGTGTCAGGCAAGAGTTCAGGAGTTGGATCTGAGAAAAAAATAGAGTGACACAGGCATTTCTCCTGCAGAACACACATTGCTTTTTTAAATATATATATATATATATATATATATATATATATATATATATATATATATATATATATATATATATATATATATATATATATATATATATATATATATATATATATATGTATGTCTGAGTTTAACTTAGCTTATTTCAACATAAAGACAGTTTTAGCTTCAGGAGCTAACAGCAGCTGTTAACTGAACCTGGCTGCCGAGTGGCTGGTGCCGAGGGGAGCTGCACTAACGGTGCAGGCAGATCACAAATATTTCACTGTGATTTCATGTTTTAAAACAAGGTATTACCAGCCCATATCTGCAGGAACAGACAGAGGGAGAATTAAAGAGTTGCAGGACAAACTGCGCCGTGTCTGCTTGGCTCCGTGTTGGCTGAAAATAGAGACAGACTCACACACTGTGGGGGCTGGGCATTAACATCTGCCATTTATATAAATTTCATGATGTAGAGCACCACCAAAGTGGTTGCTCCTTACGTCATATAGGCTGTGCTTTATCAGAAATGATGTCAAATCATAAAAAGCATATGACAATGTCAATATAGGCCTAACATACACATAATATACATGTTTAAGTGTGTCTTTTAATGCAGACAACAGTGGCTCTTGTTGGTGCACATGCTACACACACAAGCACACACACACACGAGGCCTATCTGATTTACTGCTTTGTACACATTGTGCTGACACTGAAAATCACACTATGCATCACAGCATCTGATGAATAGACTCAGTGTGAAGTTATAGTTGGCTTGTAACCAAATGATATATGTAGGATACAAAGTTGTATGAAGAGTGCTTATGCATAAAGTAGTATTTCTGGAGCATTTATAAAACTTTATTTTCCAGGAGCCCTAGGGACTGTACTTCCACTTAAAGGTTCAGGTAATTTCTGTAAATAACATGATTTTCTTCTTATCAAAAAGATACCTCAAAACATATTGAACTGTTCAAAAGACCTGACCCTAAATTCTTCGACTGCATGTCAGTTTTTAATTTAAAAAGCAATTATACAAAGTGATGTATTAATTAATTGTTAATTTAGTATGTAAAGTCACTCTCAAAATAATGCCTTCATTTTGATTTATTACTTATAGAAAAAATAACACAGTTACCGTATTAATGCAGATTAAACACACTCTATCAGTGTTTCTTCTATATGTATTTTGCTAGTGCAGAAATGTGACCCGTCACTGCCACCGATCACACTTTTTTCTTTAATGATAAAAAAGCAAGGAGGAGAAGTTGAGAGGAAAGGAAATGAGGGGGATGAACAGGCAAAGAGAGTAGAGGCCTCCATCTTATCTGTTAATAAATTAACGTAATTAACAAGTTCTGACACATGCGCAGGCATGCACAACATCTACACTTGAAAGGGTGCACTCATGCTATCTCTACCGAAACACTTAAAGATTGTGCATCTATATAACTTGCGCCAACCAGAAGACTGTAAAAATAAGGTTTTTCACAGGTTTTGCATTCAGGTGCACCTGGTAAACTCAGAAATCTAAACTATAATGACCTAATGAAGGTTGTTTAAAATGGGAAGTTTCTACTACATTTTTCTTATTTTCTTTTGTTGAAATATAAATATCTATCAGACATCCATACTGAGTAAGTCTAGTGTGACAGATTAACCAACTCAATTGCTAAATTATTTATTCAATTAAATTACATTTAATGCCAAAACTGCACATGAACAGTGAAACGAATGTTCTGAATGTATGGGAAATAAAAGAGATGTTGACCTTTAAAGTTTATTATGTCTATTGATTCACTTATCTACCAAAATCCATTGGAATTGAAACACTAAATGCTTCTCGCGGAAAATATTGATATACACAATTAATCTAGATGAATTAATCATAAAGCATGTAATTAATTGCATAGATTTTTTAATTGCTTGACTGGCCTAAAATAACATAGTAGACCATACAAGCATGGTTGCTGCACACAGAAATACACAATGACAACAGTTGAGTGGGCTGCAATTACAAGATTAGAAACATCAGCATATCATGGGCTAAATAATATTATAAAGATGATCTTTTCTGCAACAACAACCTTTCTCTATCCCATCATCTCCTCTTAATGTGTACAAATTTAACATTGATGTGATGATTTAACAGATGTCCTTTAAACAAAAAGTCACACCATCCTTTTTGTTTCTATTTGTACCATTCTTTCTTGGCCTCCTGATTTCTATTCAGTCAGTGAATTAAAGTCCAGATTGGTGTAAATATGTAACAGGTATGATGTCGTGATTGTATGTAAAAGCAGTTCAGAAGGAGACAGTTTTCTAGAAGATGATGAAGTCCTGTTTAAAAACTAATAGAAGATATGTAGCTAAGAGGACTGTTGTATTGCATAAAGTCAGAACTGGGTGATAAGGAACCAGTTTGTTTGTTTGATTGATAATTAACATGCAAGTATCAATGCTGTTGTGGAAGGTCTTTGTGGTAATTTCTGAATGTGTGTAGTAGAGTGTGTATAGGAGGTGAGGCCACTCACTATTTTAGCTAAAATGTTAGTTTTATCCTAATGAATAATGTATCAATGCTGTTTCATTTTTTATGCAAACAATTTCGATGCAGTTTCAAAACAGTTAAGGACAGATATTTCTTTGTCTCATGTCTACAGGTATAAACAAATATGTGTCTCTCATTCAATAATGTGTCTCTGTGAGAATTTTTGGCCAGTTAGGACTAATTTCTCAGTCTGAGAAGCTGAATGAACAGCAGGCCTGTTTTAGTTTATTCAGCTGCAGCTGGAAGTCGGAAAAACAAGCTGAAATAGCGCATATAACAACCCATTTCCTTGTGATTAGGCACGCTTCTCAGCTGCTAAAGGGATTTAAGACACGATAATAAAGATAAAAAGAAGACATTAATAATTTTGTTATGTTAATTAAAGGCAAGAGGATTAGCAACAACACAAGCGCCTTGTAAAGCAATAAACAGACAGGGGCTCTGACATTTTTCCAAAACTGTTGATAATAAATGAATTTTGTCCATACTGCGATCAAACAAATCTTACGGGAAGTTAAACAAAACACATTCTCACTTCACCTGACAAGGAATTTTGAATTTCCTTTTGAACTTCAATATTTAGAAGCTGTAGATATGTGTTCACTTTCCCTTGCTAAATTTCTGTAGTATAAAACTTCACCCCATTAGTTAGGTGCTCATTTTACCCACTGTTTAACTTGTGGGTTAGCTGTTCTAAGAAAATTTGTATTTTTATTAGACCAGGTTAGGGAATATAATGATGAAATCAAGGATGAATCCAAATGTGTGAATTTCCCCCATACATGCAAATGTGTTCTATGGGATTTGTATTTTCATCCTTATTGCAGTATAGTGTACTTTCTGTCATTGTTTAGAATGTATTACCACTTTTTATGTATATAGTAAAATGAATAGTTTATTTATTTAGCTTACTGTTGTCAACGTAACTAGTTCTGATATAATGTATGTGTCTGTGCCATACAATTCTATTTTAACCAAAAATGATTAAAAACACAATATAACATTGCCATATTCCTTCATTATAAATGTAGCTGTAGCACTGGATTTTTGTCTCCCCCTTGTGGCAATAAGAAAGTAATTACACAAACTCACAGTAATAAAAGAAAATGAATAATCAGTCTTTTAACTTGCAGCTGGGTTTACCTCTCCCTTTGCACCTGCTCCTTTCTCTTAGCTCTTTAACCACACCACTTCCACTCAAGCTGTCTTCCAATTCAGATATTGAATTCACTCATGGCACGGTTCAGAGGCGTTACTCAAAGGTCAGTACTCGGGCTCCTTCTCTCTTCCATATACACTAATTCTCTTGGTACGATCATATGCTGACGATACCCAGCTATTTCTGTCCTTTCCCCTAAAAGGCCTTACAGTCTTGTCATGGATCTTGTCATGCCTTGCTGATATCTCAGCATAGATGAAGGAATGCCACCTTTAGCTTAACCATGATAAGACTGAGATCCGTTCCATCCCAGCCAGTCCCTCTATACAACAGATCAATATCCAGTTCAAATCAGCCCGACTCATGCCCACTAAGTCCTGCCTGAAAATTGCGTGTCATGATTGATGACCAACTAATCTTTAAGGTTCACATGGCCTTGATTGCTCAGTCATGTCAGTTTGCTCTATACAATCAGGAAGATTAGGCCTTACCTATCTGAGGATGTGTGGATAAAAGATTTTATATATCTAATATTCTCACAAGTGACTTGAAAACAGCTGTCTAGCTCGTTAACATCATATTGATTTGATTTATTTAGAATTGCCACAAGAAGGCTGTGTCTTCATAGTTATTGTTTATTTGTTTCTTTTTGATGAGATGAAGACATGTCCTATCTCGGGGGTCGGCAACCCACGGCTCCAGAGCCGCATGCGGCTCTTTAGCGCCCCTATAGTGGGTCCCTGGAGCTTTTTCAAAAATGTATGAAAATGGAAAATGATGGGACGGGGGATATATTTTTTTGTTTTAATTGGAGATGAACCGATCCGATTCTGATCCAGTCACACATCTAGTCACTTCGAGTGACCAAGCCATGTCTTAGAAACATTTCAATCTTGATCCGCCATCAGGTCCAACGGCTGTGGGCAATATCTGCAACACAAACATTGCTAGGTGTGGTAATAACGTCGCTAAATACAACACCACAAACAACAACCCAGCTCCGACAAGCTGGTACCGAAGGGTCTGTGTATCACAGCGGGTTCATCAGCGTGTGGTGCGTCCCCTGTGCGAACCTGCCAGCGATATGCGCATCTTTAAGTTTCCCGTTTATATCGCTTTATAAATGCACTGTGTTTCTCTATGAAACATTTCTTATGGTTAATGATAATTAGAGAGTAACAGCACATAGTAAACAAAGAATTACTTTGATAAGGACAGTGTAATTGTTGGCAATGTTCCAAAAAGTTGTCAAAATATTCACTCTCGGTATAAAAAAGAAACAAAAGCATTTTTGACCTCTTTAGTAGACATGGAAAATAAAGTTTGCTGTGGCTTTAAAATATGAGTTTGGCTGAAAAGACGCTCATCCCGCTTACTATCTGTGCAGAAAAAAAAAAAAAGAACATTTATATTCTCTCGTTGCAGCCTGAGGGCGGCGCAGTGCTTCTGCCCCGTGTCTGCAGCAGTTCATTCATTCAACAGTAGAATCAGATCGTCGAATATCGGCTGTTATGGAAAGAGGAGGATTGTATTGTATATTTTTTAATCCTCAAAAAAAAAAAACAACTAAAAATCAGATTTCTTTATCATATTTATATAATTTCATCAATGCAACAAAATATGATACATGATGGATGTATTTATAGCCTAATTATTCATTTTGATATTAAGCTAATATACCTAATATACACTTACAGCCTGTATTGTCTTCATATAAGGCTTATATAAGGCTTTTAACTATTTGTGGCTCCAGACAGATTTTATTTTTGTCCTTTTGGTCCACTATGGCTCTTTGAATGCTTTGGGTTGCCGACCCCTGTCCTATCTGATAAAATAAAATATTTTTAAACAAAACCTAAGGCAAACTGACTCTAGTACGTTTTACTGCCATTTTATGAATTTTAAGCATAGTCGGATGACCATCGGGATAATATTGTGAATCAGTAGTATAATTGTGACATGAATATTTCATATAATCTCATGCGAACCGAATGTACAGCAAACCTACCGGTTACACGCTTGCATTATATTGCACATTATCACTGCAACTCCTTGATCCCATGGGCACTGCAGCATGTTTCAAAACTGTCCCAGAAACAGTGACCTGCTTGGCTTGGCTCAAAGACAAAATTAACAAAATTGAACTAATATGGGCTGTTTTTCTTTTAGGGGTACCAGTGACATGCTGTTTGTATAATTCTAGTTCACTGGCATTTCCTACTTATAAAAGTATTCATGTTTTAAATTACATATCGTATACGTTTCTTAGGGCATACGTATTGTATGCCCTAAGAAACGTATAAAAGAAAGTTCTATTGGGTATGTAATAATGAGTTGTAGATTTTTTTTTGCAGTCACACCACCTGTGGCTTTTACTGCTTCATACTGCTCTTCTTACATTTTATGGTGCGATCATGAAAATAGAACCTATTCGATACGAAAAGATATGATACGATTCACATTGAACACCACAAATCAACCAGCCTGGTTACTGTGGCAACGTGGAAGCAAACCTTCCGAAGACCACACTGTGCTTGTCCTCAGCATTAAATGTAATTGTAAATGACTTGAAACTTTAGAGTGGATTTTCTGAAATGCACAAAAATAAAATGCTAATTGTTTGTCTGAAAGATGGCCAAAAGGCTGCATTCACTCTGATCACTCTGATCCTGATGACCTTTGACTCAACCCATGGTTCTGCACCTCTGAAATTTGTCACAATGAATATTTCTGCTCACCTGACAAACACAGCTAAATTTCAGCTTCTAGCTCAAAGCGTTTGGGAGCTAATAATGTAAAGGCTTTTAAATTTAGACTTCGAGACATGAGACATGAAATGGTCCTGTGAACTGTGACCAATGTTCCCTCTAATTTTTCATGTATCTGGGCATAAACACGAGCTCCCTGAGCAAACTGAGGACCACTGTGAGTAACATCAGATATGCATGCTTTATTTTTTGCAGAGTAGACCTTTTTTACTCGAAAAAGAAAAAAATCTCACCCAATTTCACCACTTCTTCTTCAATTTGCACATACTCCAACAGCCATTCCATCTTAAAAGAACTGCATTTCTTTTTTTACTTTGGCTTGGAGAGTAGGGATGGGAATTGATAAGATTTTTACGATTCAGATTCCATTATTGATACTGCTTAACGATACGATTCACCGGTTCTCTTATCGATTCTAATTTCGGAAAAAAGGAGTTTGATTAGGATAAAGTTTGTTTACTTAGAAGTCACAACCTTACAAACTAGAGGTCAAAAGAACCCCAAAGCCTAGATACTGTGTTAACTGTAGCAATATCTTTGTACAAAAAATGTCTCTCAACCTTTGAAGAATATACTGTATTTAATGCTCAGCTTCTATTTCAAAGTCTTGGTCACTTTTTACAGGAAATTAAACCTAAAAATCAGAGATTTAAACTGATAGGGGACCTCCGACCCTTGTGCAGGTTGCACAAAAGAAAGTTTGTAAAGTCACCCCCACAATATTATTGTTCTCATTCTGAGGTACAGAGCCATATCTTCACATTTAAAGGGATAATTCGGGATTTTTGACATGACTGTATGGCATCCAGCAGCAGTGTCGTACACTCACACTGACTTACCCCCGACAGTGTCCTGTAAGCCGAGTTCTGGTCCAATTCTGGTCAAAACAAAAGTAGTCTGGCAGGTTTCCCAGGGCACTAAAATATGTCTTTCTTCTCAGCAACAGCATGTGCTCAAAAGAATGATTTATTTGCATCACAAAACCAATATCCATGAAAAAGTCACACCTTGTAATCGCTTGGCCCTACTTTCTCTCCCTTCGTATCTCTGCGCACTGCCACAAGACGACCAGACCTACTTCCATCACAGGAAAGTGATGAAATCCGGTAGGAGAAGCTTGTAGAAGCTGATAAATGTGTTGGTATATCTCTCTTAATCTAGCTTGTTAGCGTTGCTGAATTCAACACATGAACACCGCAGAACAACTGAAAAAAGTTTTGTTGACTAGTGCGCAGCAGTCAGCGAGATGACAGCGCACACTGATAGTAATTGAGAGAAAGTAGTTTAGTAGTCCCAAAAACTTTGTTTTGAGCAAAACCGGAAGAACTCGGCTCACAGGACACTGTCGGGGGTAAGTCAGTGTGAGTTGTACAGCACTGCTGATAGGGATGCCATACAGAGTCATGTTAAAAATCTTGAACTATCCCTTTAAAGTGGTATGTACGTCAGTATGCCTATTCTACAGAAATAAGACAATATTGATTATCTCTCTCTCTCTCAAATTGAATCATAGGCAACTGGACTTGTATTTGTCTAGTCTTGTATTTGTCTGTCTCTTATCCAAGGGGCTTCATCAGTTCATACGCACTGGTCTGAATTGAGAGCAGCATAAAAAGACTGATTGATGATCTGGAGATCTTGTTTTTTAACTTCTAAACAACCACAAGAAAACATTTACAACATAAAGAGGTTTTTCTCTTATGTGAAACTATAGATTTAAAGAAAACACAAGCAGGTTTGATTGACAACATGCAATTCATTCATTCTTTCACCAAATACAATGTGGTGATCTCCCTCCAACAAACTCCAATAGCACTCATAACATTAAAAATCTTCAGCATGGTTTTGTAGCTGTAAACACTGACAGAATTGTACCTAATGTTCTCCCCAGAGCCGTCAGGTTCACCAGTAATTTATCCATGATCAGCAGTTGAGTGTCAGCTGATTTCACTAATTCGCTCTAAAATGTTCTTACATTTGGATGGAAAAAATTGGTAAAGACAACCATAGTCTGGCCTTGGCATGTTTGCTTATACATTGCCATGACAACCATGCTGGGTGATTTGCAGTTCAACGTGAATCACTTTTCGTGGCAGGAGAGCGTTTGGCTTTTTGATCAGTTTTGACCTTAAATGAGACTTAAATTCACTCTTAACAATTGAAATTGCTTTCTAATTTTATTATTTGTGACTTGAGTCTAAGATCTAAGAAATGAGAAGGTTGCTTTCAAAAGTCTTTTCAGCTGACATGTCTCCTTTCCTCCAGTCTCCAGTTAGCGCTCACAGTGGCATAGTTGCACACTGTCCATTAAAATATATAGGACAGGAAAACATGGTTCTTTCATGGAAAGAAATGCATAAAACATGATGACAGCACGTTTGAATGGATTCTATTTTTGTGATGGCACCATGAAAAGTCTTGAGACTGGGTTGGCTGGTCATGGACACTGATTTGTAGACAAATGTCATGGAGATCCTCAGACGAGTTGAAATGCTAGCAGCAGGAAAATTATAGATGGTGTGAAATAGACAAAGCGGTGAGGAATGAACAACATTAGTGTAACTGCTGCAGTCCGTCCAGATGGCACATAGCAATGTGACATTAGCACCAGTGACATGTGCTTGGGGGGATTTAGCTTGTCTGTTGTGTCAGACTGTGTTGTATGATTGGCTGACAGATGACCTCAGCATTTGTGGGGTTAAAAGCCTAGGATCTAGGTTGAAGTGTTTGCTTGTTCAAAGCTGATTGATACATAAAGATTGATTTTGCATTAGTTAGCATAATGAAACGGTCTGGTTGAAATGATCGCAGGCAGTTTGGTTACTGACAGTAAAAGGCTAATGAAATTTTAACAAAGGTAGCAAAACTTGCTGATCCCTACAAATCTGTGGTGGATTCCATATGGAACAGTTAAACTGTCCAGTGGAGGGTTTCATAACCTGTAGTTCATGACGACACTCAGGTCTGGATAGATTATACAAACTCATTAAATGTGTCTGAAGGACAACCAATTTTTTTAAAGGCATGTTAACCAGGTTTTTACTTGAACATAGAGTTGACTTCAACTCACAAGTGGATGTTTGAGTTGACTGTGAAGATATGCACTTTTGTTTGATTGACTGGATCTTTAGCCTCTGTTTCCTGGGCAGTTAAAGCTTATTAGCAGGGCGAGATAAAAGCTATCACTTATGTGTTCAATTATTTTAGCCTGTATTCTCTAAGAAAAAGAGAGACATGTCCTGCAAATTCTGGCTGTGTGTCTGAACAGCTGCACTTGCTTAGAGAACAGAGAGCATTATTGAAATGATATTTACACCTGGGCAGTGGGCGGCTCTCATCATTTAAATGATTCTAATTTCCCAACCATTTGAATGAATGTCACAAACACTGCATTCAGATTTAGCATTGGCTGCCTAAACAGCTGGCACAAGCTGCTAGTCAGTGTGCCATAGTTGATTGTGCCCAGGCTCATTCACTTTTCTTTTTTTTTTTTCATATTGGAGAAAATGTTTTTTACATCACCCCACGCTGCCTCTAGCTGCCACACATTGAAAATGCTGGTCTGTCTCCAATAATATCAGAAGCAGGTGGTTGGACCCGGAGGAAGGAACTACTGAGGTGTGGGTATCTGATCACAGAGCATGGTATGTTTAATGATAAACTGGCCAGGAAGAAAGGAAATGATTTAATACTGTGTGGAGGTAGGGAGCTGTGAAAGGGCGGGGAATAAGTGAGGTGGCTAGTGGGATGACCCTCCAGAGAGCATACCCCACCTTAGACATATCCATAAAATGTATGAAAAATGATTAGGCTGTGACTAATTACCCGTTTAGTGTCACCGAAAGTTGTTAAACAGACCATTGCCTTTTAATACCTAAAGTAAGGAATGGGATTAATTAAGCAGAAATGTATTCTTCTACTCTGCCAACTCTCTTTCTCACAGTCTCTAAAAACACTGTGTGATGGGGTTTGCACCTCGGGGAAATAGTTGGTAATGGCCTGAGAAAGGGATCTCCTCTTTCTCAACTCACTTCTTCTTTTTGAGTGAATGAATGAGTGAACGGATAAGTAGTATATGAGCAGCTGCCTCTATAAAAAGGCAGAGGAAAAAATGAAAGTCTAGAGGGATTTATGACTGCACAACTGTTCCTTCCAAAAGCACGACTTTTACTGTAAAGGTGAAATCCATAATGTTTTTAATAAATGTATCATTATGAATATCATAATGGCAAATAGTAATGAAACACTAAAAATGGCACCCATATCGTTCTGTGGTTGTGGACAGTCCAACATCTATGGTGGGAGAAACCCAATTTAATCGGATTACATGTATTCAGTTGACCATAACATCCTCTCTACTATCTTCACTTCAGTAAACATTACTATCAATGATGCTGCTTCTGCAAACCAACAGTAAAAATGTAAGACAGATTCACAAGCACAATCATTACTGTGAAATACACATCATCATTAGTGTGAATTATTAAGAGTTATGAATTCTAACTTTAATAATTTCAGTATCTGACAGAGATACTGTTTATTTAAAAATACAAAATACATATGAGACTTTGTAAGCATGTAAGCTGATTTTCATCAAGTAGTCTAGACCTTAATTTCAAATAAATATAGAGCTCTCCTTGCACTGCCATGCTACGGCATCCTACATAGACAATGAAACAGAAGTGTTGAAACCATAAATGCAGAGAATGAATACCATGAGGATCCCAGAGCCAGGGATTACAAATATTTGTACTTGGGGACCATCTTTTCAAGTTCTACTTGTGGACAAGAGTTCCAAACATGATCTCACATAAATGGATATTGTAAAGCCAGACTCTTAGGGTGAAGTTTATGAATCCCATTTGCATGTGTGGTGTGGAAATCACCTGTAAAAGTATGTAAATGGCTGCTTGATGACCCTCCCTGTTGGTTTGCTGAAATCATAGCAGCCAAGTGAAGGTGGCATAAAAATGTGTATGTATAATGTTCTGTGGACTATACTTGTAGCCTCCGGTTTTAAAGTTGTGATGTACATTTTCATAGCCCTAGACAATAATATGCTCCTCTTCCTCCTTGGTTAATTCTTGTGTATCATGCTTGAGGGGAATTCAAAAACATCTGCAGTACAACAGTTTATTGTTTTATTTATTTATTTTCTTTTAGCTTTAACTCACTATTATACAGCTTTTACTTCTTTTACTTACTTCTTTTTTGAATCTTCAAGATATTTTAAAGATTTATTTGTAATCTTTACCAATCATGATGACACAACTAAAAATGCCCATAGTTTGTGTAAAAACTTTTACTCAATCAGATCACATGTGTGACAATATAATATATGCAGCAGCCTAAATTTAAAACTTGTAGAAGTTATTTTTTGTCTTTAGATTCCTGTCAAGGAAGAGTGCTATCTTGTTATCCAAGATGTACGTTAGGCAACCATGGCAACACTGAAGCATGTCAGCATGTGAGTGTGAAAGCGAATCAAAATGAAGACTCTTGTGCTGGTTTCATATGGTGTGTCACTTGTCTTCCCTATATTTAAAATGAGTAAAACCTCTTGTGACCACATTTGTTACTTGACAGTTTCACCATAAGTGCAGAGGCCATTGTATTTTTAATTGCAATACAAATAGGTCCGTGGCTGCAGCATGTGCAGTGTTTAGTAGCAGAATTCTTACAATAAATCAGTTGTCTTGTAACGTCATGCCACGACTGTAAAACGTCTTGACAATTTTTTTATGATCCACTCAACTGCAATGGAATGTAAACAGTGTAAATTCAACCATGATACAGTATATGACTGTTGGCAGATGGAATGCTGCACACAAATTGTGGGTTAGTGTCAAACACTTTAGTTGTTTAACTATGGTATTGGCAGCATTTTGTGTGCTTGGAAATGCATGCCAAATATGACTAATATGTCCTTTTCATGGCAGATATTTTGACTCTTCCTAGAAAGAAGCTCAGGTGTACCTAATGACATTAATGATCACTGCAAATCATGCCAGTACGCCAGCCTGCACGGCACCAGGGCTTTGGCTACTGCCACACTTACATGGATGGCAGCCATTATTAATGTTATTAATTACACCTGCGTTTGACACCATTGTGCACCTTGAAGAACAAGACAAGAGCGTTGTCTTCTTGGAGGACTTTTGTCCTCCAAAAGGACGGTGTAACTGATTGCTTTAAAAAGGGTATGAGAGGAAACTGCAGCCCTCAGCAGACCCGGTGATAATGAAATCTAACCTGTTTCTACCTGTCATCATCCACTTGAACCTCCTGCTATTGACACACCAAAAAGGGCCACAATTTCCTACAGACATTGTGCCACTCAAATGCACTCTGCAGTGCAATACTGATCCACAAATGTATATATTCAGGAAAGGAGGACCTTAAGGGGAGGACCTTAAAACTCAAGTACAGTGCAAAGTGTCGTGATCTGCAGCACTCATGGCAGTGCTTTTTTTTTGTATTTTATGGGCAGGATCGTATAGTGTAACATTACTGATGATTAATTTATCATCAATGGGCGTGTTAGGGGTTGGTATCAATTATGGCCAATCACATAATCTCCTCTCAGCCCTTTAAAAACAGTATCCTCCTCTTCATAATGTACTGAGATTTTGATAAAGGACTGGAGAGTCCAGACATTCATATGGGGGGGAATTAATGTACTTGTTTGGTGTACTAACCAATATATTTTATGTATTGCGTTAGCATACAGAATACTACCATGGGATTATTATGTTTTTTCATTGCAGAGCAGTGAAATATATATTACTGTGTCATGATTTAAGCCAAGAATGTCATCTGAGTTGACACTGTTGATGGACAAAAGAGGCATTTTCCTGTAGCTGCTTTAGCTGTATGGAACATAGAAAGAGTCTATAAAGCCTACAGATATAAATGGAAGAATCTGCTAAGCATCAGAATCAGTAAGTCAGTCATTTTCTATACCTGCTTATTCCTCACTAGGGTGACGGTGGTCTACTGAAGCCAATCCCAGCGTACTTTGGGAGAGAGGCAGGTCATTGCATCAGAATCATACATCATAAAAAGACATTGCACTGTATATTCTAGAAACAAGCATGACATACATTAAAAGGTGTGCAATTATACTTTATGTGTCTGGTCCTCTGCCAATTATGGTTATGGAAATGGTAGTAGATACAGGTGCACCTTTCACAGTTTGCTGTTGCCCTGATTCATGCAGGTGAGCATCAGACAGTGCAAAGTGCAGTCATCCGTACCAAAATGAATCCAATTAAACACACCTCCTACTGCACATCTCCTCCTACTTTCTGGCATTGTGACTCATCAAAATAACAAACCAGTGCAGGTCAAGAGGAAATCTTACTTCACAGTTTGATAACTGGCTTTAATTGGTATTACTTTAATTCAAAAGTAAACTACTAATATTAATATCAGGTATTGATATGAAGATTGTTTTATTATGGCATATTTTCTTTGTGCAGTTTATTGTAAGTTGTGACTGATGAATGTGTTGTTGGATGAATTAAAAGTTCCAAAATGTCAAAATTCATCCTGCAAATGGCCTGCTGCTACAGCTGGCTTCTTATAGCTCTGTGCAAGGTGGTAAATGTGGTCTGGAGACAGCAGAGATCAGACTGTCAGCTTGGCGATTTACACTTTACATGCTCTTAAAGTCCTAGTCTGACACAGGTCTGCCAGAAACTGATGCCAGATTGCCAGACACCAGGCCAGACATTTAACGGCTGTGCTTTCTAGGCTTTATAGCCCATGCTGATGCACTGAGGACACAAGCAAAAGAGAACATTGATTGACCGCTTGGACATAGCCAGGATGCCATAACTTAAAACTACAGCCTGATTGTTTTTATCCAAGCTACATTACAGGCTTTTGCTGCCTTAGGATCAATTTTAATTGAAAAGCAGTGATGGGTCTCGCTTTAATGCTGTCTGTATGTCAACATGTCTAATACCTGAGTGGATGCGGATAGATCCAAGCTCCAGATTTAATTACTGCAGTAGAAAATATTTTAGAAAACCGGTAGTTTATATTTTAAAAAAGTAAGCCATTAAAGGCTCTATGTGTAACTTTCAGATATTCCGTCTCATTAGTGACACCGGTGGCCGTTAGTGAGTTAGTCAGTCAGCATCCTGCTGATATAAAAGGCCTCTAACATTGTGTTTTGCCTCCTAAAGCCTCCCCGCTGAGGCTCCCTGCTGGCTCATGGCCTTTGGCTAGTGAGCGTCAAAACTGCTCAACCTGCAAGTGTGTTTGTGTGTGTGTGTGCACACTCAGGAGTGTGTGGTGTTTTATAGTGAAATGTGCAGTGGTCCATGGAGCTAGCAGCTAGCCATCTCATTAGCTGCAGAGCTAATATTTGCAGGTTGTTTCTAGTTGAGTAGCGTTGTTGTGGTGGTGGGTGCCGGTTGTTTGTTGATGTTAGTGGGAGACAGAAATGGTCGTAAGAAGCAAACATAAAAGGCATCCTTTGGATTTCCTGGAAAAAAAAAAAAACTATATGGAAATCATTGTACAGGCTGTTCTGTCAAACGAGAAAGTCAGTACTTCTTAGGTCAGGTCTTCTTAAGATACTTTACAACCTGTTTGCTCTTTGACAATAAAAATGATTAATAAATGTAAATTGCTTCACAAACCTTACCTATCTTTAAACAGTTATTTTTGTAGTTTGATTCAGAGCTATTAGATTACTTCATCATCTATCCTTTGTACATTTATTGCTGCACTGCAGGAGGTGAGAACAGGACTAAATATTTCTATAAGCAAGTCTTTGAAGTATATAATCAAATTATGTTTGGAATCATTTTCTATGACTCTTCTACACTGCAATGTTAGCTGGAAACACTGTTGCTGTCTCCCTGTTAGAGTTCAGGTCAGCCACAATTTGGAATTGGGTGTAATTATTCTGGGGTCTATTCACCGGATCCTTCTTGGGAGATTATTTTTATGTGACTGCAGATAAACCCATAGTGTATATGTTTTCTTTACTTAATTTCTAGTGCTGTCAGGTTATATCCTCATCTGAATGTTCTATACTTTTTATAAGTTCAGCAACTTAAAGTAGAAAAGTTTGGTGTAAAAGTTGTCACAGATCAGTCAGGATTGGGCATATTTCAAATCAGTTTTATTTTTTATGACTTTTGTCTTTGTGACTAACTGAAAATGCTCTTTTCTCATAAAATCAACTAAATAGATCAATGTGTGAATTCATTCATTTTTTGTGTTGTTTGATTCTTTTGTCCTGTCCATAATTATGGACCAAACTTGAGGGAAATAACCGTTTCCCTTGGAACAAGTTTAAATTAATTTGTGTTTGTTCCTCCTGTTTCTTTCAAGCACCTGACTTAATGAAGTCCCGCAGCTATTAATCTTTTGACATACCTCTGAGTTACTTTGTCAGCGAGCCACAGTGAGAGCACAAACTGAGCCTGACATTTGACTAATTACAGCCATTTAAGAATGATCACTGCTATAATGTATTGGAAATGCACAGCGGCATAACACAACATTCAGGCACCCTCTCTGTCTGGTGACCCACTTTCCTGTCAGCATGAGGAGGAAGCTGTTGAACCGCTAAAAAACTGTTTTTTACTAATTGGAGCAAGGTACAATAGTAATTACTACATTTCAAGCCTTTTTTTTACAAGGTCCAGTCTTATCTCCGTAAAGATCTTTGAAGACAAGAACCGATCCATGGGACAATCAATCATCCAGTGCTGCAGGATAAACTGAAGCCCAACTTATTCTCCTCCCCTGTTTCATGGTGAAGCCTTAGAGGAATGACTCTTACCTGTCCTTGGCACCTTGCGAATTGCTGTATGCGTTTGATGAAGACCTCAGTCACAGCCTCCTGGGCTAAAATGGAGAGCTCATTACAGCCAGAGGAGACAAGTGCATAGGAGAGAAGAGTGTGCATGCGAGAGAAAGAGAGACATAGAGGGTATTGGGTGTAGACTGTGGAGAATGTAATAAATATGAGCGATGGGGAAAACCCCTTGTAAGGTGAAATAAGGGGCACTCGGGGGCTCGCCGTGTACATTGCACCTGTCTTATCATTTAACTCTTATTTGTTGGTCTTACTAAACTGTCAGCAATTCCCAGCCTTCGTGGCCTTTACCTGTAAAATGCCATGGAAATGCTGACAGGCTGCCAGACCAGAGCTGTCTGAAAACACAGCAACTGGCTTTCCTTTGACTTCTGCCATATATTGTCAGAATTAGATGTACGTGCACAGAGCCATATTTATATTCCATGGTCCATTTTAAGTATATATTCATTGCAGTCTCCTATAATTGACTCTTCCCTTTCACAACCCACCAGTAACTTAGTATTTTCTGATCACGCTATTCCCCCTGAAACATTCTTCATCCAATCCCACAGCCTGTGTCAGTGATGTTTCCTGTAATTGTGTATTTTTCCGGACCGATTCAATTGTCTCTTGATGTATTCCTCGCTCAGCTGAGCATGTCATTACACACATCATTTGTGTGCAATTTAATGCGGTATGCAACAAGGTTACGTTTCTATGGTAGTTCAATTTGAGGACTCATAACATTTCAGCAGCAGTGATTTCTCTCTGTCTCCCTTTTCACTACCTCTCAGGAATTGCTTTGGCGACGATTCCGCCGTTCCTCTGCCTCCGCTCATCAAGCAACATCCTGAGTTCACATTGGGACATATTACAATTACTGGTCATGTAAAGTGATGAAAATGATAAGTTTCCCTATTTTAGCCAAGGTGTGTTGATCAATCCTTCTCAAGTGCGCTGCATCATGGAATTCTATCTATTGCTTTATGTTCCTTTTTTCACCAGGTGTAGAATTATTATGGTTCTCATGGACTTTTGAAGAGTAATTGTAAGAACGTAGTCAAATGTCAGTTGTGCCTACTTTTTTATGTCTATTACCTAATCAGCAGTTAAACAGTATCCCTCAACCAGGTCCAATACAAACACTAAAAATGATTTGGTAGTTTTATTTGACCAAAGCCCTATAGTCGCCTTCTCTTTGACGTATCACAGAATAATTATCACCTCCTATTAGCTTTCTTTGTCTTGCATGGCATACTGTTCAATCACAATGCCGTGGTGTATGTGAAAGTGACATGGTTCTCATTAACTTTAATTACTGCATGCCAAGTCATGTGAAGGCAGCGTTTTGTCCCAGGAACCGCCCAGACCCCCACTCGCAGCCACGGGTCCTGTCCTTCATCACCTGTGAAGGTCTAATCTTATCTGCGGTCGTTGCATGCCTCTTCATTAATCACTCCCCGGGCCCAATCAAATGGTGACTGATAGTTGATGTGGCCTTGTCCGGCCATCCCTCAGGTGCCGGGAGCCGCTCTCTGGTTGGTCGGGGCGAAATGTGGTATAGATCCTGGTAGCTGATTATGACTGGTGTCCGTGTGTGCATAAACACTGCAGTGTCCTCTACATGGGGTACACGTTGTGCCGCGTAAACCCCGAGCCAACTATTCACTGCACCTGAAGTTCAACCCATTATTCCACTGTTGCTGACCTTGTCTCATCAGGAGCTCTCAGTCTGACTTTAATTTGCTACCATTCAAGCTGTGATTTAGGTACCGTAAAGGGCCTAAGGTTACATTTCTGCTCAATGACACAAAACTTTCTATTTGTTTGACCAAAACTGTGACATCAAATTGTTATCCCACTCCTTAATGAGCTTTAGAGGATTGGTAGTTGGATGGCCAAAATCACCAGCAACAGTCATGAATAGAAAGGTGCCGAATGAAGTTTCAGGTCGGAAAAGGAGGGGGAAGATGGAATAGAAATAGTTTGTTCGAGTAACAGCAGGATATAAATGGCACAAAGATGAAACAAATCAACCTTAGGTAGCCCTGGCCGTTAGCCAATCCATAGTAATCAGTGAGACCGCATTGAGCTCTCCGCTTCATGGACCCTTACCAATCAGCAGAGAAAACAGAGATCTGTCATCTATTTTCCTCTGCTCACTGATGGAGGCAAAGGGCAGTGAGAGTGAAGTGTGGTAATTATATATGAAGGGTGGATAAGGAAGGGTCTGGGGGCGTATGTTTCTTATGTTTCTGGGTTTTAGTGTCATAATACCCTCTTTAAATTGGTTTTCCTCCACAGTATAGAGACATACTAGACATGTCTGGCCAAATGACTTCCAGGGGGATGTGCAGCCTGTTTCTATTGATCTCCATTAATTGCTGTGACAGTGAAATATAAAATTAAATATCAGCCAATGTATAATTCAGAAAATAAAACATTCATCTCCTTCCACGACTTTGCAGGCACAAGGGCAGTCAACATACAGACAGAGATGAGACACACACGTGCACGCAAACACAAACACACAACATCTGTTTTGTATGCAGCGGCATCACAGAATGATCTTCCTCCTGGTAGCCAGATGATTTGGCGTCAGTGTGTGCAGGTTTTTATAACCTTTGGATACCTCTCATCCTTGTCCTACAGAGGACCGAGGACAGAGCGCTGCCCTATTAGAGATGAATAATGAGCCTGTTGGCAAAAGAGACGTTGCTAATGTTTTGTCCAAATATCTCAAATCTGTCCCCAATGATAATGTATTCTGTGCCAGTGCCAAACAGCTCTATATTTGAAGAGGTGATTCATCGCAGATATGACTTATAAAATCTTTAGACTGGAAATTAAAAAAAAGGGGGGGGGGGGGGTCCTTTTCACACTATAATGTCTGGTGGCTGTATAGACATCGCAATAACGGCTTAGCTTGTTTTCCTGTAATTGACGCTTTGCCTGTATGGCTGCAGAGCTTTGTTTGTTTATGCTAATGCCTGCGATGACCTGTTGGTCTCCAGTCTAGCAGGGAAATGGCAGCCAATGCTGTGGGGAGTGAGCCATTGATCTCCCTTCAGTGCCTCTTACTTCACAGGTACTTGGGATTAACTGAGCTAGTGCAAAATGAAACGTTTCAAAAACCAGAAAGATATCAGAATGGCCAAATAACAGGCAGTAAAGGAATGGTGTAGCACCAACCGTCTTCAGGCTAATTGATGCTTGTGTGTGGCTTCTGTCAAGCTGTCTGGTGTAAAAGTGCTCACTCTGCTTCCCTTACATCAGCCTCCTGAGGCTTAATGCTGCCTAAAAAGCACAGCTGTAACTCCCCTGAGCGGCGTTCTATGCAATAACTATTATACGGAAACACACAAACAAAAACAAAGAGGTGGGTTGTTATGGATGTGCATCTCAAGAGCACTTAACAACCCACAGTGCTGCAGTGGCCAATGGCGGAAATCTGTGTAAATGAATTTGATCTGAAAATGTGCTCAGTACATCCTTCTCCACTTCTGAAGCTAGGATGTGAAAATAACACATCATACTATATATTTTTGCAATTTTTTGACACATTCCTTCAATTGTTATTATAATAGCACACGTACCCAAATTGTAAATCTTGTACTGTGCATTGTAATGAGTGTAAAATAATCTTAACGCATGCCAGTTTACTGCTGTCAGCAAACGCTTTTAAATCTATATGGGCTACATTAGCAGGAAAGTTTCTTTTAATAATTTATTAGTTTAGCATTATGGTTATTGGTGCTGAAAAATCAAGGGCCAGGTTTGTGGCTTGTTGAGAACAATTCTGATATTTTGATAATAATAATTAAATATAATATTTCAATGATAACAAGAGGCCTACGTTAATGATTAATTTCAATAAAGCAAGAAAAAGCATGTATTTTAGAAGTAAAAACAAGATGGATTGCTTGTATGCTCGCATATATTTTACTGCATATAAATGTGTGTGCTCTACTTCCTGTGTAACTGTTATCACTAATTCACAAAACATGGTTGCCTTGAATATATTTCTCCAGTAGTTTCTCTGTGAGTGGAGTATTTCTCTGTGTGAATAAATGAGATGCTACAACCATCCCTGCCTATCGCTGAGGGTTATTCCCATGTTAAGTAATCAGAGGCACAAAGGTCAGATTCACAGGAGTCTGCAAAGCTTTTCCTCTTTAAGATTACGACATCTTGCTCTTTCTTTTCAAACTTAATAAAACACAACATTTAGGAAAGTAAGGATGAGGGGACCGGGAGAGCGAGCTCACAAAGCTGTTCCCCAGGGTAGATTATTGCTCGGTTTAAAAAAAAAACAAAACTCTTTCATCAGGAACGTACTCGCTTTCCACCACCGGCTCTCACTCTTGGACACACATTTTTTGAAATGTCAGTTCTTTAGGGCCACAGTTCTAATTTTTGTTCTGCTCAGTGTAAGTAAATAGATCTGACTGTGAGTTTTTGTTCATAAATCCCAGGAGAGTGGCATGCATGCTCAGCAGAGACCTCTGGCTACAAACTCCCGCTAACATATTGATCAGGAATGGCTATTGGCGTTAGCCCTGTGAATAAAACGCTGCTCTACTGAGTCCAATTCCCCACTGGGAAACTGAATGGAGAGACAAAACCCTTTGCACTTTTTTTTTTGTGGGTCTGCTATTTAGCTCAGCTCCTAAGCCTAACGACGTCACCGCCAGACAGAGAGGAAGAAAAAAGAAATAGCAAATGGCAAATGTCACTTTTGTACACCACACATTCTCCAATTACTTTCTATATGTGTTTTCCCGCCTGCCACTCTCATGCTTCAGCCTCTGCGGCAGACCAAGAAGAGATCACATCCAGATGATTTATAAAATCAAGGGCAGGTAAATAGTGTTGTTTTCTCACTCTTCGCTCAAAGTTGTTTGTTGACATCAAAGAGAGCAAGAGGCTTGACATGTGCATCTAGATACATTTCCCTGCTGAAAGCAATAATCCCCTTGACATTTGAAATAACTGGAACATGAAAAAGGACAATGTTTATACAGATTCAGAGTACAGAATGTGCAGCGTTTTGCATCCACATTATAGGAACAAGCTTTTTTTTTTTTCCTTTTTTTGTGACTTATACTATTGTACAAGGAGAAGAAAGGACCTCTTTGTACTTTTCATACTTCACTTCTGATTTTGAACACTCAAAACTTTCTCGTAAAAAGGATTGCTTTTGTAATCTCTGGCATTGTCTCATATGATTACACATAGGGAATCCATTCATTTTAACACTAGAACAGGCACTAACCTTTTGGTCCACCAGTAACTTTCATCTCTCACTGACATAACTTCATTTCAATCGAGTTTTCCCTGAGCCTCGGAATGACTTTAGGTAGTCGAGTGGTTTCCCATATATCATTTATTTATTTAGTAATTAATTTATTTGTGTATTAATCTATGAGCTATGTATTTAATATTAAATAATGCACAGTCCTTTTCATGAGATTTATGATAAACTTAGGGCTTTCTCAGTGTTCCTTTGTTTTCTGTTTGGTTGGAATATAGGGCAGTACAGTTTGGGTGCTCTTGTCAGAGACAGTTTGTGTGCTGCTGTTTCGTAACAGTTTTTTGCGGCAGCCGGGGTTTAAGAGACCTTTCCTGGGTAGCGTGTGAGCCCCCGTCATTCCCTTCATCGGCGAGGAGACATAGGAAGGGTCCAGACAGTTATGGAGGAGCGAGTGCTCGGAGGAAGAACGTTTGGGGGTGACCGAGCCGGCCAGGAGACCGGGGTCGCTTTCGCTGTCTCGTGTCTTGTCTCCCTGCGAGTCCTCTCGCTCCTCCTCCTCCTCATCGTCATCACAGCACAGCGCGTGGTACAGGATTTTGTCACTGAAGCGGACCCTCTCTCTTGTGCCGGAGGTACGGGAAGTCTTGTGGCTGTATGTGGAGCTGCTGGCCTCCTCGCTGGACGAATCGGGGGTAATGATGCGGGGCCCGTTGGGGATGGGCAGCCCGCCGTTCATCTGGGAGTAGACCGAGGCAGTGGTGGGGGGTGGGGTGGGGGTCTGCGTCTGGGTGGGGATGGTCCCGCGGCCCAGCTCCGACTGTAGGTCTCCTGGTTGGTCGCCGGATCTGCGGGCGGAGGCGCCGGCAGCCTCCAGGTAGCTGCAGAACTCCCAGCTATCAGAAAGGACATCTGCATTGAGGAAGTCCAGCCTGAAGGCTTCTCCCAAACCCCGCTCACTGCTGGACGTGCTGCTGGCTGTGGCCACCGTCCAGTCATCTGGCTCCAGGTCAAAGTCAAAGTCTGACGTTAGTTTATCGATCTGACCCACCACCTGCAGCAGAAAGGACACAAGGCAGAGAGTTTTAGGCAAGGTAAATACTATTCACTTGTGCAACTCGAGTCATTTTAGTTGAACAATGACTTGACTGCGTCGGGACATTTTTATGTTTGATCAGGTGTGACATCCATCAGCCTTTTCAACCTGAAGAAAACAACTGTTTCTCAAGCCATCTGACTTGTCTGGTTTCCAAATGGAGCACAAAATACATATGATGTGTTTTGGGAGGTCAGTGTCAGTAGCGGTGCCATAACAAAGTGCTACCACTGCTAGACTTAACTCTCTATTGCATAGTGTTTCCAACAATTAGTTTATCTCTGAAAAGCAGTGATATAAAATGTTTTAGGTGTTAGGTGTTAGGCTACAGTTAGGTGTGAAAAGGAGGCTTTTATATTTGAAGGACATATAATTTATGAGGTCACATGACCAGGATATCCTGTTTACCAATCCCTTTTGCTCACAGACATGGAAACTTTCACCAAATAAAAAATGTAACTAATTATCTGGGGTAAGTAAATTTAATTCATTATTTTCTATTTTGTTATTGTTTGGAGTTACATTTTTTCTAACATAATAAAATGTATAAAACCTAGTATTACATTACACAGAATTTCCAGTTGCGTCTGTTCACATCTCTTAACAGATCTATAGGGCTAAAAATAATGCAACGTGCTATTATGCTCCTTTTTTTCACGAATCCTAATTGTTTGCCTATGGTTTTAAAAATGATTTTATTCCCACCTAGGCCTCCTGTGGACAGGTGTTGTAAATTAGCTTTATGCTACATCATTCAACTTTCCCCTGAATTGAGGTTGTAGCATTGCAGACGTTACACAGCTCAGCAAAGAGGATATTTTTTTCCTGCAAGAAACAGTCCATTCAGTAGATGATTCACTTTGTATTGATGTTGTGCTCTGGATGAGTGAGATGAACCTGCACAGACATATACAGTAGCTTTATGCTACAAACACTTTACCCAATGTTTTTTTTTTCTTGTGCACTGATGTACATTTTAATTAAATGACTTAAACCTATATTTTATTTAAGTGTTATTGTAATACCCATGTCAAATAAAAAAAAACAACTCCACATTCACCTACTGCCTGGAAATGTATCGCGTAAAAGCATTTCATTTATTGCTAAAATTAACCTCAGTGCTTCTATCATCAGCAGCCACAGAATAGAAAGCACTTCAGCTAAAATCACACTGGTTTGCTGACACCCAAAATCCAAGCCTCTCTATACTTGACATTTTAGCACCTTCAATAGGCATGTTCTGCTCTCAACAACAATCTATTGTGAAATGAAAACACTCAGCATTCATGTACTGTGTAAATGATACATTTCCCCAAACCATTCAGCAATTAAGCCCAGTTTTTACTCCTAAAATCTTTTTATAACATAGGCATGTGGGTTTGATAGATAATTGTAGCTGGATAGGATAATTATTTTACCCAGAGATTTGCAGGAGATGACCCTCTGTTCTGCCTCTATCATTATTTGCAGTGATTGCTTTCTGGCTTTTATAACTTCAAATGAACACGGTTGTATCAAAAACGACAAAGCCAAATTCCTGCATGTGGAAATACAATATTTGAGTGACTTTAAAAGAGAAGTTATAAGTCTCAAAATGATTTGTGAACACAATGATCACTAAAAGATCAGGCGTTCTCTATTGTAAACATGGAAACTGACATCTGTGAGCTTAATGGTCTTGTGCAAATATCTCAAGATGATGATTTGAATCTTATGTAAATTTGCTCACTAAATCCTTCTAATCAAAATAAGAATATATACTTATTTTACCAAGTACATAATAACAATATGCCTTTTAAAAGAGAATGACTAGATGCTGTTTTTGAGCTGTTGATACTATATACTGATTGTTAATGCAAGTATCTAATCAGCCAATCACATGGCAGAAATGCAATGCATTTAGGCATGTAGGCATCATCAAGGCAGTTTGCTGAAGTTGTTGATGGCAAAGATCATAGGGGAATGACCAGACTGGTTCGAGCTGATAGAACAGCAACATAAACTCAAATGAAACTACTTGTTACTATCAAGATATTTAGAAGAGGATCTTTAAACACATAACACATGTTATGAGCAGATGAGCTACAGCACAGGCCTGGGCAATAAAACAATATCAATATATATCACCAACATCCAGATCATTGATACAATAATAAAATAGTTCAATATAATATTGACAGTTTCACTCAAGGTTTGTGTCATAAAACAAACCAATGCTGCTTCCTGCTTTGCTCATAAATACCATATTTCCCTTGATAATGGTCAATCATTAAATAAAACAGTCAGTCATTTAACAAACTTCAAAGTTTAATATAAAGTGGATAAAGTGGCAATGTATTAAAAATAGATAACTAAAAATAATCTATAATCATTGTTATTGACTGATATGTAGTATTTTATATCAACACGTTTTAGCTATATTGCCCACCTGTACATTTACATATTAAAAGTAGGTCATTAAGAATTAATTGCCACACATATTTAAAAGAAAATTATCAATAATCACCAGTTTTGATCAATATAAATAAACATTTATCGATAGGCTTTTTTTTATATCACCTAGCCCTGTTTTACAGCAGCAGAAGACCATACGGGATGCAGATAACAGCAGACTTTGGACGGAAAAACATTGGCTCGTCAGATGTGAGGGTCAGAATTTGTTATGTTAACAACATGAAAGCATGGATCCATCCCACTTTTTATTGATGGTTGTGGTTGGTGATAGCGTTGTCATGTTGTAGGAGATGTTACATCACCACAGACAGAATCCCCCCTCCCTCTGAACAGCATTATACAAACACACGTTTTAGAAACTGTCACTTTATTCAGTTGTTTTACTGGTTCTAAAAAAAAAAAAAAAAAAAAAAAAAAAAAAAAAAAAACTATTTAGTGATGAAAACTGAAGGAATCCCAACTGGGAGGAGTGGACTGCAGAGCAATGAAGACACAACTCCCATGATCCAATGCTACTTCATCAAGGGGACCCTACCCAGTATTAACAAGGTGGCTACCTAATAAAAATGTCTGGAAATATAGAGTCTTTAACCGATATGTTTGTGCAAACTACCTGCACTGGAATCCTGCTGTATACATCTGCATGCATGGTATTGGCTTATCTGCCAATGAGGTCCTCTGCAGATCTGCTACTTGTGGCATTGTGCTGTTCACCTCACGACTACCTGAACTGTGCTCCTCTATTGGCAGCCTGCCCAGAGGGAATTGGGTTGTATGAATCATCTAATCTTTGAATTACTCAACCTGTTTGCCGTGTGATTTTCTGACGTTTTATTCATGGAGCTGTTAATGCAAAATGTTTGTCAAGCCCAGAGGAGGCTCAATAGCTTTGTTTACTCAATTACACAACTCGAACAAGGGACTTAATTTAATAAAAAATTATCTGTCAAATGTATTTTTCCAGCCTGCCATGACACAATACACATTAGTGGTTGGTTAACAGTTATCGCAAAGAGCAGCAAGTCATTTTCCCTTAATCTAATTTTTATCTAAACCAGGTTGAACACAAATGCTATACTGTGGAATGTCGGAGGAAAGGTGAAATAACATTTCTTGGCTGTCCGACATCACCTTCACCCCTGCATTGCATCACGACGTGTACGTATTCCATTTTAAAATGCATTTCTGAGCATTAACGGAAAGCTGTGCCGCTTAGCCTGACCCCTGCCTGCTGTATGTAGGCTAATTTAGCCTGATAACTGTCTCAGCTTGAAGGGGCTGCTGAGTCTTTCTAGGTCACAATGCAGCACATGCTCAATACAGCAACAATGAACACCAGTCTCTGCTTTTTCTTCCAGCCAGAGGACGTGTGATGAAGGAGCTACGGAGTGAATTGGATAAGCATATTGCTTCAGCACAAAAGGATGAATGAACACATCAGGAACAAGTCATTAACAAAGTGCACAATGGGTTTGAAATTGAAAACGCAATACGGAAAAATTTTGAAGGGTCAAAAGTAGAAGGCAAAAGTAATTATGAGACTTTACAATAAAATGTTGCATGCAGTAGGGACACCATCCTAGCTGCACATCGCTGAGGGAGATACCAAATGGATTTTGCCAAGCAGGGTTGACTTCCCATTAGCTTTGCTTCCATACAATGTTAAATTCTGGATGTGCAGCTTGAGGCTGTGATAAACTTCTGTTCTGCTGTGTATCCTCCACGGACTATCACTCTACAAAGTTTATGATGCGGTGATGGCATATCCTTGTGACTGAAAAGACTCCATTTGCAACACAGTTAAGCAGTAATGTATATTATAAGAATGGATATGCAGTAAATGCTGGGGATTTGAGTTTAACATTACTGTAAATGGCGGGAGGTAGAAGCTACCAAGAGATATGATGATGAATATGACAATATTTATGATTCTGTGTGTGTGTGTGATGAAGACAAGCAAAAATCACAGCAATAAACACGCTAGAGTTGTTTTTTTCCCCAATAATGTTTTAGAATACAGCTTAACTCTGGTCTAAAGAGGCAGTTTGCTCAGCCAACACTAAGCACATCTGATGTTGTTTATATGGTCCATAAAGAGAAATAAGTGGTATTGTAATTTTTGTTCTTTTTCACTGCACACTATCAGCCGGCAGACATGAGTCAACAATGGTCACAGATCCGATCAAAATAGAGTTCAGTCATTTCAGAGCGCTCAGAGGTGCTTTAAAAGAGAGGCTGCTTCAGCAGCATCAGGCAGGGGTTTATTACTGCACCTCAACACCTGTCTGAGATGATTGGGCTGGGTAATTGAGGGTCAGAGTGAAAGAGGGCACCCTGAGCTTTGTCTGTGACAGAAAGCTGCAGTGATGCATGGAGGCAGGCATGGATAATCTAACACAGAGTGATGGTCAGTCATGTAAAAACTCTCTGAAAGGCAGAGTGGTGATTTGGGAAATAGATTCAATACGTCCACTATCATTACTAGTCTCCATCCCAATAATATTCAGCTCCACCTGATATCTTGATTTATTTATCCTGAGGAGGAACCTGTTTCTTTCCTCCCAAGTGAGCATCTGTCCTCTGTTAATGCTAATTGAAAATGTAGGAAACATTAGTAGTTGAATAACGCATTCCACTACTGATGCTTGTGTGAAAAAAAATGCAGACTGAGGTCAAGATCATGCAAATGTGAAAACTGCTTCTGAAGAGGTGGTGGATATTTACCACATGTTCTCATCACACTTTTGATCTGCAAACAGATGTTTAACAGAAATAGCTTGTTTTAATGTGCATTAATGACTTCCTGTTTACGTGTCAGAATTGAATTACCATCCTTTGCAAATGTGATATACAGTACATTAACAATGTAAAAGAGGATCAGCATCTTTAACATATCCCAGATGATCCTATCCTATATCATGATTCCCAAGGGTATATTACATATTCTAGTATTTATCTGTAAATAAAAACCCCTCTAAAATGTTGGCGTCTGTAGCACTACACTTTGCACATATGTAAAAAAATATATCAGGTGCGCTTTACCAAATGAAATAAGACATAACACCCTCACTGGGTTCATTTGAAATGCACACTATGAGTGAATCTTCTGTGGATTGCTTCATTATCCTGTGTTCAAGTGGCCTGTCTCCATCTGTTCCTGTGCCACCCGTTCTTCCAGGAGTCATTCTCCAAGTAGACTGAGAGAAGTTTGCGCTGTCTTTTTGTTAATTATGCAGCACCCAGCGTCAAGCATTGGTTCGCTTTTTACATGGGAAAATCTGAAATGTGTTCACTGGAGCCATTCAAACACAACTCAAGTGTTATTTCTTTTTCAACATGTCACAATAGATTTCCAGCCTGCCCCTGTGCAGCATTTCCAGCACTGTAAGCAGTGCCAGTTAGAAAGTCTCATCAATTATAAAAATGGCCTTGCATGCTGGCTTCGAAGTAAAACCTTTGCAAATATTGTTTTAATGTAGTTGGCTCCTGCAGTTTTACAGGTCCTCCTCACTCCGCACCCCATCCTTATTTCCCTTCAATTTAATTCTCCTCAAGACATGGAGTGGGTAGCATCCAAGCCACTCACATTGTGGTGATATGGTTTATCTTATCCCCCAGAAGCTAATTTATTATCCCCGACTTCCTCTGAAAGAACTTATTTACTGGATTCAATAGAAAAATTGTCCAGTGAGTCCTAAATGTGTTCCAATCTCTTCCAGACATCTTATTCGCTATTGGATATAACAACATTTGGAGCTTTTTGAACCTCTTGTTACATGCTTAGTATTGCAGATTCGTATGTGAACAACATGCTGAACAGTGAATATAATGATATGGCAGTGCTTTGACTGATAAGCACAAATTAATGCACATGCCTGCTCACATGCATGATAATGATGGTTGAGTTTGAAGCAGAGTATTCAGCCATATTTTAAATGTATTTAAAATATATATATATTTGTACATAGATAGGCAGCAAAGACATTGTTTATGCAGCAAATTTTAATTTCAATGATTCAATACTGTGTTCCATTGTAATAATGAGTCCAGCCTCTGTCCCTAAAGAAGGAGCAAATTGTACTTATACATGTCAAGCCTGTAGGAAACCTTTGAGAGTTTCATACTACATACAGTACCACCCTGTACAAATAAAGGCAGGGTTTGTGTGGAGTATCACTTTACTATAATTACACATTTGTCAACTCTTGATCACTCAGGATCCCATTCACCAAGCTGTCACATATTGAGCTACAATTAAAAAAAGTATCTCATGTATTTCATATATTTTTACAGACATTAATACACTGCTGATCTTACTTTATCATTATCTTTGGTATTTCTATGTGCCAGGTTTCAATATTGAAATAAACATGCCTGAATAGTGTAGGTTTAATATTCATGTGTGTGCACATTTTTATATTTGTGTGTGCGCGTGTTTTTCTCTCTTCATAGCACTGCCTTCGACACTCTGTGACATACTACAGGACTAAGTCATCGATATGTTTCTGCAGCAACGTCAGTGAGACCCATTCCTCTCTGCTTATTGTACTTGTCAATTACATTGAGTGTTGTTGTGATACTAATGCAGTTGACTCTGCAGTGGTCCAGCGACTCTGTGGGCGGGCGACTTTGCAAACAAGTCAGGGGGAACCTGATTTAGGTTATCTTGATTGGTGAGATTTGTTGCGTGGTGTTGGCGCGGGGATGAAGTGTCCTTTGAAGTGTTCGCTGGAAGCATTTGGTGTAATTATCCTGTCATGAGAGGGGCTATAAGCCTGAGACTTCATTAGGCACATGCCTCCTGCTTTTTCATCTTTTCTCAAAAACACTCATCTTTATGGAAGCCTTAAAGTGCTAAACAACGCTGTGATGAGCGCAGGGCCAATACCTCCTGACAACTCACTAATCAAAAGCATCATTACAAACTTCACCGCATAATGGAACCCATTTATTCCATTGGGGCTTTAGAAGAGGTGGGCTTCCGCAGTCCTTGAGGCCTGGGATATCAGCCACTTCCATAGCCAATTTAGCTCATTAAACTGGGCAGACTCATCCACCTGCTGTATGGTAAATTTGGACGGTTTATAGTATTATCCTGGAGAGGTTAGGGGTTGTACAATCAGTAGGGGAACAAGATGGGAATTCCGTCTTCCAGCATTAGGAAGGCAGCAGATGCAGCAAGTGTTGGAGCTGGCAGTGCACACTGATCATTTATTGAGGTTCTCCTTCATTGCTTCTATCCGTGTTGAGAGGCCTACTGCCAGTAATGACCAGAAAAAGATGGTAGTGCCACGCTACAGGGCTCCTCGCCTGCTTCCCTGAGATAGCACTCGGATTAGACCTGAGTACTGTCAGGTCACATCCGAGGAAAAAAAGGGGTGTATGCGAGCACAGGCAGGCCACACTGACTCATTTTAATGACTCAGTAGTTTTCATTAACAACATGGTGTCTTCCTAGAAGGTCAATGAAGGTCTAAAGTGATTGCAGTTTATCAGAGCGCAAGAAATGTGTGTGAGTGGTAGTGTGTGTGTGTGTCAGTGGGGGGTTGGAGTGTAAACGTAGCTGACCTGTACTGGGGAAAAGGGGAGAGGAAGAATACTGCTCTACAGGAACCGGCTCAGCCAAATCCAGCAGTAAATCCCTCACCCTAACGCTTCACAATCCCAGTTTGTGTACGAGCCAGATCAGTAAGCAGATAATCAGCAAGTCCACCCTGTTTATGAAAATAAATAAATAAATAATAGAGAGTACAGTTGCATAGCTGCATGAGTATTATTATCAGTAACAGTAGTAGTCCAAGCTCCAAGGAGTTTTATCACTTCTTCTTTAGGAGCTTTTTTGTTCAAAGCTAAAAGCTAAAAGTTCAAATTTTAGTGTTCACTAAAATATTTGTTCCATAAATATTGACAAATATTTAAAGCTTGAGTGCGGGACTTTTATGTGTTACCATCAAGCTCTTATCAAACAAATTTACAAAACGTTGATTTAACCACTATCAGGTGAATCTCTCTTTCTGTTTTAAAATATAGTTTCAGTGGCACCATTCCTGTGGGGGAACACCGGTAGTGGGGTCAGTGACAAATAATGTTTGGCAAGATGAGAAAGTCAAAATCTTTTTAAAATACAGTTTTAAGAAGCATTCATCAGGTCTCTCAAGATGTACATTTTGTGTTCATGTTGGTTTCTTGTTATTTAAAGGTCCATTTAAATCACACTACATCAAATTTTTGTCACTGATCCAGTGATATATTGTTACATAAACCAGGAATAATTGTTTTGCCAGAGCTGCAGAGGAGGCAACATCATGGCATCATCAGCATGAGTTGATAATGTTTGTGTAATTACTCTCACTGCCATAGGTGGGAGACACAGCTCTACACTGCAGGTTAAACTATAAATTACACATATACACTTGGGAATTTGCTTGAATCCCTTCATATATATATATATGAAGGGATACAAGGGATGAATATATATATATGAATATATATATGAATGATACAGGGGATATAATATATGTTTTATATATAAGATGTAATATGTTTTATTTTAAGTCATTCACAAGAAAGAGAAATAAAGATAATGCAGGATGTAGGAGGTGGCCAGGCAGCAGGCAAGAGACAGACTGGCAGAAAAGGATGTTCATCATTCAAATGTATTTGCACCGATAACTCAACACAACTTTTTCGAATCTCATTGTCAGCTTTGTTCCACTTTGGTATCTATGAGGAACATATTTATATCTTTGAAAAAAAATAGCCAGCAATAAAATGTGTTTACAACTTCAGAGTTGATTTGCAACTAACTCGCATACAGCCACATTATCAGTCATATCCAGTCACACGCAGACACAACCATCAGTGCCTTTATCATAAGTGAGGATGAAACTGCAAACACCCCCAACTCAGCAAAAATATTTTGCTTTAGCCAGCCTCTTCAGCCAGCAAGACCCACAGTTCTATTTACTAGTGCAGTGCCCATTTGGAACAGACTGGTCTTTTTCACAGCAGGAATGTTGATATGAAATAGCAGGTAAACACAGTTTAATTAAAGTTATTAATTAAGATTGTGTTCCGTTTGAGTGTAGCAGAGCTTTTCCAGTGAGCCAAAATGCACGATAGCAACACCCTAACTCTGTTTGGCCTGAATGGAATGGAATCGTAATTAGTATCATTGGTAACAGCCGTATTTACTGACTATTTCATGTCAGTAGGGCTGCTGTGAAAAATGTCTGTTGCTTGGCTCCTGATATTGCTGCTTGCACCATTGTTGGGGGGTGTGTCCGTTGGCGGATTGTTTCATCCCTGGATATGCTGCTTGCAGAATTCTTAAGAATTGCTAATGCTATCCACTTCACAATGTGGATGAATGTGAAGTTGATCAGATGGATGATTCTTGAGATATGTGAAGGACAATAATCCAGGCATACAGACATTTTACTTACTTTAAAGATATGTAGATGATGCTGCTGTAGTGCCATGTATTGACCAAATGGCACCAAATGTGTCATGGTCACTTAAACATCATATCTACACACGATCATCAAATCTCGTTCCCAGTATGACTTGCTCTGCTCACAGCCTTTGATTTAACCCCCATGTTGTGTTCCCAGTCAAATCTGACCATTTGACAGGTTTTGTCTGAAAAATGTGGTTAATTTGATCAGATTCACCCAAGATTCCATGACTTTGTCCACAGAGAGGATTTCAGCACACAAAATAAATTGTATTAATTTACATAAAATTTTGTGTGTTTTATTCAACTCGTGTACACTCTTGGTGTTCCCGGTCAAAAGTGACAGATCATTAGATATGAATGGAGACCAGAATTAATGTAAGAAATTGAACTACATCTACATTTGTCAGATGGATAGACACACACACACACACACACACACACACACACACACAGACACACACAGCACATTTTAATAGGTTTCAAAACAAATGTCCTTGGTAACTTTGACCCAAAGTAGTCTGTAATAAACAGTGCTAAAGCTAAACTGGAATATGTGTTTATTAGAAATCGAGTTTAAGATGTATAAGTTCAGATCAATTACACATACAGCCCACAAATTAATAAAAAAGTTATTTTGATAAAAGAAATCTAACAGAAAAAGAGCTGATGATATATGTATTATTATTATTATTATTATTATTATTATTATTATTATTAGAGTTTTTTATGATGAGTCTTAATGGAATGGTCAAATTTGACTGGGAACACCAAATTGATTACCTTGAAACAAACAGAACATGGGGGTTAAGGATCGGCCACCAAATTGCACAAATTGAACCAAACTCATCACTTATCCGTGTCCCCAGCAATACATCTGTCAAGTATAAGGTTGAAGGTGAATGGTTCTCAGGATAGGCCATACAGTCACACACGCAAAGATTCCTTGAATATTAGTGTGGTTGTTGTTGGTGAAATATTTCATGTCTAGAGTTACTGTACAAAAGCTATCACTTGCTTTCCTTATAATAAAAAAAAACTCTATCTCCAGGTCCTGATGTGGCTCATATAGCTGTATACCCTCGGCTATTGACAGATGACATTGTCTGATGATATTCCATGAGGCAGAACTGGGTGTTATTTCACAATTCCAGGGGTGTAAATGTATTTACACACACCCCAAAACACAGGTGTAAAAAAAGAAAAAGCCTACCCTGAGGGCATACCATTTTTATCAAAGGAAAAAAAAATGTTTTACAAGATTCATCAGTAAGGTATTAGCTCTGTTAGCAGACAAACTGTTTTGCTACTGAGATTGACCTCTGCATAATGTACAAAAATATGTAAGTATTTAAAATAAAATGTATTAATGAAGCAAACACAATTACATTTAAATGCCTAAACGATTAAACATGCAGGCCACATCTGCAATTCTACTTTATATGCAAGCATGTATTATAAATGGGCTGTTATAAATTATATGAGATTTCCCTCCTCTCATTCAAACTTGTCCTGCTGTGTCTGTCTGTCATGTTTTAGCTGCACTGGTTTACTGTGTATTGTTCACATACTTAACTCCCATACCCTGATGAAAGAAGAAATATATCCTTCAGTAAATTACTGCCCTTGTGAAAAACACTTTTCCTGTCTATAGCAGGCATGGAAGCTGACCAAAGTATTCTGGGCTCAGAAGCTTTGTGTTATTATTGCACACTGTATTAGCATGCTCGTAGCTGATAATGCTAATTAGCTGGCACCTGCAAATATATATGTAATTATTGATCAGTAATCAATGTTAATTAGCAATCAGGGCACCTGCCACAAATGATTCATTTGTGACTGCTAGGGGTGTTTTATTGCTATCCTGTAATTTACTGTTACTGGTTTGCTGTTATGCAAAGCTACTTTTAGATGTGCCTACAATTTCAACTTAGTTTCACCTAGCCAGTGAAATGAAGTTGCAATGAACAATTTCCATAATAAATGTCAATTCATAGTGAACAAGCAACCGCCAGCATATTCTATGGCTATTTCATTTCTTTTTTAAGAACTGACGATAGAGCACTTCTCACTCTTTCACATAACAACAGTATAGTGATCATCTGATACAATATCAAGTCGGGAACATGATCTAGGATGAAAATGAGTAAAATCAAAGAACTGAAAAACTTTTCTGTCCTGTGCATTTCAATGAAAAGGCCCTTTTAGCTTCTCAGCATTTGTGCCATTTTTCTATTAGGCAAAAACTTGTGGGTAGTTTTCATGGCATCCAATGAGACGCCCAGGCTCACAGAGCATGAACTATCTTTACTATTAATGCAAGGCATGCAATCAATATGCCATGGGTAATTCTAGGTTTCCTCGGTTTCCTGCAGGGCTTATCTTAATTGGAGTGTGCTGCTATTTTCTTTTATTGTGTGAACTCATATATCATTACCAACCAAATATGGCCTGATCTATCATGCTGAAGTCAAGAGCGTGTAGATCAGAGAAGAAAACAAAAAGATTATACAATTTATTTAAATTAAAACCTTTTTTTCTGCTGCTTTGCAGACCTACGGACAGATAAATTATCTCTGGTTATTTCATTTCTTTATATTAGAGAAAAAATGATTGAAAAAAGTGTTATCTGTGTTAATTATACTTTATTATTTGGTAAATGTATGCTGCAGCCTTATTCCTCATGAACCACCATGTCAGTTGGGTTCTAGGGGATGGCATGATACTTATTAAAGAATGGTGATATGGGTAGAAACAGTCCTCCTCTTTCTTGCTCACCTGGAATCATTTTTGAAATGATACATAGTCACATGATGCATTATCCTGCTAAACAACTGTGGCCATGAAGAGGTGAATCTGGTCAGCAGCAAGGTTGCATAAGACATTATGGTATTCACACATTTCTCAGCTGCAACTAACACAGTGTACCAAGGATGCCAGCACATCAATTGAAGGTGAAGGTGACACTGACCTGCTGCATATCACAGCACTCCTAAGATTCTGTTATTCCCATATTTATTGATTTGTTGATAATACGATATGGAGGCATAATCTTGTTGCTGGATAACAAGGGGGAACCGACATTGGAGAATATTGTTGTTTCATGGCTCCGTGATGTGTTTATTCTTGCAGCAGATGTTTTTTTTCACATTGTTGTTGGACTGAGCACTTACTTGTGGCTGCTCTGTGAGCAACTCTCCTCTGACCTCTCATCAACGAGGCATTTTCACCTCAGGCCTGTGACTCTGTGCCTGGAGGAGAGAGCTTTTTAAAAGAGGCAGTCCACCACGGTGACAAACAGGATAAGTTCCCATTTATGATGATGTATTATCCAAAGGTAGTATCTGCTTATTATTAAGTTGTATTTAAAAACTTAAACTAATGTTGCTTCATTAAAACACATTAAAGCTGATAAAAAAACAACAACAACTTAAAAAACACTTTATTATAACCATGTAAAAATGGATAATAGATTGTTAAACTTTTATTTAGTTAGTTACTTTTTATTATACTTTTTTTAAATGATTGATAATTGGTTCTTAAACTGTCTATGAACATAAATGTTAATGCATTATATATGCATCATTCATTAGTCATATACAAAATATTACAGTCAGATATTTAGTCAACCTAAAATAGATGATTTATGAACTGATTATTAACCTACATATTGTCAAATAACATTAACTAATGTTTAATTATTGATTTACCATTTATATACGACCACAAATACATTTTTATTAATTTATATTTTAATTACAAAGCCCCATCCGACTGAAACAGCCTGCCGAAAGTCAAATTAATTTCTTCTTTCTTTATTTTTACATGATCAGCATTAATTTATCTTACAACAGTTAAGGAGTTTTATCTGTCGATAGTTAGTTTTTATCAATGATTTACAGACTGATTATAACAAGCAGTATAATTACTATTTAGGTAATATGAATAAAATTTTATATACCATTAACTATTTATAGACAATGGTTACTATAAAGTGTTACAATAAAATCAATAAAACCAATAAAATCATTTATCCTGTGACCTTGACCATGTATTCAATCAGGATATAGTTTCTCCTAGAGATGCTACAGATAGGAGAACTCTACGTAGTGAATAATCCAAGAGATAAAACCTGTGGCTGCTCTATTAAAAAGTAATTGGAGATTGAATTTGTGTACTTGTAAAATGTTTGAATTTTTACACCCAAATGAGCTTTATTTGGTGTGCTAGCAGTTACGAACCAGAAAATGTGCCCATATCTCCGTGAAATCACCCTGGCTTCTGTTACTGTGTTCACAATGTCTTTATTGCACTCAGTCAGTGGAGCACATCAAGGATTGCTGTCAGGATGACTTCTTTTTTTTGATGGAATTATTTGTGTGAACATACATTGGTGATAATGCTCCGCTACGTCAAGGAGGAAGCGTTTTCTGCAACATCTTGGAGCGTGATGTGATAAATGTTTCTCTCACACTATAAATATATATGAGCCACCGGAGAATTCATATATTATCCTATCTTATCAAGAGCAGCACTCTTTGTTACATACTTCAGGTTGTATTTAGGTAGTTTGGATAAATTATAAACCCTCCAGGTTGCAGGGAACATGAGTTTGATAATAAGATCTTCAAATATTATTAATATTAGTTTATGCCCAATCATCATTTAAACTACCATTCAAAAGTTTGGGGTCACCCAGACAATTTTTTGTTTTCCATGAAAAGTCACAATTTAATTTACTACAAGATGTAAAATGAATGGAAAAATATAGTCAAGACATTGATGAGGTTAGAAATAATGATTTGTATTTGAAACAATCATATTTTCCTTCAAACTTTTGTCAGAAGAAGGTCAGTTTTATAGCTTCTCTAACCAGCTAAACTGTTTTCAGTTGTGCTAACATGATAGCATCAAGGGTTTTCCATTCGTCCATTAGCCTTCTGACACAATAAGCAAACACATTGTACCATTAGAACACTGGCGTGATAGTTGGAAATGGGCCTCTATATACCTATGTAGATACTGCACCAAAAACCAGACATTTGAGCTAGACGGGTCTTTTACCACATTAGCAATTTATAGAGTCTATTTCTGGTTAGTTTAAAGTTATTTTCATTGAAAAAAACTGTGCTTTTCTTTAAAAAATAAGGAAATTTCTAAATGACCTCAAACTTTTGAACGGTAGTGTACTTCTATAGAGCTATCGTTACAAAGGCTGATGAAGATCATGACCTACACATGCAATACTTGGAACTGAAAACACAACTCTTGAGTGATGGCGCCCTTCCTCCTACACCAGCGTGCTGAAGTAGGCCACAGATATTGGCATGACTCCCTTCTCCTACTTCTTTCTCTCAAAACAATTTGTCATCGCTTCCAGGGCTCTGCCATTTCTATCTGTGACAATCTGTGGGGCGGTCACCTCAGAGTGACAAAACCTGTCACAGTGCGTCACTTTCACTCTCTCTCCGGCGAGCGGCAGGACGTCTTTGAGTCTGCAGCACCTTTATCAGATATGGCAGGTTCCTAAAACTCTGCCTATAACAGCAGGCGAGAGTTGGAGGAGAGAAGACGGTGACTTTACAGAGACCTATTTGCAAACAAAATCACTGGGAGACATTTCCCACAAGGCACCATCTGGCTGCCGCACGTACCTGCCTCCATCACTCCCTCACGATCAGCGGCTCCCCTCTATTTATAGACGCTATCCTGGCCACACACACCCACCCACACGCTGCATCTTGTAAAACAGCAACAAAAGAATCCAGCAAACTGAAGAATCTCCTTTAGGCGATCAATCATCAGGGTGACAGATGTCAACACATCTTCCCGTAATGTGCGGATAACATCTTCCTAACAGTCTGCCATCGCTAACAATAGAAATGAACAATCAGCCGGCTCCTTGCCAGACCTTGCGGAGATAGGGAGGCAACAATGACATTTCTTTGTCATTATCTGAACCCTTCTCCTATTTTTAGCCCGGCTGTGTGAGGCTAAATAGTGAGATGAGCTATGAAATAGATTGAAGCGGCGTCACGCGAGGTTAAAAAAAAGGGGGGGGGCAGATGGCGAACGTATCGGGTGTCATCTAATCTTTGTGTATTCCAGGGTTGATACTGGCAGAATCTGCAATGATGCGGGATGTCAGCCATGAACCACCGGTGGGCTATCACAGTTATCAATAAAGCGATTACACTCTCATCTCAGAGGGGAGTTGACTGAATTCTGATCATTGGTATTATGTTATTGAACAAGCATTCCCCCAGCGAGGGAATGATATTGAGAGCCCTGACACAGAACACAAGGCGTGCGCTTGCAAGCTAGCGAGGCATTTGCTGCATTTTGATAAGGTCCACAGCGACTGTACTTTGAATACTATAAGAACCCTTGTAGCAATGAACTACTTTGACTGCAAAGCTAAAATATCACATACTGTATAATTAAAGTGGAGTAAGTAAGGGCTGCACTACGGTGTTTCACTGATAGATATTCACTTTGCATCCAAACACAAACTTGCCCATATTAATGTGCGTAATAACATGTCCTCTCTCCATTTATGCTCAATCTGAGGTTTTATCCTCTCCACGCAACAACCAACTTCAACAAAATTCCAGCGGGATGTTAAATTAGTCATCAAAATCCAGATGTGCTGTCATGACTCCCCATTAACAAGAAGTAATAGCCTCTCTCTCCTCCTCCTCCTCTCTCTCTCCTTTTGGATGGATTTCATCAGCCATCTCATTGTGGGAACAATAAGTCAATATGCATGGATCAGCTCCTTTAATTACATATTGAGATATTACTCATACAAAAACGTATTGATTACTTGCAGAATGCCTGGAATTATGCAGAGAATAAATATATGTTCCCCTCAGAGCAATACCATAGAATGTTTTCCTCCCAACAATTGTCCTGATTTGCGTTTTAATGTGTGTGTGTGTGTGTTTTGATAATTATAGGTTGCAGAGTCGGCAGGGAAACGGATGTATGTGGAAGCGCTACCTCACTCACACAAGCTCTTCTTCCGCCAAGAGGAGCCTGGCAAACAAATCTCACCAAAGTGAGAGAGATAGAGAGAGAGAAAACTATTGATTTTTTTATCGTGAACTATTTAACCGAGGCAATATTTTAGTGCATTATTAAAGGTCCCATATCGTACACTTTTCCGGGGTTTTATTCAAAATTGTGTTCCCCCTAACACAATATATTTGTGGTGTTAGGAACTAAAATGGTCTAAATAGTTTCCTATCTCCTCTCCTAAGCTTCTCTCTGGCTATAGAAAGAACAGGTTGTTTTGTCTCATAAATATTAACAAGTCTGTCCTCTGATTGGCTGACTCGAATGGCAAAAAAGTGTGTGTGTGTGTGAAGATAACATATAACTGACTTCTTAGACTTATACTCTGCTAAAAATAAAATCTTATCAGGTAAAAATATCATGTTTTTGGTACAATTATACCAATACTGAGTAGAATTATCTTGAGTTATCTTATTCCACTGGCAGATTATTTTGTTTATTTCTTGATTTTAGTCAATTTATTCTTGTATATACAAAATATGAGCAAGTCAAAAGATGAAAGCAATTGTTGTAATTGTACCCAAAACAAGATATTTCTACTTGTTAAGATTCATTTTTTTGCAGAGGAATCAGAAAAGCAGTACATTCTCATTTAAATAAAGCCGGTTATTAAGTGTCACACTAGTGAGAGTAACACACTGCTGAAGGGTTAAATGTGAATTGCCAGGTTCACATACAGTTGATCTAAATGGTAAGTTGACAGTGGCCTACAGGAGCCGAGGCCATTGTAACACGCATCATCCATCCATCACATTATATCCCGTCTGCCACACTCTGCTCCACTGTCTTGTTAGAAAAAAAAAAACACATAACACAGCAGGGTTCTCTACCTGCATTCTGCTGGAACATTAAAAGGGCCAATTACCACCGACAAATAAGCATGTACAGAGGAGGTGAAGGACAGGAGAGGCAATTTTCCTTCCTTTTCTCCTCTCACTTCATCTCTTGTTTCCAAGCTTTAAATTGCCAGTCCATAAACACTGGGCCCATTGTACTGTGCTGTTGACACAAATTGGAAGGAGTGAAGAATGGAGATGTATTGTTCCATGTAAAGCATATTCATCTTTTCAATAAAGTTGGCATTGGTAGGAAAGTGTGAAGGCAGGCGAGGCATGTAATTAGTATAGAGGTAAAGTACGGGAAGCTTCATGGAGCCATCTGTGGGGAGCGTAGAGAGGATCTCTGCGTCTTGAGCTTCTCTCGCTTCTTTGTCTCCACCTGCGTTTCTCTGTGACCCTCTCCCTCCGTAAGCAGCCTGCCAACAAATCGCCTCCTCCAGAACGACTGTAGCGCCTTGTTTGCGAATCCGGATGATGCAATAGCTGGTGTTCAACTTCTGATGCAAGCTCCTCGCTTTTCACACGTGTGCCGCTCTACAACATTCCTGGAAACATTTGAGAAGGAGCGGCATTAATATTCCATGGACTCCTTGTCCATGCTTAAACGTGACGCTCCGAACCTACAAGTGCGAGACCTTACTTGGACATGGTTTTGACACCTTCCCTGAGTTTCTCCCCCTCTCTTTTGCTCTCTCTCTCTCTCTCTCTTTTGCTCTCTCTCCGGCAGCCGAGCCTTGATTGATGACAACGAAAGGAGTGGTGAAATCTGAGGGCTGGATGGAGAGATAACTGACAGGCTGAGAATGACTCAGTCTGTAGCAGAGAGTCAATCTGCTGCAGCCCCGGAGGAAAAAAGAGCGACACAGGAGAGTGGGAGGGAGCGGTGGGGGAACGGACAAGGTATCACGGGGTAAATGAGGCCTTGCGGTTCGCCGGCGCACATAGCTTCATCATCCTCGGCTCATGTTTGGGAGGCAAACATGACCGGGCGAATGTTGCTTTATTTGAGAAGGGGGAAAAATCGCCGACAGGCAGGAGCGATGTGTCCAAACACACAGCGGGGCCTCACCGACAGCATTCTTTCTAATCAATCTGCTGTGGGAGGACAGAAAACACACACTCAAGCACCCACAACAGGCGGCGGCGAAAAACTACAGTATATGCACACACACGTCTGTACACACAGCCAATCTCATATCTCCTGGCAGATACTCATACCCCCACACAAACGCATGCATCAATCACACCATTTTTTCCCCCTTCTCAAATAAAACACACTGTCATACACACACAACAGCATCTATATATACAGCGCTGGAAAAAAATAAGAGACCACTGCAAAATTATCAGTTTTTCAGATTTTCTGATTTTGCTATTATAGGTATGTGTTCGGCCAAAAAAGAAACATTTTTGTTTGACTCGATCAACTACTGACAACATTTCCCCCAAATTCCAAATAAAAATATCATTTAGATCATTTATTTGCAGAAAATGACAAATGGTCAAAAAAAAATAACCCGATGCTTTCAGATCACAAACAATTCAAAGAAACAAGAACAGAAGTCAATATTTGGTGCAATAACCCTTATTTTTAATCACAGATTTCATGTGTCTTGGCGTGCTCTCCACAACTCTTTACCATTGTTCTTGGTTCAGGTGTTATCACCCAATTAGCTTCTCTTTAAGCAGAACGAGGTGTGCATGTGTTGGAATTCCACAGACGTTAGAATGAAATGGCTGGAATGCATGTAGGGATACTTATTTCAGAAAAAATGCAGTCGTCTCTTTTTTTTTCTTTTTTTTCTAGAGCTGTATATATATATATATATATATTCAGCATGAGCCAAATCGGTGTGACTGCCAGGCTGTCTCGTGCTTCGATCCTGATGTGGGGAACAGTGATTATTCTGATGGCATCTTGTATGTCTAACCCGAGGGTTAAAGAGTTTTATTTATAGGCCAACAATAAACCTTAAAAACTGTGTGCTCCGCAGCCCTGACTGCATCCCTGACATCATCAGGCAAATTCCCTCTCGTGTGACCTTGGCTTTTTATGCGGTGGATCTGCCGAAAAATGCGCAACATGATCGGGTCAGTCGCAGCGGAGGGAAACAGCTCCTCCCCCTCGCCCCCCCTTTTGTGACCATCATTTATACCTCATGTTTTTTTTTGTCACAAGGTGACGGCTGCCAATGATGTCAGAGCGGCGGCGGGCGCAGTGTGGACACTGACGTCGGGGGCTCTGGCGTGCTCTCCCTCTTTAAATAGCCCCAGATCTAATCTGCAGACAGCAGCAGAGTTCTGACAGATCCTGCCTCGGTGCCTCCTCCCACTAGGTGACACATTCTTTATTTATTTTTCCTCTCCTCCGCTCTGGTATTCACTACATGAAGCACTGGCCCCTCAAGCTATTGTCAGTTCCGTTCTCCTTCCATGTCTGAAAAACCAAATGGATTTACAGGGTTTACTGTCAACCCCTCCCTTTTTCCAGGCTTATGGATGTGGCATAGTGTCTTATTTCCACTCTTTTATTTCTAAACTATCCCTCCCTTTATGATGACTTGGTAACTCTAATAATGGGGCTCTGCTGTTTGGGGCACTGGCGTTTTTTTTTTTTTTTTTTTGTTTTGTTTTGTCTAAGCAAGCTTTCACAGATGACAAATATGACTTGACTGGCCTGTGCAATATAGTAGTCTCACTTCGAATTTAGTACAAGTTAGTAAGATTTTCTTGACAATTTCAAAACATAGCAAATAAAGCTGCATCTAGCAATAAATTGTTTTCTTGATTATTATTATAATATTATGAATTGTTTAGTCTATAAAATATTGTCAGAGGTCATAGTGATTTTTTATTTTTCTTGTTCTCTCTGACATACGTTTTACAGTTTTAAGATGGTTCAATTTACTGTCAAATATGAAAAGGACAAATAGCAATAGCACAATCACAATTGTTTCATTAATATTAAAGCAAGAATATCTATTAAATCTATTTTGTAATTTCAACCATGTCATGGCCTATAGGGCAAAACGTTCAAAAATATGTGAAAATAATATGTAAAAATATGTAGAGAATATGTAGTCATCTTCAAAGGGGGTGTGTATGTATACGTATATACACATACACACAGGAACAGTCTAATATATATATATATATATATATATATATATATATATATATATATATATATATATATATATATATATATATATATATGTATATTCTGTTAACATTGGAATTCAATTTTTTGAAAATCCTGAGTAAATACAGTTGTTTTTTATGTTATTAAAAAGACATTAGAAATGGAATTGTGACCCTTTTTACTAATGATGTCAGAATATTGACAAAATCCTAATGATGCCCAACCCTACTAGAAACCTTCTCATATCTTCAATTTAGGTTGCAAATGTATTATCATGTCAACACAATATGTTATTTGCCTCACGAATTCATTCCATATGAACTGTGTAAAGATACAGTTCATCAGCAGCTTTAGTAATAGTGCTCCAGAGATGCATTGAATCACCGCAGGCTCCATCACATCCAACTTATGTCTTTCAATAGAGACGGGTGGATCTCACTATATGGCAATAAATGAGTGTAGCTAAAAGAAATATGTAATTCATGGGAAGAAGGGCGATGATAATAATTCACAAAGATGGTTAATAGTGTTTGAGATAATGGCGCTCAAGCGGCCAGTGCCGCCGCTGACTGCTGAACCAAGTGATGCAGAGTTCTTCTGTTCCAAAACGTGTAGCACTCCATCAATAATTCCTGACAGGTCTCACCTCATGACTGTATGTATCAGGAGTCTTTAGGCACGTGGAACCACTGCACCAACAGGAAACTTCAAAGCAACGGGATAATCCTAAGGCAGCAATTTCATCATATGTTGGCTTGCATGGCCATTTCAATGTAAATACTTTGCATATCCCACCCGACTCTAGGCCACTCTGACAGGCCTGGAAATTAGCTAATATGTAATGCTGCAGTACATCTCCGTTGCGCTCCGTATCCCAGTGAAAGCAGGAGCCATAATGACTTTGAGAAGAGAAGAAAGGGATATCGTTTTTTACTTTGTGCAACTATGTGATGACATGGTGAAATCCATTTCTGTGCGATATTCTCTCGACCCTCCTCACTCCATGCACAATTAATTTGATACAAGCCAGAAGCATAAATCCTAGATGATTATGCTGTGTTCAGGACAACAGCAATGAATATTTTCATCTTCTCAGGACTCAAGAACAGCAAGAGACAGGGAAATTAGTTTTGTTGTATTATGTAGATTCTCCCACATTTTGCAGCATCGACAGGATTCGGTGACTGAGGTGTATGTGTGTGTATCGAAGGGGTAAAGGTCTCTTTTTTTTGTTTTTTTTTACAAAGATGATATTACTTCATTACTGTTTGATGCTCAAGCTCATCTTGAGCAGTGCTCCTGTTAGGTGACACTGTTTAGTAAATGATCAAAATGTAAATGTAATCATAGCAACCCACCCCAGCCCCTACCACCACTACCACCTTTCCTTTTTCCCCAGAACACAAGCACAATTAAAAGTGCGCTCGTTGACGCTGGAAAGTGGCCAGCTGTTCTGGGTTAATAGATGGGCTTGGCCAGACTTCTGCGAGGTGACTGCTAGCTGGCAGCCCACTGGATAAGGTTGCAGATTGTAAGTGGACATGTACTTCGCTTCCCTCTGTGTGCAGTTGTCACTGGAGATGATGAATCACCCTGAATCTCCCTCCTTTTCTGTCTTTAGCTCCCTCATCTTGCCCTTATTCTAACCTTCTTGAACCTTTCCTTTCTCTCACCAAGGCCAAAACAAGTGTAGTGCTGACAGGTGGGTAGCATCTTCTCAGCCCCCTGACTTTAGACCCCAGAGTGGAGTGTCTCTATTGACTCGGGAGAGTTCAAGGAGAGAGGGAGCAGGATGAAAAAGAGAGAGGAGGGGGAGAGTTGTCACCAGGGCCTTCCTAACCCTCTATTGCATAAAATATCACTTAGACATAGTAAAAAAAAGTTTAACACCTAAAATGGCCTAAATAATAGATAATAATAATAATAAAATAATATAATACATACACAAAAATAAGTTGTAAATGTAGTCTCAGGATTGTTTCATGTAAATCAATTAGGTTGTATACACTTGGAATTTCCTATATTTACATATTGTTTCCATATGGCAACAAATCTTTTTTAGCATATTAGAAGAAAAATGTATAATAACAATAAAATTGTCTTGAATGCCATGTTACCTCATAGATTGTATGTCCGTGAAAATGAAAACACCCTTCATTCATACCTAGCTTTAAAAACATAGGTTTTATATCATACATTTTTAGAAAAATGAAGACAATAGTAATTGTTGCCATAAGGCAACATTATGCAATAGAGGGTTAATGTGGCCCTACTGGTCACCCTTTATAATAACCCGCATCTATAACGTGTTGATATATAGTTAAACTTTTGTTAAGTTATTTTACTGTGTTAACCTGTCTTTACACAGAATTACGATTTATAGAGTGACTTCATAACAGCATTCAAATAAGGTTTATAGATGGTTTACAAACCAATAAAGAAACAGTATACTAACGATTAATTAACTTTAGAATTTATTTACCATACTAACTGACTAAACATATAAATAACGTGGAGTTGGTTTACAAACCGATAAAGAAATTGTTAATTAATGTTTAATTATCTTGAGACGACTAGAGATGGTTTACATTACTATTACAACTAAATAACCTATCTATAAATGCTTTCTAGATGATGGTTATGAAGTGTTACTGCACTGCTCTGTGGACTGTCACTACTGTACTTTTACATTACACTTCCCCCTGAAACCTGGAGTTGAATCAGTGCTGGCACAGGCGTGATCGGCTTTGACCTGGAATGACATGGAACAGCATGCTAAAATATGTGCATTGCTCTAAATATTCACCCAGGGTGTCCCGGTTACAGCTATTTCTTATTTCAGCACTGCTCTGCTTAGTGGTTTCATTTGGCATCTGCTCTCATTTCCAGAGCGAAAAAAAAAAAAAAAAAGGAGAGAGCAAGATGGGGGTTGGTGTGCTCGGTCAGCCACAAATGTGACTCTAGCTTTTCCTGTAGTCTTTAAAGTGGAGCTGTGTTATCGATGTTGAACAGAAATGTTGGTAATAAATGAGCCGTAAAACTCTCACGGACATATTCCCTCACAAGTAGGTAGGAAAGCTTCCCGTATGAGCACTTAAGGTAGCATGAATATGTGAGTTGTACTCTGTTATAAATAACTGGAGACTGTTATAAAAACTGGAACATGCTCTGGCTGATTGATATGTTTGCATGCATTTTTATATTAGGGGATCCATTATTACATCACAGCCAAATTCAACAGTATTTTCCAGTATATCGAGAAAAGTTTTTCTACATCAACCCTGCTTGCGAATATTGGCCTCTATTCCAAAATTGATTTAAGAAACTGCAGATTTTCCATCTCAAACTATTCAATTATGTATGTGAATATACTGTATCTGCTCAATAATTTACTGTATACAGTCAAACAAATGACTGATTGGGCCTCAAAAGTGTTACCTCTCTCTAATGAAAAATGGATTGAAAATCAGAATCAAATAATTAATAGGTAATGTTGGCAGTATATCTAGATAGTTCCCAAAATGCATATGAAATATTCATTTAATGGGTCACACTTTTGGAAAGTCTGATGGTGAAACTGGGTGTCCCCATCGGTGTCTTTAATGTGTTTCTATAATGTCTTGGATGTTTTAAAATCGCAACTGCATGCGAATGAGTGAATAGATCTCGGGGCTACAGTTAAACTTGTGGCGATGATAAGTTCAGTAACACAGTGTCCTGGAAGGTTTAATGCAGTAGAAATTTAGGAGGGATACAGCAGTAGAGTCTCTCGCAGCTCTCTCTTTGGCTTAGCGCTGGCCTGATTAGTATTCTATCCGCAGCACAGAACACTGGTCTAAATTTAACCGATAAAACATAAGGAACTGGACTCACCCTTCCAACTCCAAGAGAACCGAGCTGACCGGACCTGAACTTCTCCGACCTGTTGGAGGACCATTGCTCCTGTTTTTTTTTTTTTTTTTTTTCCTCTGGCCACAATTCTGGCATTTGAGCAAAAGCCCTGTCTGGGCTTGATTGGGTGCTTCTAATGAAATGCCTCAGTGCTGCTGGCAGGATGCTTTAGGCTCGCACCGGCACAGCCTTACGATTGTTTTGCTGGGAGATGGCACATCAATAATACTTTAGTGTCTGAAGTTGTACGGCATGAGAAAGGAACTTAAATCCGTGATGTGAATAAACATGTAAAACTGTGGATAGAGCCCTGGTACGCAGTGATATAAATTAAGAATTGGCCACTGAAGTGGAATAAATTGGGGTTAAAAAGAGAAAAGGAAATAATCAGATATCTGGTATGTGTTATGACAATGTAGTAGCAGCTTTTAGTTTTCTCTACTGTCACTCTGAACCCATCACTAAGTGCCCGGTCCCTCAGCGCATAAAAGGCAGATGCTCCTGCAATATCTACAGTCCACCCAATTCATTAGTCTCCAGATATCCAGCACTGATCTCAAAAAACTCACTGTTCTGCTCCATGTAATGGAAGTGGCAATAAATGGCTTTGTGGGGAGTGTGAGAGACAGAGAGAGAGAGAGAGAGAGAGAGAGTGGGAACGAGGGAGAGTGAAAAAAGAAAGAGCATGCATCTATCAATTAAATGACAGGGGCAGAGTGTGTGGTGAATTAAGAGAATCCAATGGCCTATTTTTCCTCTCTCATTGGAAATCATCAACACTAAATACAGCGATAGCAGATAAAGGAAGGGAATCCAATAACCTATAAAATGGATGGAGAATACAGCCACTGGCTGTCACAAAAGTTTACTGTGGGTTTGTCATTAGAACAGTTCTCCCCTCCTTTTAAAATGGAGCCTGGCTGTTTATAGTTGCTTAGGCCTGCTGTGGTGCGGTTCAGAGAAGCACCTTTCATCAAATAAATGGTATTTCTAAATTGAACTGCGGTGCCAGATTGTTTCTCCCTTTATTGTCCTCAATATCTCGAGCACACAGCACCTCCCACAAAGTCCAACGTTTTCTCAAGCAGATCTGAGACATGAAGCACTTCTGACACTTATTCTGACAATGTGCTTTTGCGAAAGGAGAGTAAGAAGTGGGTGGGTGGGCTGAGTGAAGATGTTGTTAGTGGTGCCAACGCTCCTTTTTCCTTCTGCCTTAAAGCTTGTTTTCGCCTTTAATGGCTCGATGCCCCTCGAAGAAATGATACCAGAGGCAACCTTCAATTGTTCTGTTTTCCTCTTTCTCTTTATTTTCTTCCCTTTGTTTTTTTTTTTATCCGTCAATCCACAATAAATAGGAATGCATATTCAGAGATGTAGTAGAAAATAAAAATCCAATTCATGAATCGTCATGGATCGAAGGTTTTTGCATCATTTGAAGCCGTTCATTCTAAGATAATACGGTGGTATGCAGATTTACCTCTGCACACCTCATTGGGATGCAAAACTGTTGACATTGCAGTGCTAGAACATAATTTATTTAGCTGTGTTTGTTTAGGGATGTGCGGCGTGGTTGAACCAGATTATCAGACGGTGGTGTGCAAAGCCCCAGATACAACAGTGTTTTGATACACGAGACGTTAACCGAAGTTAACTTCAGCCTCTGCAAGCAAAGTTCGCTTTCAAGGATACTCACTGGTGTCCTAGAGTCAGAGATCAATAATGTATCCTCTGCCTCCGCTAGCCTCGCTGATGAAAAAAACAACATATTTGTGAAGCAAAAGTAGCATTTATTGATCCTGTTTACCCATTTCTATGTTTAAGTGCATAAAAGCAGGTTTGAAGTCATTACTCAGGCTGCAAGCAGCGTGGACACAGCATGGCAGGTGACTGTAAGTTTGTTGGTGGGAACGAATATAAAGAGAAGCAGGTTCAGAAGCAATTAAGTTTTAACAATAACTAGCAGCATGCTGCATGTTGGTTTAACATAAGTCTATAACTCATTAAGACAACATGTGTTTAAAAAAAGCCAAGTGAAAACAGTGATGGTGTATGGGTGGTTTTCTTCTCCTTCCTCAGCTTAGACTCATACATATGTATAGCATTGAGGCAGGCAGGCAGGCAGTGGGCTGAGAACAGCATGAGGCTGTGTTTTGCACTGTGTATATCTAATTGCTTGACCACCAACAGTTATTGCCAGATTCAAACTCAACACTAAATATTTCCTGCGCAGTTCTCCGCTTCCCCAGCCTAAAGCCATACTCCCCGGAGCCCCGTGGAGCGACGGGGAAAGCGGTCCATCTACCCACGGCAAAGAGAGGCCACAGTCGACATTTATCAATCTGTCATTCAGGCAGGGATTGTCAGAGTGAACATCAAACCACCCGAATCCCGATTTCCATTCATGTACAATTTGGCTTCGGAACAGTTTTTGCAAGAGCCAATTAATGTCCATGCAATTAGACTAGGGGAAGAGGCAATGGTGTCACCCTGCTCCAGGTGGTCAGGTGGGTGGCATCTGGTCAAGCAGAGGACAGGGGCACAACTCTGTGTACATTTCACTGTAGAAATCTGTGTACAAACAGGAACAGGAAACATGCGTCTTCTCATCAGATGTATAAAAAACCCACATAAGGTCTGTTCCCATGTGTTTTTTTTCCTCATGAATCTCAATCATCCCAAAATTGTGCACATGTTCTGACCATGCCCACAATTTACTATAAATGGCTTCCAACACACCCCTAATTGCCTGGTTTGCATATAAAGGGCCAACATTTAGTTGAGCTTTGAGGAGAAACCGTGGAAGTATTTAAGAAGCACTTGAAGAGGAAGAAACACGATTTTACCAACTGTGAACATTGTCTCATTATATATCAAAGCTAGTACACAGCTACAGCCTAGTGGCATTTTAACGACCTCTTAATTAGTCACACCTGACATTACTCCCCAATCATACAGAATAATAATCTCTATTTATATAAAAATCATGTATTTATTTGTTTATTTGTATAAAGGTCATTATAGCTATTATAATGTATGATGACAAATAAGAACATAATTAGGGCTTGTTGTCCAAAAAAGGTCACACATCACTCTGTAAACTTTAAACTATGGATTGCATATTAACACAAGGTAGTGATTGCTGTGAGTAAAATGCCACCAAAATTCACACCTTTCTTTAATTTCCATGTAATTCATGTGCATAATATTGTTGCTAATGTTGTTGATTATTGTTAATTGTCATCATTTGGGCTGTTTGTTGCACACGTTGCAGGAGCTGACAGGATTACATTTCATCATGATCACAGCATGATCACATGTGACAAATAAAGATTGATTGATTGGTTTATATATTTAGACGTCAATTCTTCACACGGAGGTGTCAAAACCACCAGATTTATTTATTATTTTTGTCTTTTTGTCTGCAGGCATGAATTAGAGGATATGAAAAGCATTGTGTGTGAGGTTTAAATCTGCAGCTATGCTCTGCAAAGTGGAGTAAAGAGAAAAAAGTTTTCAACCTACAAACCTCAATTCTAGTGAAGTTTGGGACATCGTGACAAATAAGAAGAGAATACAATGATTTGCGGATTATTTTGACCTATATTCAATTGAATGCACTACAAAGACAAGATAAGACACATTCAAAAGTTTGAACATTAAATATCTTGTCTTTGTACTGTATTCAATTGAATATAAGTTGAAAAGGATTTGCAAGTCATTATATTCTGTTTTTATTTCCAACTTCATTAGAATAGGGGTTTGCTGAAACCACTGAACGTCTCACTCTATTTCATTCATCTACAGACACATGGCTTCTCTGATGAGAACACAATGATTCAGGACTTCAATGACAAAAGTTGCTCTAAATATGATAACTAAAAAAAGTTGCATCTTTTTTTATTAAACTTCTATTCATCACTTTGTGTTAAGTTATACAACAAACGTATAACTTCAACAGTGTTGAACAGCACTAAGAGGAAATAGAAGCTCTGGGAGGATGAGATCCCTTCTTCAGAAGAATCAAAGTGGGCCATCATAATGGCAACTTAGCTGTGGATACAAAGCATTGTGGGACTTGCTCCTGAACAGAGAGCGGCTACATTGATCTGAGCAAAGTGGTACGATAAGAAGGGAAATCGGATTTTCATTTACATAGAACATGTGGGGAAAGTGTGGCTTTTGTTCACAGGTTTGCCAAGAATTTCCCTAATTGATTTGGGAATGTTACTGCATTTCAAAATGCATAATTCTGCATAAAGAGTCTACCTGCTGCCTGTCTTAAATGCTACTGTAATCTATATATTTTCACCAGCATATGTTTGAATTTGACTTAATACAGTAATTAATAATAATAATACTTAAAGAAAATAAAAAGATATTTTCTTAATGATCACTCAGTTATAATTGAAAATATGATGGTATTGGATGATGATATTAAATTATATGTTGGTGTATGTCTAATTTTCATTTCCATTTCATATTTTTAAAAGAATAACAACATATGTTATGTAGATAATATTTATTCAAACACATTGCGAGCACAACTACTGACATATGAGTGTTTATCCCAACAATAATAAACATTCAGTGAGTTTGCAGTTTCAAAAGACAACAAGGACTTTATGCCATTTCCTATTTCCCCTGAGGTTCTGGCTCTTTTTTTCATTTATAAAGCCTATTGATACTTCTTTTTTCTCTCTATACATACTGGTATAGAGAGAAATATATATATATATATATATATGTGTGTGTGTGTGTGTGTTTTTATCAAAACATTTACCAGTATCATCTGCTGTACTGAATTCAGCATTTCCTTTCAGGTCCTCGTAAAATGTCTTGAAGCCAAACATAATGGGGTGGAAGTGGGATGAAAAAAAAAATCGTTTTTATCTTTTAGACAAATCTTCCCTGTAAAAATAAATTACATCGCAATAAATCCATCCAGAAGTGCTTTTTAAAATGCTCCTGTGTTTTTAAATCAAAATCCAATTTGAATACTAATTTTGTATGTGTACTTGCTGTTGTGTGTATTTTGTTTGTGTGGGTTTTATGATTCTGTTGTTTTTACTTTAATAATGGTCTGTAAGTTGTTTGAGCACTATGCAATATATGTCAATTTTCTTTTTTTATTTTGTCATTTTTATACTTTTCTCCTGCAAAACCTCTTAAACATGCTTTAAAAAAAGAAGCAAGATGCTCTCTAGTTGGTGTATTTTGACTTCTTTTTTAATGTAGTCATTGCCCTTGAATTTCTTTCCTGTCTTCATAATTCAGACATTAAAATTTACTAAATTTACTACTAAAGTATGCGAGCCAACACAAATTTAGCTATGCACTTTATTTAACATGGCCTCCATTTAGGACATTGCAGATGTCATTGACATTTATTACGCCAAAGCTACTTTTGGTTGTTACAAATGATTCTGCAAAGTGATAGTGACGCAAGACAGATGTATCTGATGCTTTGTATTGGCAAAGAACTTACAAAATTACAGCATTAGTTCAACAAAAGGGATTTCTTTAAAAAATATAAGCACACAGATGGATGAAGAGAAATCATTTGTGCTCCTTTGTGAACCATTGCAAGTATGTTTTGGCTAACAGCCACTCTCGTCTCCTCCCAGTACAGATACAGGAACGACAGGTGTTAAATAGCTAGACCCGTTCTTTTATTGTCATGCGTTTGCAACGGACCTGCAGCCATAGATTTATGGAATGAACTGCTGACCCGCTAGCTCATGCACCCAGAAGAGGAGCATACTTCCCCCTGGCCCCGTGCACACGGCCCCGGCTCTGAAAAAGAACTGTTGTCTGCAGGCCAAGAGATAAGCTTTCTCTTTGTCTGCCTCTCTTTCTTTCCCTTTTGTCTCCCTCTTTCTCACTCCCTGCCTCCCTCTCTTCCTCCTCCTCCTCCATCTCATCTCTTGATCCTCAGTCTCTGACTGTCTTCCCTGCGCAGGCAGTGATGCCCATCAGGTGCCCTGCTGTACCGGATCTTTTTTGTTTGTTTTATGCTGACAAAAGCATCCCTCCTCAAACCCAACGCTGAATGACCGGCTGACTCCGCCCTCACCTTACTCCAAAAGTCCTGACGTTGGGCGAAGCACTTCATCATGCTGCCCTCTTTGCCTACGTGAACAGCTGATTCTAGGTGTAATTCCGGCTATGACCTTGGCAGCTACTTTAGAGGTCACTGTTACAGCTGTGCTGTGCTCTGTTGCTCTCTTCTTCCTTCTTCTAATCCAAGCCAGTGGCTTTAAAGCAAAACACGGACTAAACATTAGGCTAATTAGTCACATAGTTTGCCTTTTGGCAAGTCACAGATGCACAAAGAATCAGTAATAAACCCCATGCTGCATATCGGGCGCTATGATTTATGTGGTTGTGCCTGAAAATTCCACTCCGTGAGGGTCATTGCAGTAATGATTAACCTTAAGTTCTTGGTCAAACACAATTTGTAAACACTTATTTCTTCACACTGGACCACACAATGTATTGATCGTCACACTGTATTCATTGACGACTGGAACACTAACATTACTTTAGTCTTGTACATACAGAAATGATACAAAACACAATTAAAGCACAACACGATTGTTACGAGTCACTTGCCAACGCAGCAACAAAGTAGGTTATAGTCATTAAGTTGAGTAATTAAGTAATGGATTTACATTTTAAACTGATAAGTTGTCATAACGTATCATTTAAACAAGGGAATCCGCATGAAAAGACATTCTTAGTATCTCTATCACCCCGTCTCATTTGCACTGAGTAATCTGTGCTCACTCATCTCATTTCTACTGAATAATCTGTGCTCACTCGCTGGGAGCCACACAACTGCAGTCACAGTTGAACTGAGGACACTGGCTTCACTTGTCAGACTCTTTAGCTCCTCTGTATTTTACTTTCCACATGCAGCATGCAAATGTAGATTCTGCTTGAACTGGTTGCATGCACATCGCCTACGGCTATACATGTGGACAGACACGTCTTGCATGGTGAATTCAATAAGGGCACGACCGTGGTTACGATTAACTGCGCAGGTTGTATTGGGTATGTACTGTGCGTTGTGATTTTTGTGTGTGTGAGCTGAAGAAATAGAATGATGCATTTCTAACAGTGAAGTCAGTCAATCACACTGCATTCATTTCAATTAACCTTAAATGCATGACCTCTTGTAGTTGCATGCTTTGGTGGAGAGGTTGAGGAGGATCATCAATTTGATCTTTAAAACGGTTTCTTGTATTGATCTTTATCTTTAAATTGATCAAATAAATCATGCAACCATGACCCTGTAGTTGTGCTATAATTAGAGGTTCTATTAACACCGTAAGGATTATCCTTTGCTCTCAGATATCATGTACGAGAGAAACGCACAGTGGACAGATGGAAATAAACCTGTATATTGCTGAATTATATTGCATTGTAGTAGAGGGGTTATAATCAGCTTTAAATGATAACAGCCTGACTTTGTATTTTTTAAAATACATATAGTTAATTTACCACTTACTTTAGATTTCATGTCATCAAATGCCATAAATCTTATAGACTTTATAGAACTTGAAAATCTATAATTATTTCTGTTTAAATATATCATATTACATATTACTGGTGATGTCTTGAACATATCTTTATGTTGGTGTTATGGGACATAAAATAAAAGAGGTTAATGGGAATTCTGGGGCTGTTGGCAGTTTGAGGCCGTTGATCTGATCATTTTTTAATAATCATACAGCCATCTGATAACAACCAGCTTCCCACAGGCCTCCCACATGCGATCACTGACAATTGTGTTTACTGGAGCACAACAATAAGCATGTAGCCACTAATCAGTGCGCCCATGTGACACTCTGATTCACCCACCAACAAAAAAAAATTTACATTGAAATGAAATGGAATCGTGTGCTCAGAACACATTTTATTGAAAAGAAAGTACAAAAAAAAGAGAAATATCAGTACTAAAGCATCGTTACCAGGAATTCATGAAAATTATATATTAAATACTGTATATAATAAGAGAACCATCAATATAATCTCCTGCTAAAATATATATGAAATGATGCACAATGTAATAGTGGAAACAGAAGACAGTCCAGAAGGTTATTAACCTTGGGAATTTGCTAATGCATGCTCATCAGTAAATTCATTTTTTTCCTCCAATCTGCTTTTTGCATAATTATCATTAGGATTTTTCTCTCTAATCAGAACCTGCAGCACACTCTGCTGCAACCCACATCAAACTCCAGTTCCATCCTCAGTTAATATCCTTGAGAATACCAGCGTACCAAGAAAGTCTAATTATATTTTTCACCCTCACAGACCTTGCTGTATCATCTCGTTTGCATAAAAGTCTGAAATCTTGGGCTTCAAACATCTTGACCGTAAACTGCCAACAGCACAGGTGACTGCACAGATGACAAAAATATTAATCACCCCAAACCGTTTGTTGACATGTTCCGTCCCTGTCTGGTCTTAGCTGTGTGTCTGAATAATTATCCCGTCCTCTCTGTGCTATGTGTCTTTTATCTCGCCCTGCCCTGCATTAGATGCTTACATTGTCATGCTATTGGCAATGAGAGTGGTAGCAATCATCCATGCCGCGCTGCCGGCAGAGTGCGAGCTGCCAGTGCAATTCAAAAAGAAAAAAAAAAGGGAAAGGAGGAGATTCAGGGAACATGGGAAGCTGCCTTTGAAGATGCTCGACATTGTTTAATTTAGTGGTTTTACAACTAAGACTCAAGAAAATTTAAAGGCGCTGCCCTTTACTAGAAAATCACAGAGGCTGTGGGGGAACATTAACAAACATATCATTATGACAAAGGTCACTTATGATCGGCCGAGAAGAAATCATTTTTTGTCCAGAAACGCAGCCCCCAATTCTCACTGGAAGTATATCCCGTTATCACGGCCAACTTTTTCACCTGCAGTCTCAACACCTGCTCCACCAGCACTTCCTGGCCCAAACCAGGCTGTGTGTTGGACGGACGGCTTCCCCTTGGATACCATCCCCAATGAAATGTGACACTGCCAGTAACATTTGTAAGCCAACAACTACACAAAAAAATGAAGGAAGAAAAAATATGCCAAGGCAAAGAAAATAACAGAAATGTCGCCAAAATCCTCTGTTCAGAATCCATGTGCCCGACTTCACCTCTGTCTGTTTCTGTTTCTTTGGGCTTGTTTTCAGTGTGAATGTTTATATCTTATGATTCACGGGTGTAATGTGGTTGTAGTTTTCTTAACTAGATCTGCAAAGCTCAGGTGGCCACATGGTGGTATTTATCTATCAATTGAATATTCATGACTGAATTATAGTTTGGAAAAACCATCCTTGGTATTATTTATTGACCGTAACACTCCAATTCTCAGCCAGTCAGCTTCATCAGTTTGTTCATTTTTTTTTTCTTTTGACCAGGAACAGAAGCAACAACCCCACAACACCAATTCATATTTGGATTCAGGTGTTGCTAAACCTTAGGCAGAATTTTTTCATGTAAAACAACATAAACAGTTCAAACTTTGGTACAGACTTGTATGTTTGTGTATGCTGATTGAGAAAATGTATTTTTAGGGCTTTTAAACTGTTGGCTTATTGTTGACTTTATTGGTTTTCTCTATTGAGGAATTTAAATCTGAACTTGCATAATAAGTAAAAACAAAAATAACATGATTTATTCAATAAGAGGGGACAATGATGTAGATGAGCTATGACACCCTGGGCTGAGCTTAGACACCCTGCTTAAACATTCAGACAGACAGGCGCCTCACTAAGTGAAGTAATTAATGACATTTAAATGTTAAATAGATCTCTGTCTAGTTGGCATTTATTAGGTGGATTAGAAACAATCCCAGTAAGAGAATCTAATGTTTTGGCATTTCTTGAGTCTTGGCAATTCATGGCAAGGTGCTTTACCTCTGTGTTAGTCTTTTATTCCCAACAAAAATATGAGATCTGTAGTCTCAACCATTGGTTGAACACAAATGTGATATCTCAATAACAACTCAACCAACCGCTGGTTTTTAATTGTGCTCATTGTGAACAGCTGTTTTGCAAAGGCCGAGAAAAAACAAGATTAAACAATAACCTCAAAAGCTCACCCTACATGCAAATACCTTCATACCCTGACTTTATTTCCCTTAAAGTTGCCTTATACGATAGAACACATACACCCAAACAAGCTATGCAGATTTACATTTCAACAAGCTATGTTTAACCCCATTAAAATCCTAAATCTACCCATTATTTATTGAGCTACTTGGGATCACAGGCTTAGAGGCTTAAATCAGGGCAAATCCCTGAGGAACAGACAACTTACTGGCGAGAAATACTATCACTTTTAGAACTTTTTGACATCAGAAAGCACTAACTTGGAAGGAGCTGAGATGATTCAAACAGCAAAAAAGCCTATTGATGTTATTCTATGAAGATCCTTAACGTTTATTATTTGTTTATAGTTATTGCTTTCTGAGCATCTGCTGCTATTTTGTACTGTAAGGCTGTTGAAAGAACAGCACATCTGCTCTAATGGCTGCCAGTAAAATAAACAATTTCTTATTGCTGTTAGAATTAGACTTTACCGTTGTAACAGCCGCCTCAACCCAAAAACAAAGCGAGCACTCTTCTCTATAAAGTCTTGGATCTGTGGTGCCTTCCAGCTGCGACCTGTGTCCTCTGCATATTGTCATGTTCCACGTGAAGCATTTCTGAATTAGATCCCTTACTTGGGCTACCTTTGAGATCACACGGTAGTCTGTGTAACAACCGCAAATATATAAAGACAACAACAAAGAAAAAAAATGCTTTGTGTGACTTTAACTTGCCGTTGATTTGGTCAGTTTTCCTCGATTTTTGTGGTTGGTAGGTGGAAATCTCCACATTTTATTTTGAAAATTGCTTCCTTATGCATTTCTTGCATCTGTATTCCTGTCTGGCTCGGTCTGCTTTGTGCAGATTGACCCAGGACTCAGCGTGGCTCCATCAGAAATAGACGTGGTGTGTGGAATCAAGCTGTAACCAAACTCTTGCGACCAGTCACTTTGTAAAAATGTATGAATGTAACGTAAAAATATAAAAAAATATAGTTGTTCATAAAACCCTCAAAACCTGTAAAGTCTCATTGTTCACACACCTGAGCTACACCTTGCCTTAGCTGCAATGCAGCTGAGATTATTAAAAAAGTTAAAACTCTTAAAAATGGGCTTTCCATGGCCATGTTTCCTGATTTTTTCCTCGGTGTGAGTTGTCTTGCCTCTACACAAAAGAAATTATACTTTGGGGAAATGGACATAGTAATAAGTAACCAGAATCTGCTTTAATATAAAACTCTTGACAACTTTCTTGAAGAATCACTGGACTTTTGTGTTTTAGGATATAGTCAGTACAAATGTACATTACTTAATAATAAGGTAAACACAGAGGTGCAGTTTCATTTTTCATAATTCCATAACATGTTTTATAAAAAGCTTCACACACTCTATACACAAATACACCCTATAATAAATGACAAAGACTCATACAGCTACACTAGTTCTACGAGTTGACAGGTTATATGTTAATTATTGCAATTATGTGGAACCACTGATACATTGTCTACCACTGACATGAATACAGAAAGTTCTGCAGTAGGTTTCTGTATTTTCATCTGTATTTTCACCTGCTCTGGCATTATATAACATATAATACAGGACTTTGTTGAAGGGCCTTTTGGCCCTGACAAAGTGCTTTTTGCAGGTTTCGATATGTAAGGCTAAACACACTACCTTTTGTTGAAGTTACAATAAGAAAGTAGCTTTTAAAAAATGTTTTTTAGAAAAAGCACTGAATCACCTGTCCTTAGCCTAGCCGTTATTTTGCTGTAAACTCACCCGAAATTTACCGCACTAATTTACCTCCAGGTTTGCTCTTTTCTGTTCAGATCACGGTAGGTGCGGTAAAGTCATACAGCTCCAGGTGTCCAGCAACAAGCACCATCAGTTTGTCCTCCATGAATGTTGTCTCCACAGCAGAAGACCCGTCTCTAGCTTTAGCCCAATTGGACCATATAAAAAAAAAAGAAACGTAAATGACGTCGGGCGATAATCTGCTCAGAGTTCAACTTGAGGCATTCAGGACCAGGATTCCTCTGCCAAATCACGACGCGCATTGAAGCATTGAAGAATGAGCTGCACTCTCATTGAAAACAATTATAGACGGTGCCCCAGGCTGCTAAAAGGCACTCAGCCCGATCACAGCCATACTATACAAAATGTCTTTTACCTGCTAACATTACCTGGCAAATCAAGAGGCCATTCACCATTCTGTTATACATAGGTGGATAAAATCAGCTGTTAATAGGGAATCAATAACTAATATTTCATGTTTGTCACAAATGCATGACATAGAGAATCTATCCATTACTGTTTAGACATGCGGTAGCTCAGTAATATAATATAAGATGGGTTGTATTTTTCTCTTGCTTCTTTTCTCCTTCACCCTGTTCTTCAACTATACAGATGCTGTGACTGAATTAGAGCCACAGAAGTGAGTCATTGTCTTGTGACTTGTCACATTTGTTTTTTTTCACTACACGCAACAAACAGACAGCAGACACATCACTACATTGATATTGTTTGGATATCAGAAAAGCTTTATATTGTATAGCAGCTATACTATGCTATATACTACTATAGTAGCACTAGAAGCCACTTGTGTGTGAACACCTGTCAGGATGGACATACTATGAGCGTAAAACTGAAATATCTTTAAAAGCCTTTAAGGGAAAAAGAGGGCCTGGGGATACCGATGCTTGATTGTATGTCATCTCAGTTCAGCCATTTCGGCCGGTTAAAAGTGAACAATCTCAATGGAAACTGGGTTGATTTATGATGCATCTCAGACTACGGCTAAAAATAAAAGGAAGGATGAAAAAAAAGCCTCCTGATGATCCCTCAGTATAACACAGTTCCAAAGATTATGGCTGGATTAAGCTGCAGCACTGCTGAGTGGCTTGGCCCGCACTTCCCTGAGCACTTTCACAAGCTACAGGATATCAGATCACATTATTAATTTGTATTTCTAATTACGCCATACATGCATTTGTACTCTGAGTGAAAAAAATAAAATAAAAAAATTGTGTCCACACCTGTTGAGACAGTCTGACGGGCTAATAGAGAGCAAGCTGTGTCCCGGCATACAGTATGCTTTGACACAATGAAATGATGTAGCTATTCTTGGAGGCTGCTTGTGCATTTCGATGGATGACATTTTTCACACCATTAACTACAGCCTACTGGTTTTATTCACAGCACAGAGATAGGCCAAAACAATCCTAAACACGCCCACGAACGAGCACAATTGCAACAATTGATCTAAGCTGTTCCACCCAGTCTGTCGCAATTCTGTGCAGCAGGAGAAACCATTATCTCCATTCACCCTTCATCTCTCTCTCTCTCCCTCTTTCTCTTTCTTTCTCCTTTGCACACATTCTCTGTTTTTCTTTGCTTTGCTTTTAACTCTCTTTTTCATCCGTTACAAGCTCTATCCTTGCCTAGGGACAAGCAAAAGGGTTTGTGGCTGAATCACAAAAAGTACAAACATGCATGGCAAAATTTCGTTCACAGCTTTATCTGTAACTAGCCCACAGTATTTGTGTTAGTTGGTACAAATCAATGAGCGCGACGAGCACAATTTTTTGGAGTGTTTACCTCAGCAGAGGTCTAACCTAAAGCCCTCATTACAGTGTATGCTGCGCAGGAAAGCAGAGCTCAAAGGGCCAGCTAATCCAGTGGGTCTTACAGGCATGATGGGCTAGTCAATATGCAGGGGGTGCATCCTAAAGAAGCTGGAGCTCCACAGCAGAGCGAGGTAAAAGAGGCTCAGGGGAATGCTTTGCGTGGTGCAGTTTTATTCTCTCCACAGCTCTCAAGGTTAGATGCTGCTGAAGCCTTAACCCCTTGTTTGCAAGATACTCCCTCGCTCCTCAGATCCTGATCTCCACCGAGGCCTCTCTCCGACTCCTGCAGTCTTCAAAAGTTAATTACTATTTATTTAGGATCTAGGAATTAAAGATCGTTCTTACATTGCTAATGAGCTAATCTTTGCTAAAGGATCAGTGGTGGAGGAATAATTCAGATGCTTTGCTAAAGGTGCAGTATTTAAGATTTCATCATAATTTAAGTTTAAAACTAAACCCCTTCTTTAAGTAAAAGTTGGAATTCTATAGTTTAAATGTACTGATTTTCAAGTAAAAGTTCTAATTTCTAAATATTACTTAAAGTACAGAACTATTATCAGCAAAATCTAGAAGTGTTGTGTATCATTACACAACTCTTTTATAACTGACAACTAGTACTAGTTAATTTATAAATGTTAAAATGCTAATATTTGATTATAATAATAATAATTACAATAATAACAATAACAATAATAATAATACACTTTATATAGTGTTATGTCAAAATATGAAATATATTATTTTATGTAAAAATCTCAATCTGAAAAGTAACTATAATTAGCAAATAAATGTATTGGAGTAAAAAGTACAATGTGTTTTTCTGAATTGCAGTGGAGTGGAAGTATAAAGTAGCATCAAATGAAAATATTCAAGTAAAGTATAAGCACCTAAAAATTGTACTCTTGTGTTACTTTCCACCATGGGCTAAATGCACAGGATGTACCAGCTCTTTTCATTAAGGCAGTGATGGGTTATATTTGTTAGTTAATCAGGTCACCATGATGGATATGAACTAAAAAACACAAGCATGACTGTGGCCAGGTCAGAAATATATTAATGGCATCAGTAGATGATCTTAGAGTCTTTTAAATCCCAGAGCAGTGTTCCATCAGCCCTAAGAATAACTGATTAATCCGATTCATTCCAAGAAAGGACAAATTCATGTGGCGCTGAGCTTGGGGCAGCAAAACAGGTGATGATGGCAGGATGTTTTGTATTCAGAGAAGAATAGTTACGGCTTTGGGCTACCTTGTTCTTGTTGTTGTCCTGTGCAAAGAAATGTCTGCTGGAGGCGCGTCACTGAGTTTAATTTAGGAATTTAATTTCCACACACAAAAGAGGTCAGGCAAGGAGGAACAAATTGACAGTCACAGCAGGCAGGTACTTGTCATTTCTTTCAAATGGCTTTTAATGAGAAGAAGCCCTTTGGCCCAGGTATGTCATGTTGAAGGGTCCTTTCCTCTGCGAGAGGCTCTGATAATGCTAAGCTTTGCCCACTAAGCATTGTTGGCCTGCAACGACAGCTGGTCGCCATGTTCACAGGTTGGAAACTGGATAGGCCAAGCCCAGCCTTAATTGGAAGTAAATAGATTCAGTGGCGAACAGACTGGGCCATCCTCAGTGGGGATCACTGGGCTGTGGTCAGCTGGGCCGTAAACACACATTGCTGGCAGCCAAGTCAAAATGGCTTCTTTGTGGGAAATGATCCACTACCACACAGCTTTATAATTTTCTGATTGTAGACATTCATTTTGACAAACAGAAAGCACCAGAATCTTTTGCCAAGTGATATTTAGCCATGTCAAGTCATCTTTAATAGTTAGATTAATTTCATTTTTATTTAGATATAATTAAAATATTTTTAGTATGTTGGCACATTAATTTCTTTGGGAATTATATTTTTTAACTCTGACTATCAAGATATACCAATTGTGGTATGATCCATGACCCAAACCATTCATTTTAAAACGTTTTTGTAATTCATTTGCTGTTACATACAGGATAAATCTAGAATGTGAGTTTCACTGAGAATGTTTTGGTAGTGCGCCACTTAGCTGCAGCATGCTCATGCATGTATGCTAGCTGGCTTAGCCAAGTTAGCCTGGTTACCCTGGTACCCTATCATCATGAAGTCATTTGAAATGACAATGGATGATCCCCCCCCCCCCCCCCCCCCCCCCCGTGACATTGACCAAGTGCAACACTTATCTCCGTATTTACAGAATATCACATCTCCCCGGCCCCCTCCCCTATTTGTGGTGATGGGCTTTACGCTCACGACTATAAATGTATTTGATTTACGAGGTGGTCGGACATCACGTCGTAAGAACCCATCCTGCACGACCATAAATCTGCATTAAACAGCTGTCAGCAGGTGTCCTGACTCCATGTGTGAAACTGAAAGGTAGTTTTCCTTTTCTACTGATGTAATTAGTAACAGTCATAGTCATGGCCAATGAGCCATTTTTGGATGTTTACACTTTTTTAAAAAGGTCTGAATTGTTTCTTTTAGGGTTCCCAAGCAATTAAAAATATAAAATAAAAATATGTACTATATGCTTTGTGATTAATTAATCTAAATTGATTACATATTTTCAGTGGTAACCTTTTTATATTTCAATTCAATTGGATTTTGGTCGATAGGTGAATCCATAGATATTATAAACTTTAAAGGTCAACATCTATTTCCATTTCCCATACATTCAGAAGTGCTCATATGCAAGAATGGCCTTAACAATCAAAAATATAGCCTAATGAATTTTATTTAGGAAATAATTTAGTGATGAAGTTGGTTAATCATAGGTAGATTTACTCAGTTTGCATGTGGACATCTTCTAAATGCCTGTTTGAGTGTGTATTGACATATGAAGTCATGGCCATCATAGATGCCAATCTACACCTATATTCTTATATCTAAAAGTGTTAAGGATTACAAGAGTTCTCCTCATGCTTTATTGTTGAATTGTTCCTGCTGCTGATCCCTGCTCATCACCAGTACCACAGAATGAGGAGAGGATATGGCCCCTGAAGTAAAAAAAAAAAATGGCCCTTTGATTTTGGTTCCCCTTGGGCTGCCTCTGAGTTTGGAACAGATTTGGTTCAGTACTGAGTGCGTTCGCCTCAGCAGAGAGCTGCTGCGGTTACCCCTTAACGTGGATGTGTCATAACTGGTTTCAGTCTTGATCTGGGATGGCGCTCGCTTGCTGCCTGGCTGGCTAACACACCGACTGATCCAGGGCCAGCTGTTTGGATGCCTCACCCTCCATAGCAGGCTTTAAACAATGCAGCATTTAAGCATGTCTCAGACATGAAAGAGCACAACACGGTAGCCTTTCTAATCAGATTGTTTACACAGAAGTAACACAAATGCCTTGATTCGACAGCCACGCCAATAGGATCATGCAAGCAGGTGAATAGAAAATTTAACACACCACCCCATTACCTTAGATTGCTCCTGCATATTTACTTGAGTATTATGTTGTTATTAAGTTGAGTGTATACAAAACCTGAAAGTGACAGTTGTGTGTCCTGCTGCTGCTCACAGGTTAAAACATGAGGAGCCTGATTTTCTGTAGCTCAAAAGCATGCATGACACACTTTAAAAAATTCATTACCTAAAACGGCATGGTGACCGGTCTCATTAATGATGCTGTTACTCAGTACTTTGTTCCTTAAAAGCTGACATCTGGAGGATACCACTTTCACTTGACAACAATGTTTTCCTGCTGTCTCCCTCTTCTTTCTTCATGCCTGTTGCTGAGTAGAGACACTGAGCCAGTCTCCAGCGTTACGAGCAGATAACTACCACAGGCTCTGCTTTGGCTGACTGCTTTTGATCATTGATCTTTGTCCATCTTATATTCTCTCCTCTCAGTTGGAGCCGTTCTGTGAGTCTTGATTGCCTTCCTGACTTCATTTGTCTTGAACTTAGCACAAACATGCAGCATTGTCTGCTCCTTGTAGGGTTCTACATAATAAGTACATGGACATAATATCAGCCCATCATCCCTGTTTGATTTCATATAAAGATGTGAAACTCACTGCCATCCTCTTTCCCCAATCCATACCTCAGCCTCTTCTTCCATGTTTTAAATTTTCCTTAAGCACTTCATTAAAGTCTCAATTTACCACTCAGTATCTCAAAAAAACAACATGAGTGCAGTACTATGTTTCCTTAGTTGCCACTTTTTTTTCAGTCAAATTCAGCTTTAGCAGTTTTCCGAGAGTGCTTCACATTCTGTTTGGTGCCATTTGTTCCTTTTTTATCCTCATACTTGTCCAAGGTTGACATGGTGCCTAAATGAATTGTTTTCTCCAAAGTTTCCACTCCTGCCGGTAATATTATTACAAATAGAGGAGTTTATCAGAATATTACCTTCCAATGTCCTATATTACTTTATGATGTCCTTCCTTTACATCCTTCTCATTTTACCTGAAATGGGATTCTAAGACAGGCTGCAATTGACTGTAATCGGCTTTTGAAAGGAGCAATCTTGAAGAACGTGCACTCTATATTGGATTTTTTTTTGACGTGAGATTTACTTGCTGACATTGTACTGTAGCAAGGATCAGCAACAGTGAGGCTTTACATACAGTACTTGAATTAAAATGGTCTCTGTAACAGTTTTATGTGTAAATATATAGACCATATTTGTTCAGTAGCATAAATTAAACGCACAAGTTTAGAGATGGCACATTTTATAAGTGTTTTAATCTCAACTTTGGGGGTAGGTGATCGTGTAGGATGGGTTGCCAAGACTTGCCAAGTTTTTATTTTCAAAGGAGAAAATATGAATTTAGGTGTCAACATACAAACCAAAGAGGTAAAGTAAAGAGGTAGAGAGATGGAGTAATATAATTGGTTGCTATTTTAATTCTATGGAATAATGAAAAATCAAATAAATGCAATTACCATTGTAGCTGTAGCTGGTCAAAATAAAAAAAAAATAGCTTGTGTATCCTGTGAGCGATGTATTAGGAAGGAAAATAAAATAAAATAAAAATTGCAGTATGCTGTGAAATGATGAAATCCTGATATCCTTAAATAGGAATGTCTGTGATATTTCTTTTTTATTTATCATTCATCACAGCTTGTTTCTAAAGTTGCCTTAAAATGGCTGACTGTTTTGTGAGTGGCTTAACATGTTAATAGACATAATTATACAGAATGTTTATTTATAGCAAAAATGTTGCTCTCCCATGGGGACACAATGGGGTGTGCTGACTTTGTGGTTATGTGGCCTGCATCATAACCAGCCAGTGAATAAAGTTTAATGGCGGACATCTCAGTCGGTTCACCACAGGGTCCGATTAGACTACACTGAGTGTTCCCTGTAGGTATGTAAACTCTGCTGAAATTATATTTTTGGCAGAAGTTGGGATGTGAGTTGGTTCCCATGTCCTCCAGGGAAGTGATGCTTAGTGATGAGGATGATGAATTCTGGCAGGAAAGAAAGTAAGACCCATGGGTGACACCTGAACTGTTATTAGGAAAACAAGGTACTTTGTGAATGGTTCAAAACCAAACAACAATTATTATTAGGACATTATTATTATCAACAATATTTATAAGGTTAAATCAATGATAATTGTGGATATAAATGATCAAGTCATATAAAGTCATTGAAAGATGCAAGGTGTGTTTTTGGCACACTAGTTTTAAATAAATGGGAAAACTCTGGATCCCTTACTCTAGACTTTCCCTTACCATGAGACTATTTAACATGGAAATAAAATTTTCACCCAAAAATGTACTGAAAGTAGTATTCCATCTAATGGTTGTAAGCATCGGCAAAACATTTATGTTTGAATTGCCAATTAAGATGTAAAGACCAGACACTCAATGAGAAGATTCTCCCAAAATTCACATTTCTAGAGGTATGGACGAAATACCTCTAAATCTGAATGAACATCAGACATTCAAAACATTAAATGTAGTCAGATTAAATCAGTTACAATATTTTTGACCAAATACCTTGTTATCAAGGTCTATCTTTCACAAAAGATTTACACAATGACATTTATGATAAATAATGATGCATAATGTGGATATATATAATGTGGACTAAGTAGGTAAAGATGAGAGCATTAAAATCAATGAATATAATTTTCAAATCTTTAAACTTTTGTTAAATTTAGTAAATATATAACAGGTAAAATATTTTGCAGTTAATCAAGTCTAAACTTTACCAGCTAAACCAGTCTGGCATGTTCAAAAGATGACATCACTCACTTTACTATACAGCATTTCAAACCAGGAAAATCAACACTTGTGCCGTATCATGATATTATAGTATCCAAAAAGCCTCATATCACATTATAGGTATAAATTTGATACATTACCCAGCCCTGGCAGAATATATTGCAGTGTGACTAATCACTAGATGGAATGAGGCCTTTTAATCATTTTATAGATTCAGATGCTGTGGGCATCTATGGACAATGATAATGTATCTGGAGGTTTTAAAACAGCAGAATCTATGAAGTAAAGTAACAAATCGGTGGCGTCTTTCATTTCCGAGCAGCTGTGTGATTTGGAGTGTCAGCTTTAACTCCTGAGAGCACTGCAGTGTCTCCAGTTCCCCAAAGACCTTGTGGGTGGTAATCAGTCATTACTGCTTCTTCACCCAGTTATTTATTTCATTACATTCACATGGCAATTCATCACTTATTTATGTGACAGTTGTTATCTATTATGTTGTTCCTTTCATGTGGCCAAGAATGAGAGATTTTATGGAACATTAGGCTTCCATGCATCTGATGGCGCTACACTGATTCTGTTTCTTCATCTCCCTTTGATACAGTCTGCAATCTCGCAGGTCAGTTAATTGCAGGATATTGATACCAGCATTATGACTGCCACTGCGGCTAATATGATTCTGAACCATTTCAATATGTAGGATTGTGCTCGCCCAATAAAAAATGACATTTGAGCCACTGTGCAGATCCCCCCCGCCCCCGCCACTCTAATGGGGTCTGGGATAAGAATGGTAATATGCGTTGGAGATGGCAGTGGTACAGGGTGTTTTTGTTTATAAATAGCTCCAGCCGGCATTATTCCACTTGCAGTTGTTCCATAATCATCAATCACTGCTGCGTGCGGGCTGGCTTCTCCTTCTAACCACAGAGGAGGTGCACGGCGAGCTGTGCCCTTGCACCTCCAACTGTGCAAGTACATAAAGTAGAGCGTGGCAAGCGGGACAGAGCTGGGACTCAGGGAGACGGGGGGTGGGGTGGGGGGGTGGGGGGGGGGGGGGTGGGGGGGGGGGGGGGGGGGGGGGGGGGGTGGAGTGATGGAGTGACTTATGGCAGCTGTGCCACTGCTGTTCAGAATCCTCCTCCTACTCCTTCAGGTCATCAGATATACCAGCAACAGCCAAGGTTTTGCTCCTTCGCCACATTTTAAGACACATCCACTCGCTCTGCATCCCTGATCAGAAAGCTGGGGAGACTAATCACGGGATGGAGGATGTGGGACGGGTCAGACAAAGCTGTTTGCTCTGGTTTCATTCGTCTCTGTCTCGCTATCTGCCTTTATCTCTTTCTGTTGGAGGAGCTTTGCAAGAAGAGCTTGTAGCTTCGAGGACACTGCAAGGGGAAGATCCCGACGGGCTGATGAGGGCCATTTCATACTCTCACACACATGAACAAAAGCACTGATTATCACCCTTCACACACGTTTTTTTTTTTTTCTCTTTCACCAAATACATTATTTTAGCCCACGTACTTATACATGCATGAATAACACATGCAGTTTCATCCTTTGTTCAAACATACTGTACACAAACACATTTCCAGCGTTACCATGGCATTTACAAAAATACAGTAGAAAATCCAACTGATTCTCAACAAAACGGTTACATAAGAATTGCGGCGCTAAATCTTGTGTCTTATTTAAGCCTGCCTGTGTGTTTACTGTCAGCCTGGCTTTGCTGCTTTTCAACAGCCCCTTTACCTCTACTGTACCTCCCACAGGACACCACTGAACACATGAAGGACATTTCTATTGCCGACTGTTTGATAGAAAAAAGGAAGACAGCCTCATCGCAGCGGTAATCAACAATATCCTCCTGCTACAGAAAACAAAAAAGAAAAAAAAAAGTGAGATCTCATCACTTTCCAATCTTAATCAACATCTCCATGCTGTGAAAAGAATTTTACACTTAATTAAATGCAGCCTTCTTGAGATGCACACCCACCTGGAAGCCACATTCTCTCTCATGCCTTTGCCTCATCCTTTCCCCAACGTTCCTCCCTAAATCCCCCAAAAAAGCCTGATGTATGTAAGCTGATTTTGAATGCTCACCTCCCGGAGTTCCTTGGCCACATCCTTGAGCTCTTTGAGAATGCCGTCCAGCTGGTCGATCACCATCTTCATGTGGCTGCGGATGCGTTCTCTCGGGCTGGGGGTCTCAGAGGTGTCCCGGGCCGGAGCTCTGCTGAGGGACATCCTTTACAGGGCGACGTGGGGCCAGTGGCCGACAGGCTGAGGGCGTGGGGGAGCCGAGTCGGGGTCCATGTCTTTGGCTACGAGGAGCCTCAGTGCTACTGATCCGAACAGGGGCCCCGGCCACGCAGGGAGACCTCAACATCTTAAAAACACCTGGGCAGCCAAAACACCTTGCCTCGCCCGCACACTCGGCACAGGGTCACGCTCGGACATCCATGCTTCCCAGTAGGTGCGTCCCAGATCGAAGATGACGTGAGCATGGGAAAAGTCAAACACAGTAAATCCATGGAACAAAAAGAAGGCAAAACACATGGGCTGAAGCTGGGATGAAACTCTTACGTAAGAGTGTTGAGCCAACTCATCGTACGTGTCAGTGTGTGTGTTTGAAATTGTTCCCGAGGAGATGCTATTTAAAACGCCCGTCTACACGGCGAAGAGACTCTTTCCCCATTCCACTTGTCCTGCACAGTATTTTTTACTTGTGAAACACAGTAGCATAACGGAAAAGTGAAAGCAGAAAAGAGGTTCATGTTGACCCCTTCTATAGAATAAACTATCCCAACGTAGAAAAATAGAACTCCCAGCAATGGCTCAAATTTCAAAATTCCTGTCTTCTACGTTACTGGTTGTCAGATGTGATGAGATTTGCCTTCTAAATATAGTCCCTCAGGGAAGGCTGCTGTCTTTTATGAGAGAAAGAACAGATCCTGTTTTTTTTGGGGGGAAGGGGGATATTCCTCTGTGCAGTGTGGTGTTTCCACCTCAAAAATAAATTTAAAAAATGTCTCGACGGGAAACTCACATCAAAATAAACTTCTCTTCACATCCATTTCCTTTGCAGATGATGACTTAATCATGTTGTCCTTCGTTTCTTGTCCGTGAAAGGGAGGAAGGTAGGTGGACGGGTGTGGGTCTTTTTTTACAGAATGTCCTATCTCTCCCCCAAAGCAGGGTTTATTCCAGGTGGTGTGGGATCAGCTTGAATTGATTTCTAAGCCGGCGGAACGTGACTTGTGACGAGAATTTGTGGAGGGATAACAAAAAAATCATGGTTGCCGATGAGACACAGTTACAAGGGTCTGGGAGGCGAAATGGGAGCACCTTCCCCCTGGAATTTCCTCTCTCCCCCGAGTCCTCTCTCCAACACTGACCCACGGCAGTCCACAGGGGTGTGCCCAAAAACCAAGGGAGCACAAGGAGAAAAGGATTCTCTTCTCTCCTTCAGTTGTTGCTAAGGGAACCTGGTCTGCCTCCTTGTGCTGTGATTGGATAATTATTTTACTTCTTATCCGTGTAGTGTGTGTTTTCTCTGTGGACTCTTTTCAAAGAGGCAGAAAGCTCTGTGCCATCCAGCAAGACGAGATAAATCCCATGAAAGCTTCCCAGAGGAGCCCCGGAGAACAAGCAGGGGGGAGAGCTTCTCGCCAAATCCGGGGCAATGCCACTGACACAGGGTGTGCTGGCCAATCACGCATGGCACCTGGACAGACGGGAAAGGAAAAGCAATCACTTATTCTCTGATGTCTCATCCTCCCTCCCTCCTTCCTTCCACATTTCTCGCTCTTTCTCTATCTGGTAACGGCAGCACAAAAATGCAACAACAATAGAGGAGAGTCAAGAGAGGGACAGAAACAGCCAGGGATTAAACTGCGTTGATGATTTTAGCCGGAGTTAAAATTGCATCTCTTGCTTCACCTACACACACACACAAACACACACACAGCGGGACACACATCTACTCACCTTTTTCTGTGCATCACTTTGCTGTTGCTATGCCCGGAGCTCACTGTCCACGCACAGCAGGATCATTCAAGCTACACACAACCTACCGCTTGTTTAGCAGTCCCTCTGTTGCACACACAAACATCTTCTCACAGTCTTTCTCTTCGTCTCTTTCTTTCTCTGTCACACTCTCGCACTCTCTCCCTCACACACACATACGCACACACACACACTCACACACAAACGCGCAGTCCTCTCCCTCCCTCCCCTACTTACTGTCTTGACAGAGAGAGAAGCTTCTATCAGCAGGGTTATTTCACTCTGAGGTTGTGGCTCATCAGAGGAGGAGTAGAAGGGGAGGATGAAGCTGAGGAGGAGGAGGAGGAGGCAGGAGGCATGAGATGGGAACGATGAATGGCCCTGATAGCACTCTGAGAAGGGAGAGAAGGAGGCTGGAGATGACTAAGAGCCAGAGCGGCAAGGAGCGCTCCTGCTTCGGATTCTGACGCCGCTGTTGCTACCATCACTCAGATAACTGTGCTGCTGGAAACCAGCTACCCATCATCCCCCTTTTCAGCTGTTTTGCCTGCGATCGGGAGAAGGGGCAGACAGAGCTGCTGTGGCTGTGTGCGGAGCTGTGTGATTCCTGTGACAGCGTCTCTGTTGCCTGTCTTGTCTGCCTGCCGCCGTCCCTTCTCTCCCCCCCTTTCTCTGTCACACTCGCTCTCGCTCTTTCTCCGTCTCTCTCCCCCCCTTCGTCTCTCTGCCCCTGTGCCCTCACTGTGTCCTCGCTGACTGCCGGATGAAGGGAAGCTGATGCCAGAGTTTATCGTGGGGCTCAGGCTCCTGCCAGCACCACTCTGCTGCTCTGCCTCAGCTCTGTGGAGGAGGGGCTTGGTGTGTTAAAGGCACAGCGTAGTGCTCTGTCCCTCCCGTGCTCTGGCTCCTCTCTCTCGCTCGTCCTCTCCTTCGCCGGCGTCTACGCTCCCTCACTATCTCCTTTTCACGCTGCCTATCTACCCTTTGTCACAGTTCTATCGAGGGTGTCATCTCTCTCTTAAATCAAGATGAAGTCTTCCTCTGCCGCCAGCCAAGCAGTCTCCAGGGACAGAGTGTCCAAAAATCCCTGGCTGTTACATCATTAATATCCAAAGCAAGTTGTTGTTTGATGACCTCATCTGACTGAGAGACAGAAAAAAGGGAAAGGGAGGGCCACAGTGATTTTTTTCTTTCCTCCTCATCTTCTTCATCTTCTTCTTTTTTTATTTCATTTTCTTCCAACACAAGACACAGCCCCGCATAACCCCAGAGGCAATCACCCTAATATGAAATTAGTTTTCTAAACGAGATAATGTAACACTAAAGCAAATTCGTAATGACAACTTCTTGAGCAACGCACGCCAGTTTCCAGAGGGTTTTGGCAGATAACTGAGCTGAACAGCCAGGGGCTCGGTGCGTTCTGTGGCATGAATGTAAAGAGGAGAGCAGGGTGGGTTCAAGTTAGGTGGATCTTCCATGCAGATGCTTCTGTGGTCCTCAGTGGCTTCCACTACTAGGATGGCAGGTGTTATATAAGGCTAATTGAGAGAATATTCTGCAGTATAGCAAATTTTATTTTACATATTTTCTTTGGTTAATGAATTATCAAATTTTACTTTAGAATAAAGGATATAATAAAGAAAGCCTTCATATTTCATGTTATGCTTTACTAAGTTATAGTAAAGGGTGGCAGCTTGCAAATGAAGAACTTAAAATCAGTTCTAATCACTTATCAGTTATACTCATTTATGGCAGATATAAAAAAAAAAAATACCAGCATATTCAAGTCAGTCAGTCATTTTCTATACCTGCTTATTCCTCATTAGGGTCACAGAGGTCTGATGGAGCCTATCCTAGCGCGTTACGGCGAGAGGCAGGGATACACCCCAGATGGTCGCCAGCCTATCGTGGGGCACACACACACCATTCACTCACATACTCACACCTACAGACAATTTAGAGTCACCAATTAACCTCAGCATGTTTTTGGACTGTGGGAGCAAGCCGGAGTACCCGGTGAAAACCCACGCAGATACGGGGAGAACATGCAAACTCCACACAGAAAGATCCCAGACCCAGGACCCATGAAGGTCTTGAACCTGTGACCTTCTTGCTTTGAGGCAACAGAACTAAGCATACTCAAGTGAATCTTATATTATAAATGAATGAATTAACCACAATAAATGTATAACATTGCATCAGGAAATTGAACTAGGCCCTTTTCTCAGACTTTTTGGTTCATTATTGGAGGGTCTTACCCTGATGAAAACACAGTTAAACAGCAAAGCCTGATCTATCATAATGGCAATGTCTGGCATCTGTTTTTAATGTTTGTAATCCATTTTATGAAAAAGAAATGAACAAATCAAAAACATTGAATAAAAAAATAAATACATTTTTAGATTTGATTAGATTCAACTTTATTGTTATTGCATGTCACAAGTACAAAGCAACCAAATGTAGGTAGTGTCTAACCAATAGTGGCTATGTGTGTATGTTATACACAGATTCATATATATACTGTATATATATATATATATATATATATATATATATATATATATATATATATATATATATATATATAGACTAACATGACAAACTGTGATAATCTGATAATTATGGAGCAGTGTATGGTACAGTATATGGTACATTATATACAGACTATAAACATGTTATGACTATAATAATATGACTATGAATTATAATGACACAGAATATAAATAGGCTATAAATTATTATATACAAGTTATACTCTAGAGTGCTGATATTTTGTTTGTAATGCACGTACATAGCCCCATTGTGTCATCTTTGGAACATCACATTAGCAAAATGTGGTCACATTGCAAGAGTATGCTGTGCCTTTTTCCTGCTTTCTCACATGGCTGGTGCAGCGTCACACAGACGAGATGCTTCTCACAAACAGAAAGAAACAGGTGTCCTTGAGCATGTTTCCTTTGTAGCTTCACTGCACATATGGGAGGCTCGCTTCTTAGAATACAGCAACAGTTTGCAGCACAGTTTTTTTTTTCTTTTTTGTGCCGTCATTTTCTTTTATTCTTGACATTGCAAAATACCTTTTGCTAGGATATTCATTGTGTATTTAATAGAGCTGTCCCTAAATGAGAGAGTGTATACTACTAAATGACCTCCCAGTGGATAGTCCCAGGTGCACAGCACAGATAGCGCCATGTCAGCATTGCCTTCATTGGGAGGGAATTGGATTATTTCCCCCTGTAAAATATATTTTTGTTAATGCTAAGGTCATCCTGACTTGTGAGTTTTACTAGGAATCTGGAGTGAGTCCAGAAAAATATTGGTACCACTTAATATTTCTGCCTTGAATTTATTGTGCCATGCCATTTATTGAGACATTTTATAGAACGTAATTTTTTTCTAGTTGGGCACCGGCTCACAAACGAGCACAAAGTTGCATAAACAAACTAGTAATACACATAGGCACACACTACGACCCACAAACACACACATCAAGTACACACACATAAACACAAGCCTGGGCCTTCTATATTGGTAATTTGGTACCTTAATAATAAAGCCCAGGAGATAGTTTATTTCAGTTGCATTCTTTACCCACCAATAAGCCATCATACTCCTACTTATTTGATACAGCAGGGATCAAGAGTCTTTTTTTATTATTCGTTTTTGGCTACCTTCCCTGCAGTATTTGGATTCATAGCCACTGATACAGGATGTGCACAGGATATATTTTTTATAATAAAGCAGAGAGAGACCAGTGCCAACGATCAATACGGACACTCTATATCCTCCCTGTCTCCACATACAGCATACACATGTATGATTACATAGGGGGGAAATAATGCATTTTGGAACCTCTTGACTTATTTATGAGCAGGAACAATTCTGCATCAATTTGATATATGAAAGGAAGACAAAACACTATATAAAATACATCACACCATATCGAAAACACAATCATCAAAAGTAATTGGTTATTTTTCTGTTATCTGTTATCATGACACTGGTACAAAGAAATCAAATTCTTCGTTACGAAAGGCTGCACATTCTGACCTGGACGACTGATCTCAGAACATTGGTTAAAATCTGTGACTTCCCCATGCCACGATGAAATAGGGTTTTGATTGCATTTATAGATTAATGTTTGAAGCAACGGGACATAACAGTGACAAGGGTAATTCAAAAATTGTAAAAAGTAACTTCGCACTCCACCATGAAGTGTCTTTAAGGGGCAGTTTTTCCTCCGCCGTCAAGCGTTCCCATGGCACCCCTCCTTCAGCGATTCATCACTGCTTCCTCTGCACTAATTGGCTCTCATTCAGTCTTTAATACCCATGATTCCCTTGGCTACTCAAAAAAGCTGCATAACACCAGAAGCCGTTGCATCAACCGAGTGTGTGATCATGAGGTGATGAACAATTCTGAATGCCCACTTGTCCTTTATTTCGTCAGTGTCAATTGTTGATCCCATAGCCATTACAAACATCACCTCACATGCATCTTTGAACTGTGAGGTGGAAGTCATTTGCATAAATGTTGGATGCACATCCTCACCATGTGCATAATTGATATACCTGTGCCTTCCTGACCCGTGACCATCCATTCCCTATAGAGGAGAGTTTAGTAGCTCTCTGGATTTGAGGGTGAGTAGAATAGAATTATCACAATACATTAGAGAAAATATTCTTAAAGGTCCCATATCTCAGAAATTGCTATTTTCATTTCTTTAGTGGACACAGAGAAGGTCTAAGGTGTATAAATACTATATCTCAAGCATGAAACCTCATGCACACCACCTGGATGGAACTTTTCCTTAAAACTGCTTGTTTGTACTTCCAGGATTTCATGATGTCACACAATCATTCAAGTCCCTTTCACAGAAATTCAAATCAGACATTCAGAGTAGAGGCTCATGAATATTAGTCAGACAGACGAAAATTGTTCTATGATTTCTAGAGCACCATAGAGAGAAGATTGAGAGAGGAGATGTAAAACTGTGATGAGATGACTTTTGGTACTTTAAACTACAAATATATCTTGTTAGGGATATCAAAACTTCAAATAAAACCCAGAAAAGTGCACAATATAAGTGTGGAACCACTGAAGCGGTCTTGGGGAGCATTACTGCTAATGTGAAAATAGGTTAAAGGCTTTCGTGGCAGCAAAGGGAGCTGCACAAAGTCTAATAAATTGCCTCAAGGGATGTCACTTAAGGCAACGCCAGTTGGTGCTTATGAATACTAGTTTGAAAATGAAAAAAAAAAACAAAATAACTACGAGGTAGTTACGAGGAAACTCAACACCTGTTCTGCATATCTGAACAAACTGTCTGCAGTTAAATTCCATTGTGGATAATGAAGTTGTCGGCTTTTTAGTAAGGTAATAATGTAATAAATGCTTGTTTATTGTTTGTGCCAAATGTGGTATATGTAATGTATTAATGTAGACTTTTACAACAGCAGACAAACACTTTCTAGTGCTAGAAATTCTTCCTCCTGATCATCATCAAAATATAATCTGTTTATTCCTGTTTAAAGGTTGCTCGACCTCTAACATTCAGCCAACTGTGTTGTAATATTTTGAGATACTCTAAAAACGAGATGAGCAGAGAGGGGATAAAACACACATTATCCCTTTAATTAATCTGAACCCATTATGTTTTCCCTCTCCTGGCCATTGTGTGGCACTGTGGTGTAATTGTGACATGTTGCATTTTTCTCTGCTATTAGTGTGCACTAAAATGGTGGACAGAGAAAAGTTGTCTTCTTTCAGTGTTGAATTGATGCACTGAAATATTAATTGTTACATGACATGCCTACTGTGTGAATAAATCACATGATAACACGGTGCAGAATCAAAAGGAGGATTAATTGCAGTTTTTAATGCACATTCAACACATATCCATGAATAAATTAAGAGATGCTTGGCAGTCAGTTCATGTCTAGCATGATTTATTTAAAAGTATGCTATGTATAGTCAAATGATTTCCACTGATAAAACACTCTCACTAAGAGGCTTAAGTATTTTTTCCCCATATAATCTCCAGCTTCATAATTCCGTGGTTGAATTTTGTCTGAATGAATTGAATGATGATTTATGAACCAAAGGAATTGGGAGACACATCTGCCCTCGACAATATGCATGGCTACACATAGATATTGTGCCCTCTTTGCGATTAGGATACAGTCATTGATTTCATACAGACAAAGACTGGGCTTTTAAGGCCCAGCCTGTCGCAGTCTGTCTCTTGTGCATGCGTGTTGGTCTGTTTTTTTTTTTTTTTTTTTTTTTTTTTTTTTTAACAAAAATATCTCCTTGGCTTTTTTTTTCACAATCATGCAGTATGCAGAGGAGCAGAGGCTGTCTCAGACCATAACACCCTGTGATGGAGCAGTGCTCTTACACAATGAAATGAAGCCTAAGTGTTTGATTGATTTCTCATTTACTTCCACCAGTGGTGGAATTATAGCCCTTACAGTAGTGCCGGGGCCCCAGGCCTGATAGGGTCTGTGTGGTCTCGTTGTGAAGAGTGTGGACTGTCAAATTCAGTTCATATGTTTATGAAATTAAATTACTCATCAGTTGTCAAGTCTGCTTACTGTGGCTCAGTGTGATATTCAGTGATTAAGAGCATGACGTGATGCGAGAACCCAAACATGTATGTTTGAAAGCTTTGGCAAATAGTGATTGGTAATGTTTATCTGCCACTGTTTTTTATGCCACAGGAAGAAACTCAAAACAGATTAGAACAGTGTAAAATGAAGGTATTCATCAAGTGGAAGAAACTACATACGTGTCACAGCGGTGAGGTTGTCCCGTCTGGGTTTTTGTCGTGTGCATTTCCTGTTTTATTTTGAAATCCTAACACTCCTCTCGATTCAGGTCACTTGCCCTTCCTCATGTGTCACCTGTCTGATCGTCTGCCCTGATTCCTGATTGTGTCCACCTGTTCCCATTTTCCCCTCCTTGTGTATTTATAGTCTGCATTTCCCCTTCTCTCCTGCCAAAGTGTCTTTGTTCATCCCTGATCATCACACCCAAGCCAGCCTTTGTATCACAGCCTTTGCCTTGCTTGTGTGTGGTCTTTTTTGTTGTAATTTTTTTTACAGCCTTTGTTTAGTTAGATTTGATAGGGTTCCACAGTCTTGTTGTCCTGTGGTATTATTTTATTATTAAAAATTATTATTTTTTCCTTTATTATTTGCCTGGTAGTTTTTCACCCTTCGGGATCGTTTTTTGTTTCTTAGCTTTAGATAGTATTTCGTAGTTTTCTTGATAGATAATTAGTGTTTTCCTCCTTCTGGAGCGAGTTTGTTTTGTTAAATTTTCCAAGTCAATCCTTCCCACTTTTGGTGAAGTGCCTTTCTTTTGAAATGAGTTCCATGTTTGTTTTCTGCCATAGCGTGAGTGTAGTTAGAGCCAGATAAATATTGTATTTAGTTCATAGGATAGGTTTTGTTTTGTTTTGTTGTACATTTCATAGCTCCTTGTCGCTGCAGTCTGGGAACAATAAAACCCGTAGCCCTGATTACCGCTTCTGAGTCCTCCTTCTGTTCTGGGCCTGACAATACGTACATGTGAAGAAGGAAGTTTGTCTTGATTTTACTTAAAGAGTCTATTTGAAGAGTCAAGAACGAATATTACATTATTTATCCATGATCCAAGATAGGAGAGGACTACCTGGAAGTGTCTGCATGCTCTGCTCATAGAGCAGTTTGCATTCATCCAACCAGCAGGGAATGTCACCACAGACAAAAGATTAAAGAACTCAGCCAACTGTAAAACACAGAGCGATTTACCCGGTAGTGATAGCTTTAATCACCATTGTGTGAACTCCTTTGGAAAGGACCTGGAAGTATCCGATATTGGTTTATATTTAAAAGTTCTGCACTAGGGCTTTTAGCTCAATTTTTAGATACTACTACTTTCAATGGAAAAAAGTTTCAAGCAGTGTCCAAAACTAGAGATAGATGTTAATTGAACGAAGTGGAAGGAGTTGGTTACTAACATCAGTGAGTAATGCCCTGTTCACCAAGACTTAAAGTAGCAGGTGGAATTTGCATATTTGTCCTCTGTCACTATACTGACACTAAGTATACACACTTTACATTTCCCTAGTGATGTGTTCTATGCATCATTTTTCTCATTTGCGTCCTGGAAACTCATTAAAGTTGCATCATGTTGAGTGAGGAATCATTGACACCATTGGTTTTCTCACAACACGTTGTCTGCAATGTTTTTATCGAGGCAATAAAAACAATGGTTGTCTCCGGGGTTGTTGTTCCTCCACGTTGGAGGAAATTTGCATATTTCAGACAAACTGAAACTCTTAATTTCTTCAGGTCGTGCTTAAGAAAGACTTTGGTGTATTTGATTGCGGGTGTGGTGCTAGGATGTCATTGGGAGGATCTGTTCTCCATAAAATAGCAGCCTGCTGCGTTTCTCCTGAACAGGAGGGTTAGTCAACACTGTGTATAGCTGCTTCATGTCCTTCCTGTGGTTTGCCATTGAAAACCGCCACTAGAAGTGTATATCTCATTAACACCAGTTTAACAGTAAGTACACACCTATTGAGCCACTTAACTATGACACCAGCCCTGTAATTGAGGATCGGTTTGGCCCCGCTTACTGTGGGCCGGTGTGGTTATCTCCTGTTGTGAGAATGCAGAGGAAATAGAAATGAGCCCTGCATGGCAAGACATTCTGTGGTGTTCATTATATATGCTTCCACTACCCTAAGGATAAAAAGCCATATGCAGTGAGAAACCCGAATGCATCAACATTCTTCCATCAATAACTGCCACTGGTTGATGTATAACTTGTTAATTTATTTATTGTTGTACCAGAAATCCACAGTGGTGGTGTTGTATTCACACACCCGACTCTCTCTCCCTCTATCTATCTGTATTGTTGATTGTACTTGTGTATTGTAACATTTGGATACTGTTAATCAAGTAAAAAACCACAATCTAAACACATCCTTTCCCATACTAGAATAGAAACCATAGTAAAGTAACATTTAGTGATGCAAATAGAGTCAACATCCTGTCAGTTGAGTTATTTTCTAATACCTGAAATAAACAAGCAACAACTAACAGCACTTTCACACCACTAGTTCAATTATTTGGTCTCCAGACAATAAAGTTTTTACTATGGAACATAAAGACTCCAATGTGGTCCACATTGGAAACAAACCAAATTTGGTCCGATTGATGTTTCATCAATGCTTATCTTCAAATAAACAGGAAATGAAATCGTATAGTTCATGTTCTTGCCAGAGTCAAGTGGACCTCTTTTGGAGGTCTTGGCCTTCAATGAGTCATTATTGACTGTTTTCTAAATTCCTGATCCTATCCCAATCTATAAACTCAGTATTTACCCAAATGTAATGTTAATTGATTATGATACCCTTTTCGCACAATTTAGTAAATGAAGTTATGGTTTGTTCCAGTGGCAACCACTTGGTGTTACCAGGTGAGGGACGTGTTTCCAGAGAGTGAAAAAAATATCAGGAAGACCAGTCTATCTCATTCAATGAATTCAATGACTGTCCTTAGGAAGAAATTAATTCTCAAAATTCACCCCTCTTTTTTTTTTATAGAAGATTCTGACATTTACCAATGTTTTCCTATTTGCAATTTGTTGAGCTTAGGAGGGGAGATGTAACGATATTAAAATGATTTTTGGTGCTTGAAACCATAAATATATCTAAGGGACTGAGGAACTTTTTTGGATTGGGCTTCAAACCGGCTTCAATGAAAACCAAGAGGTACCATCATAAGTCACTACAACCATCTTTATATACAGTATATGTAGATGAAACTTTTTTTTGATTACTCATATTAATTGTTTAATTCTGTACATGTGAAGACATTTACTCAGGCTGCATATTATCTGATAGGATACCACTGGACCTGTATAATACTTGAGTTTATGCGTTTGGGCCAGTTTGAATCTGACTAGAATAATTTAATTAGTACAATTAAGTGATAATGTTCATATTTTCTTGTGATTGCAGACATTCTTTGGTGCATTGAGACATTTGTCCTTGATTATACTTCTGCATGAGCTGCTAGGAAATGTTGGATTCATAGAAATCATAGAAAGTGTTCTTTATGTTCTTCACATATCTTTTAATGTGGTCATGTAAAAAAGCAAAGCAAATTCTAGCCTTTGATCGGGGACATAAAGGGGAGAAGAGCGTAGAGAAAATCAAAGCTGCAGGTCATACACACTATGTTCAATATACTATAAGGTTGTGCAACCTACTATATGTGTGTAAAAATTCTAAAGCTCCTGAATAGAAAACAATGTTGTGCTTGGTGAAAAACAACCATTTTGACTACTATGGTAAAGTGAAATATTTTTTACACCATATTATATTTGCAATTTACAAAATTAAAAGGAAGTACCATACAACAATTTATATAATGAGTTATATAGGTTAGAACATCTAAACTAATTATGTTAGAGGGCTATGAACAGTTATGTCATCTTTTCTCACTCAAATATACTACAAATCCTCTCAAATTGTGCAAGGGAAGGACATAATGGTTCAGATTCACAAAAAAGATTAAAAAACAAAAACGTAATTCATAATAACATTTAATCCCATTGTGTTTTTGTGCTATTCGGTCATAATACCATGCAGCGGTACTATAACAGTGCAGACTTATCTGCATCTGTATCTTTCAGTCTTTTCTCACTTCAGCTCTCATCTCAGAAGTGTCATGACCTGCCTTGTGAAACTATGAGAAAATTCTAGTGCCATGTTTTTAAGATGAAAGCCGTATAGGTTTATCATTTAACAAACAACCCAAAAAATATGTTGTGAGGTGTGTTAATCAGTGTTATCTGAGTTGGAGAACAAGAGCTGGAGGCAAGACACAAGGATGCTGACAAGCAGATGACATGCATATTATAATGTAAGACAATAAGGATCTGGACAATAGGTCTGTCATTACATTGTCCAAAATCTTAGGATAGAAAATAGCAAATATGACAATGACAACAATGATCACTTTATTGATCTTGAAACCTGGTGTCACAGCAACACTGAAGCCTGAATGAAGAACCCCAATGCAGCAGTATCATGCAGTATCCTACCTGGTACTCTAACCTCACTTCCCACCAGAGAGACCAAGCCATCTGACAGGGGAACGAAAGAAAGAATCAAGTTCACTAGACAAAGCTTTTTTTTCCTGCATCCCTTCACTTGGTACATCCATCTTTGGTCTGCTGTTTGCCAAGAGCTATAAACAAGTATAATAGAATTGCAGTGGGGCTAGCGGAGATAGCCAACTGTGCATCTCCCATCACCCCTGGCTCCCCAGCCGTGTGCTAACAAGCCCGGCAGCGTCATTGCAAATTCATAACAAGTCGCACCAATGTGGGTCATCTCTGCTTCCTTTACATCTTTTTCATGGCCCCTCCTTCTCTTCCTTTTATTGCCCCATACTTTTATATTTTAGTTTGCACAGCCGATTGCCTGTTTGACAAGCAGTGTTTGTCTTAGCTGTGCTTGAAACTTAATTAGATTAAATGTATTCTACCACACTCAAAGAGGGACAAAATCATCACTGTTTGTCACCTTAACAATAAAGAGGGTCATAAAGAGTGAAGTAAGAGATTAAGTAAGAGATTTTGGAAAATGTATTTAAAGGGACCTGTTGTGATGTTGTTTAAAAAAGCCTTTTTTTCAGTGCTTTGTGTAAATATTTAGGTCTGGCAACTGTAAAATATGACCACCCGCTAATTATGTTGTGCTCCAGCCTCCTCTGTAGTGTTGCTGAAACCTGGCTGAACACAAGCCATTTAGAAACAGCCCCTGTTGTGATGTCACAACAGGAGTGGGAGTTAATAGCGGGGGCAGAGTTTTTCAGAGTGAGTGGGAAAAGGCAGAGTGCATTCTACTACAGGTCTAATTATGTGCTTTAGAACATAAAAGCAACACTTTTATACACAGACCACAAAAATGAAAATGTTAAACTAGGAAAATGGCAAAACAGGGCTCCTTTAAAACAAAGGTTTGAGAATTACTGCCATTTTCTCTTGTGTCAAATCTGTCTGATTTGTTGTGCAACACAGTAAGTTGTCGGTGTCCTCTGGGTTTCAGATATTACCTCTGTCGTGACAAACCTCCCATTTCCACAACAAATTACCTAAGCCGAAATGAAATTACATGGAGATACAAAAAGAAATGTATGTTGACTATATGTCATGTTTTTGTATTAATCTGTCTCATAGACTATTTGCATGACGGATGTTAAGAAGACTCCTGCCGTACAGAGCCTGTAATATAATGTCATCCACAAGAGTGCTGTATCTTTTATGTGCTAGGAGCCACTGTAAAAGCTGTCACTCAATACAAAATACATTCAAATGTATATGTTCTTCGCTGTGTGCCTCTGCTGCATGTTGGATGATATGGACACCACAGATATGCCAAGATAAAATCACTACTTCCCATTCAGCAAGAGACAAGTTTTAATTCCTGTGCTGACAGTGGTAAAAATGGAAATGCTGTACATTAAATGTACGCCTGCTTCCTCATTACATAGTATATGACTTTGCTGTGATGCAGATCAACCCTTGAGACTATTTTCCTAATCAGCATTGACAAAGTCCTCACAGTACATCAGACCCAACCTTCAGGTGCTGGCTAATGATGCCTTTTTAATTCCTCAAGAGGAGTCATTAGTTGATTCAGATATTTATGGGGTCTGAAGAGGAAGATGCATTCAGGCAGAGGAGGGGAGGATTGCTCAGATAAATGTGCCAGTGAAAATATGAATATGAAAATCTGCTGAGATCCATGGGCTGAATAATTCAGCTCAACCCTGATGCCTACTGCCACTCTTGTTTCATTGCCTTAGGCAGCCCAAGTTCCGCTTTCATTGCCATGGTCTGAAAGAGAAGCAGACACCAGAGGAAGACCGCTATCCTCCAGTTAGCATTTGTACAGGAAGTTGAGATCTGTTGTATGAACGCAGGCAGCAAAAAAAAAATACTGGAATCAATGGATGCTGTTCACTCTGAGAAGTAAATGTGCCTTTTACTATGCTGTTGTTGTTGTATTAGAGTCTTTGGGATGAAGTTCATCTGCTGTATACATACTGCTATTAACTCCTAAATGGTTAATAATTCTAAAATTGAATCAACCCTTTAAATGTATGTTTCCTGAAGTTAAATAAAAATTCTCACATTTGTATGTCACATGCATTGTAAGTAAATTCAAAAGAACTTTTTTTCAGTTGCAGAGACAGACATCCAATTAAAACTATCTCTACCAGAGCAGCCCTCAATATGCCTGCAGCTATTGCCTCATGATGATTATGATATGATATATTCATTCATTTCTGTGTTGAAGTGTTACTCATATGTTTAAAAATGGGGATTCCAACTATTTCAGGTTCAGACAAAACATATATAAAAAATATCCATGTGAAAAATATCAGGACGGCAAAAGTAAACATGTAAACAATAATTTTTCAAAAGACCAATGGCTCTCATTCACCCACAGTTATTATGAAGAAATGTCCTCTCATAATCCTCCCAACTTTTTCTGGAAGACTCTGGCATCCACTAACATTTGAGCTTGAGAGAAGAGAATGTAAAATCATATTGAGGTGATTTTTGGCGTTAAGTTTTGAGATTGTCTGAGAATTTTTTTTTCTGTCTTTCATATCTGAACAGGAATGAATCTAACATCAGACGTGGGACATTTGAACAGGACCTGGAAGACGCATGTATTTTTAAACACAAAAACATTTCACCCTTCTCCGGATACAGAGTTTCCAGAGTGAGTAATAGCATCCTGTGCATCTTTTTTTTGGTTATTTTATATTACTGATGCTATTAAATATGACAGCTTGTTTGGTTTTCCCTTCCTGCAGCAATACCAGCATTTATTGAAGTATTTTTAACATTTCTAAGTCCGATGCTCCACTTTAGACTTCTGTTTGGACATTCTTTCCTTCTCTCAACTTTTCTTTTTCAATCAGCATCACCTTGCAGTCTCATGCTGATATATGGGACTGGTGGTCATTTACCTATGCTTATTAGGATCCTTATCTAATCTTATTGGTTCATATAGTATACTTCTACTACTATACTACTTAGTCATATAAAATATTACATATTTTCAATATTATATATATATTTAATAATTCCATGTGCAATAATCTACTCACCTACCTCATATCATGTGCACTTCATGGGGTTACTATTTTTTTTCCTTATTTATTATTTATTTTCATTTTCTCTATGTATATTTCTCTATCTATTTAGAATGTTTTTTTGTTGCTGTTTTTCTTTTTACATACTCTTCTTCTGTTTGTGTGTCTTATGTTTTATAACAGTCTTGTATGTGGAGCCTTAATTTCCCTGAGGGATCAATAAAGTCGTATCTACTCTAATCTAATATAATATAATCCCCTGGCACACCCATTAAGTTTACTATTAATGGGATAAGAACAATTTTGGGATTTAAGCACTTCATGAATCAGATGAAGAGTTTTCTTAGGACTTTTTCTCAAGATCAAATGTAGGAAGATGTCGGTTAGAGTTGTGTTTTTTTCTGAAGTGCCAATTGAAATGATGAATTGTCCAAATTAGATTCACTATACAGGTTTATACTGTGTCCGTACCGTGTTTTTTAGGCCAAGCAGGGCCTCCACCCTCTGATTCTCCTGCTGTCATCAACATAGACACATAGACAGAGTGCTGTAAACCCCCCCCCCCCCTCCCCCATTCTGCCCACCGCTCGTCACTGACTCATCACAGCCTCTCAACATGTGTCAGGCTAGCCAGCGGTCTCCATCTGTCTCCCCTAGAGCCAGCCAGCCATGTCCATCCCGGTGAGCCACACAGGCAGAGAAAAAGTAATTCCCAAGACAAAGTGCATTATGCCATGCAGCCATTCCCCTTGAAAATGAGAACTCCATTTGGGGAGCAGGGGTAGTTTAGCAGGCGTGCCGGTTGCCCGTGTCAGAGAGGCTGAGAAACATGGCCCTGGCCACGCAGTGGAGAGCTGCATGGCTGTAGATAGCGAGAGGAGATTTGTCATCCTGAGCCACATGCTGACATGATGTTAGGCTTCTTTAATATAGAAGAACAAATGTACACAAGCTGAAGGAAAAACACATGGACACACACACATAGGCACAGACACACCTATTTATAAATACGATATAGGATGTTCTATATAGCAAGAGCCACATTGACAATATGTATTAGTAATCAGATAATTAATAGTTTTTTATTCTCATAGGCAACCATAAATGTATGAAAAATATAGAGAACCATGGATTAGTGTTAGGCAGATTTTTTAAACTTTATTATTAAGACATCAAGGTCAGTCTACTCAGGTGTTTGTTTCTTTAGTAACGTTCATTGGGGAAAATTACAGCTGCAGTTTGAGAAACAAAGAGCTGCCCAGCATCACTGATGCAATGTCTCTTTTTCACAGTCATGCTGTACCAGCATGACGCAATTATATTACGTTCAAAGACAATGTTAAGCAATTTATTAAAAAATAATGAAAATAACAAGTTAGTTCATAAAATAAAATTATGAAATAATTACATGAAAGAAATGTTTACATTATAATATAAATCAAAATAGCATTGATAAAATTTCAATCTACCTTTAACAATGCAAGCTAAACAAAAAAGTGTTAATCTATTGATAATAAAATAAAGAGAGGTTGGTAGGCATAATGCAATATATCATTATTCAATATAACAAAAAAATACTGATAATAAAATAAATAAATGTGAATAGTAGAGATAATACTAGATTATAAATAGCAGAATAAAAAAGAGGTCAAATGTCTATATGTATACGTCGTACTGTTTGTCTCCTTTTGTGACAGGAAGTGATATATTTAGTAGCAGCAGTCACTCTGCCTTTTCTTTTCCCACAGAATGAGAGGTAGTTTCTCCCTTCCTGTCAGACTTGGGGCAGTTTTTTTTTTTTTTTTTTTTTTTTTTTCAGAATTAATCCCTTCCTACTATTTCTGTAGTTTTTCTGTTAAAAATTGTAATTGTATCTCTACAGCTGCTTCCTCACACCGGCAGAAAAAGCCTGTCTGTCTGCTCTGGGCACCAGGTCTGCCTGCGTATGCCTACCTCTCTTTCCAGACTATGGTCACTCAGTCTGTATATTGTCAATGTCTTTCTCAGGTCTTATCAGCTGGTGTGGTTAGGTAGTCTGCCACAGTTTACTGTTACTCACATACACAGCTCACACGCAATAATTTCACAGGTATCCAGAGGGAAAACCAACAAAAACATTGGTTCCCACTGTGTCTGTCTGTTGTCTTTTGGGATTTGAGATGTAAAATATCAGAATGCATGGAGCAGACAATGCTAATGAGGGTGTGAATAGCATAGACAATGATAAGACAAGGAAGCATGGTGCAAATTCTGCTGAATGGCACTGGTCATGCTGCATGATGATGCTGCTAATTAAAGAGAGGGGTAAATGATAGTTTTTTAAGGAAATTTGGATGTGCTTTACTCATTGCAGACACATTAGTATTAGGTACAACCCAAGCAGCAACTATCTTGGTTTCAAACTGAAACTACTGCAGAAGAACCTTAAAGTTTAATACAACTGACAGCCTCAGGATCTCTTGCTGCAGTTGACTCCCATTCAAAAGTGCCAACTTCCTCCTAGAAATACTAAGGGGCCTTTAACACCTGCCTAGTTCAGTCTAGACTTTTGGGCTTACAGGACTTAGAAAATTGCAAGTGTGAAATCTCCCACAGACCAATGAGGGGCAAAAGCCTGAAGAAAAGAGGTAAGATTTGACCATAGTTTTGTTCATTTGTAGTGTTAAAGCATTTATTTTAATGGTTCAGGCTATTGAACCAATTTCAGGAAGTTTTTTCAGGCTCAGAACCAAAAAAAGAAAAAAAAAAAGATGCGGTAGCATCTGTGGAGAAGAGACAGGTCGTAGGTAAAACTGCCAGCCACAGAACGGCAGGGAATATCTTTAGTTTAACCTCTGCATCTGCATTCAAGCAATCAATGTCTCCTGAAACTGATCTAGAACTTTAGTGCTTTGGGCAAGAAGCTAACATGAAACCACTGTCACACTAACCTGAACCCTAGTAGGATCCAAAACTCCAATCCTCTGACCAAAATATTTTATAAAAGGTCTGTAGAAGTCAGATCAATCACCAGACAATTTTAGCCAGAGAATGGTCACAGGATTGAGGTTTTGGACTCTACTACCTTGGCTCATATCAAGTCACTTGTAACACCCACAAGATAACCAAGAACCTCTCGATTTTGTGTCAATTTTACAGCTCGTACAAATCATGTATTGCTTGAACATGTTAGAAAAAGTTCCCTTTTTATTTACAATTGTGTAATATTCATGGCCTGTATTTTCCACTGTGACCTTACCAAGGCAATAACTTAAGAAGTCTTTTTGCTTGAGTAAAATATATCCCAATTTGATTAATCTCTGCAGCTACGGAGAGAGCTACAGCTGAGATCATCAGGGAAGATATAGGGATAGGGGTTAGAGAAATGAGGAGAAAGACAGAAATTTTTTAGCCAGAAAAGAAATGTCAATGCCACTTGCACAATGGCAGTGGTATAAAACAACCGCCACACCCTTATCAGTGTTCGTTTTAAAATTAATCGTGTAACCTTTGATTTATTTCCAAAGGCAGATTTTCTTGAAAACTCTGGAGTCAACTGAGGTGGCATCGGAAAAGGTGACATTACCCAATCCCACTGGCAGTGTGCTTACTTACTCCTAAGACATATTTCAAGGCAGAATTAAAAAGAAAATAATAATTACTTATTGAATTATTTTTGCAGAATTTATCCAACACTGTTACAACTTTCAAGTTATGGAAAGTGTAATTTCTACAAGTTCCATAAGATGAAGAAATTAGGGATAAATAAACACCTGCGCACAGGAGCACTGCAACATTTCTTTGATTTTAAAAGGGTGCAGTCATTGTCAATGTGGATGTGTGTTTTTTTTTCCACCTGTTATGTAAGTTAAACTAGCTCAGGGTTGCGCTGAACTTTTCACTCTCCTGTCTCTGAGTATTACAGATCACTGAAAAAGCAGAAGCAGATAAGAAAACCTGTGAATATCCTTTCTTTGTGTTTCCTTTATTTGCAATGCCCTCTGTTTTCACATGTCTGGAATATCCATCACCTTGTTTCATTAAAATTCTCCTACACATAAATACCTACCAATCAGGGATTATTACATTTTAGGAGCAAAAGTTTGGGGTTATTCAAAACCGGATCATGCAGTGAATGTGAAAGCCTGAATGCTCTCACCGTTACTTTGTTATCAGTCTTCTGAACCAAACAGCTAAATCTGTGAAAGGCACTGCTGCCTTTCCTGTTCACAGCCCTCTGTGTTTTATAGGTTCAGTGATGATACTGATGGTTTTTCTGTGGAGAGTAGAGGTTCCTGGCGATAGAGCTGAAAAATATATCACAATAAAACGTATCATTCCAATCATTCATTCCATTTTTAATTACATATTTTAACCACCTTACTTTAAATGTTATCACTTATTGAGGAACGGAGGTAACAATAACAATGAAACACACAATTTCCATCTGCACTACTTTTTCTCACTTCATGCTGCATGAACACACCTGTGTTAAATGATTGGCTGTTTGCATGTTACTTGTAGCACACTTAATAGTTAAGGCGCTGTTTATAAGTGAGGGAGAAAGGACGCTTGGGGATTGCTCATGCGACTGAATTTGTGTGTTTATTATATGCTTTCATGGCGGTTTGCATTAAATGAATTTAAGTGAAATCATTGCATATCCTATCAAACAATTTTCTTGTTGTTATAGCTATTTACGGTACATGTCACTATGGTTTTTATCGTTCGGGCCTGTAGGAGGGAGATTAGGCTATCAGGAAATCTTGCTGACATACAGGGTAAATACAGTGTTAGTGAGCACTTTTCATTCCTTTTTCCAAGATAATTCACCCACCTGACAGGTGTGGCATATCAACATGCTGATTAAACAGCATGATTATTGTGCAGGTGTGACTTTGGATGGGCACAATAAAATATGCTTTTTTATTTTTTTTTTTTTATTAGGCACCAATTCAGAGCATCCAAAATATGCTGGCTGATTGGTCTGAGTCTGCAAGCTGTGCAAAAACTGATGTTTTTCAGGTTCCAGGAAGTGTGTCCAGATCCTTGCAGCACGCATGTATTATCATCCTACAACATGAGCTGATGGTGGATGAACAAGCCTCGGGATCCCCTCACAGTATCTCTGTCAAAATGACATCAATAAAATGCACATGCATTTCTTGTCGGTAGCTTGCGCCTGCTCAAACCAATCCCACCATCACCCCGGTGCTCTCTGCTCACAACGGTGACCTCAGCAAACTGCTCACCCACACAACGCCACACACGCTGTCTGCCATCTGCTCAATAGAGTGAAAACCAGAATTCATCCATGAAGAAAACATTTCCCCAAATTTAAAAAATCACTGGCGTAGCCAGAAAAAGGCATTGGGTGTACACCAGCAAATACTGGCTATGCCAAATCTATTTTCAACAGCGTCATACCTCCACAAACAAATCCAATAAACAAAATAATGTATCTCTCGCAAATACAACATTATTAACACAAATCATATCCACGCGTCTTGTGTGTTCTATTAGTGGTAGTCAAACATGGTTGAACTGGTTTAATATTGGATAATCAGCACAAATTTCAACAAATTTGAAGACAATTATTTGATATGTGACGCAAAGCACCAATTTTTTTCAAAGAACTTGTGAAGTCTTCAAAATGATCCAGGGTATATCCCAAGACAGTAATTGTTTAAAAAAATACAATGATTTAATGCATTTTTGTGACTTCAGCACTCACTTAACTTGAAATATGTATCACAGATTTTTTTCAAAAACTTTGTATCCTGTAACTTGCATAAATCAGCTCATAGTCATAGTCATAGATTTAACATTTACTGTCTTCAATCAGGGTGACACGGTGGTGCAGGGGTTAGCGCTGTTGCCTCACAGCAAGAAGGTTGCAGGTTCAAGACCTCCTTGGTCCGGGGTCTGGGACCTTTCTGTGTGGAGTTTGCATGTTCTCCCCGTGTCTGCGTGGGTTTTCACCGGGTACTCCGGCTTCCTCCCACAGTCCAAAAACATGCTCAGGTTAATTGGAGACTCTAAATTGCCCATAGGTGTGAGTGAATGGTGTGTGTGCCCCACGATTGGCTGGTGACCATCTGGGGTGTATCCCTGCCTCTCGCTGTAACGCGCTGGGATAGGCTCCAGCAGACCCCTGCGAATAAGCAGGTATAGAAAATGACTGACTGACTGACTGTCTTCAATCAGTAACGTGTGTTTTAATTGCAAAAATGCATTAAATTGTAGTATGATTTAATAGTTACTGTCTTGTGATATATATCCTGGATTATCATGAAGACATCACAAGCTGTTTGAAAAGAAATAATACAAATTACACATTTGGTTATGCACCTTTTTTGAATATATTGAATATGTATTGAACATTCACACATGTGACATGATCTCATAAAGCAGATTTTGTGTTCTCAAAAAGTGAAAAAAAACAGAAAAAATACACAGACATTGCCTCCCATAAGATGAACATATAATACACTCATGCACTCTCATAGAGAGCAATGATGTTGCTGCTTACCTGTGTGCATAGCGCGGCTCTCAATTTAAAAGGCAAGACTGCATGGTTTGGACTTGACACGCACCATTGTTCAAAATTTGAGAGAAATAAACCTTTTGTGAGCAAACACAAATTATTAGAGGGAAAAGTGTTTCATTTATATTTGTGTTCACTATAAATGTATGTATGTGTATGTGCATGTTTACTACTGTGAGTTTGTATATTTAAATCTTGACGTATCTCTGCATACACATCACATGCATTCATGTTCCTTCCTGAGAGGAAAAAGAGCGCAAAAGAGAAATGAAGTGATAGAGAGTTCCATTATGTGCGGTGGCTGAAGGCAGCCTATGATGACTGACACAACTGCGTGTGTGTGTCTTCATGTGGGTAGCAACATAGTGAATAGATTCATTTCTGTATTTTCCTGCATATATGTGGCTGCGTTATGTCTCTGCATGCAAACCTATTCAAATTCATGTATTCTAGTTCCCCTGCATCTGCTGGTATCTGCATGTGTGATGAAGTGTGGGCATGTTTATGTGTACTGTGTGTGCAGCGTTATTCTTCATCCTTTATATACACCACTTGAGGGCCAGGCTCCCTGTGAAGACAACAGGGGTCCTAACAGGGTGCAGTCACTCAATTCCGGAGTCTGTCACTCAGCACTAGGACTCCCTCTATTTCCTCACTGCTCATACACTGCCCTCTACTCAGCTGTCTCGCTGACCGCCAAATGATGAGAAGTGACAGCCAAGGCCAGCACTGTGCTCAGCCACAGCCATGGAATTGAGTCACCATGCAAAGTAGCAGCATCCCCACAAACGCACATATGCGCACACACACTGAGGCGGCCAGACGTAAATGCCCACAGACAGGCGTGCGTACATACAGGCCTACACGTTCAAGCATATGCACTCTTTTGAAATTAGCGTGTTTTTTTTTTTTTTATAAAGGATTCTATAGCAACAAAAGCTGCACCAGTATTTGTACAGTGATGGAAGAACTATTTGTAATATTTATTTGAATAAAAATACCAATACAGCAATTTGAAAATACTAAATCCTATTTAGTAAAAGTACACAAGTATGAGCAACAAATTCACAGTAAAAATGCATAGTATTACAAGCTTGATGTACTTAATGTATCACAGTAGAAGTAGTGGTTTGTTTATTCTGAATAATACATTATTACATGTGATATCCATTAGATTTTTAACATTGAAGCATCACTGGAGGCGGAGCTAATATCGACTACTTTATATACAACGACCTAGAGGTTGGCCTCTCCAAGGGGTCACCAGATAAATCTGAGGGGTCCTGAGGTGGGAAAAAAGAAGAACAAAAAAGGTTCTAGGCTCTATACACAGCTTTATTGTCTTTCCCTGAAATATTTCTTCTAATTCTACTTGTAGAGTGTTGAATATTATCAATTACAGTCACTTGTTTTTTGTCAATACATGGGTGTTTGATATAGTCTAGGTCCATCTATGTGATCTCTGCCAGATCTTTAGTATATTGAAGCTTTTCTGCAACATCTATCATAACTGCTTCAGTGAAATGTGCACAGATATTGTCTATTGGAGTGCAGGCATTATATGTGTTGAAATAAAATCAGGAGAGCCCTGCGTTTATCCTGATGATGCATTATTGATCAAATACGTCCCTCTTATTACTTTGGAACAAAACATTTGGTGAGGTGAATCTTGTTCTCAAGTCTCCCAGGTGCCAAAGTGAAACTAATGAAACTACATCTTATTCATAATGAGACAGTGTTATGGGTCCTTCAAAGGCAAGGTTTGTTATATTAAAAATTCAACAGTGAAAAGAGACTCTGCTACATTGAAGCATGATGCATTACTGAACCGGTGAACTATGCATTATTAAAAAAAAAAACAACACAGATCACACTTAACCAATCTGAGTGCAAACCTCACATTCGTGTTATTTAGTGGTTGTAGTGCTAAATACAAGGTGAATAACAGACAATATGGTGAGCAAAATGCAGTAAAATAAATGAATAATTGATGCAGACCTGTGTTTCTTGTGGTGAAATGGGACTCGACTTGTAATTTGACTTCCTCATTATAGTGGGATTGTGTAATTCTAAAAGCCTGTGCAAATTTTAAGACCCAGGGGAATTGTTGATACAGACTTTAATGGTGGAATCTGCAATACCTTTGCATACGCTTTAGAGGACAATTTAAGTGGAAGCTTTATGAGACACTTAATTTGAGCTGTGTGGGCAGTCCAGAAGATTCAATAAAAAGAACAAATCTTTTACTGTAGGGGAGAATTGTGCATTAATACAACTGATCCGTTTCTCAGAGACAGGTGAAATGAGAGGCAAAGTAAAGGCTGACCTCCGCTGTGAACAAAGACAACATCCTTGAGAAGGCTTCCCCACTACAGACATCTATGCTGGGATCTTGCCGAGACACTGATACATCCAGACATGAAAGTAGTGAGTCTGGGATGACTTCACAAACTTTAGTGAGCTCCAGCAGTGGCAAGCTCCCCAGGGAAGAAAACAGATCGCGCCTCACACAAGCTGGATTGCGAGAGGCCAGAGAGATGCTTGGCCTCAGTACACAGGAGCTGAGGCCTCGAGGGCTGAAATACCAAGCAACAGACAATGATGTCCTCTACCCGTCTCTCTTCTCAAAGCCGATTAGCGTATACCGAGGGCCTAGGAGAAGTGATATCATCCATGTCCGTCTGGAGACAGCTTTTTCTCAGCCAAACCTCCAGACACAACCTGACAGAGCTCTGAGGGATGCGGCTAAAATTGCACAGAGCTGCTCTCTGTGTGCACTTTACAGAGGGGTGTGTGTGTGTGTCTGTTTGTGTTTTGGGGGGGTTTATTGCCTCAATCAATCAGTCTATATATTGACATATAAAAATGATCTCAACAAAAGCAAAGGCAGTTTTGGTTTTGAGAAGAATGTGTCTGAAAGCTGGTTATATGTTATTTAAGCTCTGTCAGAAGGAATGACAAATGTGCACAATCAGAGTGGATCGCTATTGAGGTAATAGCCAAGTTTTTTTTTTTTTTATTTGAGTTGGATGAACTCATTTTTCACTGACACCTCCACTTGCCTGTCACTCATGGATATAGACATCATTCTCCAATACAGCCGAATATGAAAATGTCTACATTTTATCCAGCCATATATATGTATATATATATATATATATATATATATATATATACCTAGCCACCTAGCTGTAGCTTCTGATTGTCTGACTGTTTTAAACAGACTATTTTTGTCTGTCTGATTTATTGCATCTATGTGGAAATAGCTTGTGAAAATGAGAGGGCATCATGTCTTTTGTTGCTTCTTGCAGTGTTCTGAAAGCTGAGAGGAAAGGCAGACTCCTTTGTTAAAACTCCAATCAGGGTTGCGATAGCCTGTTGTCAAGCAAAAATGTGCCCCACACGCAACCTGTATTCTTCTCTCTCTACCTGAATCACTCAAATACACACAAAAATAATGCAGCATAGTACACATCCACCCTCAATCTTTGCACACACCTTATTACATCATGAAAGCATGTGTCAATCTGATGTTATAGTGCAATACTTGCACACTTTGTGAAAAAAACTCACTTGAATTTTTCCACACGTACAACTCATCCCTGACATGTAATTGGATGGAGAAAATATTGGATGCCCCCCAGCTATGAAGCCTGTCCAGTGAAACTATATTCATTTAAAGTACAGATAGGGAGGTAAAGGTGCTCACTACAGGGAGTGATGCTGCCAATTGTTCCAGGAAACAACCAGTTGGTACAGAGAGAACTGTCAACCTAATCAGACCTGGAAAAAAGCAGAGTTCACCTGCCAGACTGACAGCCAGGATTGGTGCTGCTGTCCAACTATCACTGCTTCAACAAGCCACATACTCCATCACCTGCAAAATAATCATTATAAATGGTTCATTTACAAATTGTTGTTTTTGTTGTTTCACATTGGATTAAAGTGATCTTTTGGTGTCTTTTTACTGACACCTTTGGTTTGTAAGCTATAATTTCCAGACTTTCTAAGGTCTAAAGGCTAAAATTCTCTCCTCTGTAGTGCACCACATTTAATATCTACACAGACTACTCTTGTGCGTTTGTTGAACAAAAAATGAGCAAAAACAGAACAGAACAGAACTCAACTTTTCAGCGTGTCACAATATCAAAACAAGTTTCAGCCTTGACTCAGTGTCCTTCCATTCCAGCTTTGTAATTACAGACCCATGAGAACAGATGCAACTCGATCAACCTGCAGCTCCATTGATTAATGTTAAGATGATAATTAACCCTGTTGTATTCATTTCATGTTGATCAATTTGGGTTCACCCTTTCATTATCATTAGGACTCATCATATATATATATATATATATATATATATATATATATATATATATATATATATATATATATATATATATATATACTGTATATATACTGTATATATACTGTATATATATATAGTGTGTGTGTGTGTGTATAGTCACCTCTTATTGTGTTAGCTATTTTTTTCACCAAAAATTTGGACCTTCTATTTGCTATTCATGGCTTGTATGTCTCATTACATACAAGCCATACATACATACATTATACATTTTGAATTTGAGTTCCAAAAAATATTCTTGTTTATTTTGACTATATGATATAATCAAATGAATCTGAATCTGATTCTGAATTGTCTTTATTGTCATTATAACAGAGGACTGCATAACGGAATTATTTTAGTTACATCCCATTCAAGAGAAACACAAAAAACAACAGTATAGGGGTTACAGGATCAGGAGAACAGCAGCCAGCGTGTGCGGTGCACCATTTATTAGATAAGAAAGGGGCTACATTAGGGAAGAGGGGGGGAAAAAAGGTCAAATGTCAAACTGGGCTCCTAAGGGAGTAGAACATGGCATTAGGAAAAAAAGACCCCAGCACAGATAAGCACATGTAGAAATATAACATGACTCAAAACGTGTGACATGTGACACGTGTGGAAGGGGGAAGGGGTTGAAGGGGGGTGTCCCAGCACAGTCATTGGGCTTACGCAGCCACTTACAGCACATCCGTGCCTACCAGCCATCCAGGAGAAAAGGATAGGCAGCCTTCCAAGGCCATGTGGGTGCCGAATCAAGGATAAGGTGATTGTTATGGGTGAAGCTGACACTGCACTTTTCATCAGCTTTCATGTCTCTGTGGTTCTCTCACGTTCCGAAATGATTCAAATGTTAGATGCGAGAGCGATGATCCAACTTCTCCAGTTGTTATCCATCTCACGTACAAGTCCAATTGGTTCGTGGACTGATTCCACTAACGCATGAGTCTGAGTGTTGGAAGCACGGCTTGAACCTTCCAGAACCAGGAATGCCGACAGCATCCTCTGGTTTTGTCCCTCGATGACCGGCAGCTTGTCCAGAACTCGAAGAGCCGTCAGCATCGTCAGGGCATGTCCCATAAGAGCTGCCAGCGTCCGCCGGACTTTGCAATAAAACAGGAATTCACCAATGCCAAACAGGAGAAATCCTACGATCATAAATCCAATTATGTAGGCGTCTTTGATGTCCTCCTCTGAAAGAATGGACAGACACATGACTCTCCATGTGCCCATGGAGTCCATGGTGTATCCGGCAGCAAACGTTCTGTCCGGGCACAAGGGCTCCCCTTTGCCCGATTTCCATGTAGAGAAAATTTGATCGATCGCATTGAAAGACCAGCTGATCAGATCCATTGTTAGGGTTTTTTCGGACAGAAATACAGAGAGAGCCTCAGAGACAGGTGACACAGACAGCACAAGACACAGAGCAAAGCAGGGGAGATAAGGCGGGAGGGAACGTCCGCCAAGAAGCTGAGCCTGTCATAGCCTGTTTATCACAGACTACTTTAGGTCAAAGTTACCAAGGACATTTGTTTTGAAACCATTTTCATTAATTCTGGTCTCCCCCATTCATTTCTAATGATCAGTCACTTTTGACTGAGAACACCAAGAATGTACAAAAGTTGAACAGAATACACTAAATTGTATGTAAATAAATACAATTTATTTTTTGTGCTGAAATCACCTAAGATTCCATGACTTTGTCCACATCTTTGTGGACAAAGTCATGGAATCTTAGGTGATATCTGATCAATCTGATCAAATTAACCACATTTTTCACAGGCAAAAACTTAAAAATGGTGAGATTTGATGAGGAACACAACACATGTTTGCACTTATGAGGAGCAAATATGTTGCACAGAGTTCAAGTTAAATGTATAATTTATATGCTTAAATTTAGCCTTTTTGATCCAGCTTTTAGCAGTATTGGCTTGTTCTGCTGCTGCCTCACTATCCATTCAGCTTCACTTACTGTTAATCAACTTTCCTTCAATGTTGAAGGAATTTTAGAGCAGTAGGAACAATAAGTGGAGAGAGTAGAGTGCATGGCCCGCTAATGGGACTATTTCATTGCATTTAAAAGGGCAATATTCAGCCCAGCTGTTTAAATAAGCATTGCTAATGTACCTCAGGGGCTTGGTGATGGGCATTATCTACCAAGCAGGGCTCCATCTGGCAGAGCCGCACTGATTTATATGTTTTATTCCCCGTTGTTTTCAGGTTTTATAGAGATCGAGGCAACCGTGCCATAGCACTGCTACAGTATGTAGTTTGAAGTTCACAGCGGTTCTCGTTTGAACAAAGCAATGTCTGAGCAGAGTCTCATGTAGCAGCATCACCAACATGCCCTCTAAGAGCAAATCAAGACTGTCTTCACACTCATTCAAACATATTTGTGCACACTGAAAGCGTGCAAATCAGTGACTGGAAACAACAGGTAATTTCACTAAAGAGTGAAATGTGCCTTCCACAGGAGATTTGGTTGCCAGCTGGAGGAACATGGATGAGATTGCAGTCCTCTGAGCAAGGTATTTAAATGAGGCTGCCACATCTGTGTTTGCTTGGCTACAGGGGGGAAGATCTCGCTACAAACCGAAGGAGCCGGAGGCTGGGATGATGAGCTTGTGAGGTCTGTGTTCAGCTTGGTCAGTTCCTCTCTAACTTCAATCAGATTCTCTGTTAGTGGAATTTAATTTGCATTACACGCCTCACCAGTCAAGTCTCCCATTTTATCAAAGCATTTTCAGAGCCATCACCCCAACTGGCTACTCAGCCCGGTCTGAAATACACCTCAGCATTTAAGCTTTAAGATGGACTCCGGTGGCGAAAGAAAGGCCTCTGCGATTTTGTTTTCAAAAGCAAAATATATTTTTCAATTCTTTTATGATTGACCACACTGAATATTGTGGCTCAGCTTTGTTACGTGGGAAGGCAGACACAGTGTCAGAAGGACTTAACCCACTGGAGAGCTGATTTTGACCCAGTCTGTCAACCCAGTCGGAGGCATCCCTCCTCCATCTCCACTAGAGTCTGCCTATCACAGAGAGGGGGCTGTGTCAGGGAGAAGCACCAGCGTCAACTAACCTAATTGGACATGAAATGCTATTAGCCCCCTAGCTACCGAGGTTCATGTTGATTGGGACCTGTCATTACACATTTTCATTTCCTGATTGGGGATAGGTGTGCATGGATTATCATCACTGCTTGAGATGAGGCTAAATCCCTCTTTCTGACAGCTGAAATCTGTGCACCTTGGCCCCATCCTGTGTTCCATTACCGTGATATATGAGGAAGGGCAAGGTTTTACCAAACTCCCTCCTGTATCATACATGCAATTCAACCCCAGTCTCCTTCATGCCTTCATGAAGCGCCCATCAAGCAAGGTACCAAGTGGCAAGCGCTGTGGGTGATCAGCTCATTTCTTGTGCGGTCATTAGCTTGGAATAACCACTACAGATGGTTTAAGGGCCAGGCCCAGTCAGCTGTAGAAAACATGTAACACAGCTGTCTCTTGGTCCTATATTGCTTAAGCATTAAGAATTAAATGATCAAAATCACTGGTGCAAAGCTGAAAAAGCACATGAGCAATGATCAAAAAATAATTGCAATGTTACCTTTTTTTATCTCTCTCTTGCATCTTTTAGGCCATTTCCTGGCTGTAATTAACCCAGAAGTGAGTTTGAGTGGTGATTAATGCAAATCAGGCTGTCCATACTGTAACAATTTTGGGACACTTCTGTTTTCACCTGATCAGAATGCATCTTTATCCAAGCATATACTTATTTTCTCACACTTATAGTAAAGGCCTATCAAAATACAAGATTTAATGTGACAGAGTCCTTTCTGTTTAGCTGACAAAATAGTAAAACACTAAAACCAACACAACATGGTGGGGCAGGGGTTAGCGCTGTTGCCTCACAGCAAGAAGGTTACAGGTTTAAGGCCTCCTTGGTCTGGGACCTTTCTGTGTGGAGTTTCATGTTCTCCCCCATGTCTGGTGTTTTTTTTTCTACCAGGTTCTCCAGCTTCCTCCCACAGTCCAAAAACATGCTTAGGTTAATTGGAGACTCTAAATTGTCCATAGAAGTGAGTGAATGGTGTGTGTGCCCCATGATAGGCTGGGGACCTGGGATTGCCTCCAGCAGACCCCTACAATCCTAATGAGGAATAAGTTGGTGTAGAAGATGAATGATTTAATGAATAAATCCAAAGTAATATTTTAGTTTTTGTATGTTTTTTTTACAATATTTGCATTTTTGTGCAAATGTAACTGCTCTGGTTACAGACAATCATAATGGAAATACTTTGCTTACACGCAGACACAATTTCACACATCATACCACCTTCTACTGAATTGAACTGCAATAAGAATTTATTTAACAGCATCTGATGTCATTTAAACATTTTAATGGTGGTACTTAAGAACCATCAATTATAAATGCTTGATAGATAATTAATTCAATTGTAGGTATTATTTCAAAGTGTGTGTATGGTTAATATTTAGTTCGTTAGCAGTATATGGAAAAAAAAAAAAAAAACTACCACAATGGAGCCTGATATTGTATAGTTTTGGCTTCATTTTGTTTGTATTTGCTTCTCCTTGTATTTCCCCTCTGGCTGGTGTTGCTTTTCTCTGAGTTCATGTGAGCAGTGATGCATGGTGACCAGACAGAATAATTACCCAATTTCAGCTCAGTGCACAGTGTTCCGCTAAAGCCATGACCACCAGAATATAGACCAATCAACTGATGGATTAGGGAAGCTACAGGGTACACCGTGGTAATGTATTTTAATCTTACCTGTACATTCCTGGATCTGTGTCTGCGCATGTGTGTGTGTGTGTGTGTGTGTGTGTGTGTGTGTCGGCTGAAAGCCTTTACCATTACTCTGATTGACAGGTGACATAATCTCTTGATGGATCAGGTAGTCCTGAGCTAAGATGTTGATCATTATGACTTAGTTTTGTGTGTGCGTGCCGGTGCTCCACTTGGGCATCAGAGAGTGATGAGCCGTAGAAAGTATTAGATGTAATCATTGGGACTGTTCATCTCTCCATTTGGGTGAGTGAAATCCTGCGGGGCAAGTGTGCAGTGTGTATCCCCCCCCAAGGGGCCCGAAGCACTGAAGCCTTGTGTGCCTGCCTCTGGAGGGCCTTGTAATGCTCACACAGGAGTGGAGCTGATGCAACAAGAAAGGCCCTAACAGAGTAGATTTTCTTTCATATCACTCTCCTTCCTTCCGCATCTGCTCTGCACTGCAAACAATCTTTGCGCAGTCTCTTCCACTTTGCCCCTTAAGACTCACTCCCCATCCCCGCTTGTCTCTCCTCACTTGCAGATACAGCTCCCTTCCTGTTGGGCCATTTCATTATGCTGTTGTTGAATATACAGGCAACCAATTGTACCAAAGGAGTTGGTTTGCTATAATATAAAAATCTGACCTCATCTTGCTGAGGTCACGGGCTATAAACACCTGACAAGAGGGTTCTCAGACAGAGCTTCAAATTCTAATCTTCTCTTAGCACCCAGTTGGTTCGCGGTGTTACCAGGGTCAGCTCGCTTCCTCCTCCCAGTGGTCAGTTTCAGCCAGAAGGAGTGTGGAGCATTTTATTTCCATGCCTGTGTCTTTCCTCCCTTTCTCCCGCATCAGATTTATTGATATTGACCTTTTGCTGAAATTAAGCGTGCAGATCCCTGAGCAGTCAGAGAAAAGTTTAAACCAATTAAAGAGCACTTCAGCAATCAGCAAGGCGAGGCTCGAGCTGTCCCGCAGCCTGGCCCAGAGAAATTAAAAACATTTGCACTGTATCAAAACCTGTTCAGAGGGCAAACAGTACCTAAATAATCTGGTTAGAGAGCCATCGAAAAAAAGAGCAAAGGACCTCCTCCTGTATCTAAATATCACGACAGCGAGGACATAAAGAATCTTCAGTCCCCTCCAGGGACCTGTACAAACATTACAAACTGATTCCTGTGTCTGAATGCAAAACAAATTGAATTACTTTCATCATGCTGGTAAAGTCTGTGCATAATTGCAATCTAATGTGTTTCAAGTGACTTCTCACTGAGGAGAGAAATCACTGATAGTTAAATGCTGCATTCTGTAAGCTGGGTTTTGTTCTATCTAAGTCTGTCTGTCCTGGAAGAGGGATCCTCTATTTTTTTTCCTCATCAAAGTGTTTTTTACGGACTGTTTCCTTTTTCAATTCGAAGGTCCAAAGACAGGAAATGTTTTGTGTACTGACTGTAAAGACCCTTGAGGCAAATCTGTGATTTGTGATTTTGAGCTATACAAATAAACTTGACTTGACTTAAAGACATCAAAATAATGTTCTAAGATAATATCTACCTTTCTGCTCATCTGCTTGAAGCGTATTTTAACATTTGCACATAAAAAGACTTGAAATGCCAGAAAATAATTAGTGAATTGATTAAAAGAAGATGTAGCAAAGGTAAATGTACATGCTGTATATGCTATATGTGTTTATATATACAATAAGTATTTATTTTTATATGTACACGTGCATTATACAGTACAGTTATGCTTAAATAATTAAATCCAAAGCCTTTCTATTATCCAAATGGTACTTCGCCCCCTTTGAGTTGGAGGCGAGAGGCTGCCCCAAGTGAAGGAGTTCAAGTATCAGTCAGTGTTTTGTTAATTATGTTCATAAGTGAGCGCAAGAGGAGTGTGAAATTGACAGGAGGACTGGTGCAGTGTTTCAACCCTCACCTACAGTCATTAGCTCTGGGTAGTGACTGAAAAAAATTACATCATAATTTTAATTTGTTTAAATGAGATTCTGCTCCGTGTGCGTGGGCTCACAGGTTGAGGCTGAGGAGCTCAGACATCCTAAAGGAGCTCAACGCTATGTTTCTGCTCTTCGTTATTGAAAGCTGGAGTTGAGGTGGTTCGGGTGTCTGGGGTTGTATTTACGAAACACCCTGAGGCTACTTCCAAACAAGGCTCTCACCGGATTGCTGGATTGATTTAATTAAGTTTAATTTGATTTCATTTGTTTTATTATTTATTTAATTTTGTGCAATTGTATTTAATTTGCTTCTTGTGCTCCTGTGTATTGATTCATTCTTATTTATTGTTTTAGATTTCACCATTCACTGACACAGATCAGTCAACTGCTAACCACTCACTAGTTGTGTTTCTATTTCTATCATATCATATATCTATCATATATATATATATATATATATATATATATATATATATATATATATATATATATATATATATATATATATATATATATATATATATATATTGAGGTGTTACTTTGCCTATATCAAAATTTGTATTGAAATGCAACAAATGTAAATGCAATCTACATGATAATTTCGTCAAGTGAAAAGAGAAAAAAACATCTGATATTAAAGAACATCTGATAATAAAGGTCATCCAAATAACTTTGGTTCTCATGTTAGCAGTATTAGTGGACACGTTACACCTTCTTGCAAAGGATAAGAGAAAAGGCCACCTCCCTACAGGAGGAATTAAAATTAGGCTGTCAACTGGACTAAAATGTCAAGTATTGTATTTAAAAAAAATAACAGATTCACATATGCAAATATTTATTGCATTATAAATATTCACTGTGCTGCAGTGGGGCTCCATGACTGCACAGTATAGATCACAGACATCACAGCCAGTATTAGAGATTCACAGCAAGTCAGAGAAAAGTATTTTCACATGGTGTGCTCTAAAGAGCGAAAAGTAACTTCCGTCCATCAGTGATTGGATGAGCTGTTCTAGAGCAATATATATTTAAAAAATACCCATGTAGTGGTCAGAGGGGGGATTCCATCTGTAGGAATAAGAACCCATAGAGAATGGATTGATAATGTTCAGAGATTATTCCTTCTCCTCAGGCGTCATGTGAATAAAACCTGGCATGTAGGTTCAAGACATAGCTCAGGATGTCTCAGGCACATTTTGATTCCCATTGAATCCCATTGATTTCAGCTCAAAGTTGTAGTGTCTCCTGAGATCCTGGATGTGAGGCAAATATATTATTTTCAGCATGCATATTACACATTCAAATGTTAATTCGGTAATTTGAATGTTAATTTGTTTTCCTATTCGAAGAATATCTGAATATTGAATGTAAATTTCGACAGCCCTACACCAAAAGTGCGGTGCCCTCTAAACCTGATGTCTCCTCCCCAGGTGGTGCCTCTTTGGTCTCACTCTGTGGTTGGAGAGTTGGCTGAGAGCCTAGCAGCCACTTTCCCGAATAATTCTGTTAGTTCCCATTTTCACTGCTACGACGGTTCTTGTTGTCTTTGAAGATGAGGCCAAGCTCCCGTGTCCTTCATGCGTGTCACTCTTTCCTCACGCATCAATCTTCTCTTTTTAATGTCATTACCCCTGTGGTGTTTTCAAAGGCTCCTGCTTCTGTTTTCTTATAGATCCCCTTCTGTAATGGCATTTGAACAGACTGAGGAGACTGGGCATTGACATCCAATGCTTTTGAGACTCTAAGTTAGTCCAGTGCTGTATGTGCATGGACATATATTGTATCGTGTGCCCCTTTTTGTCTATTTCTATATTGCCTTGTTTGTTCATCTCAGTATAGTTGAGTGATTTTGAACTTTGTGAGGCCCAGCTGCTCCCCAGGTGACGGCTGTATGTGTTCTGCATACAAACAAAGCTGTCAGTCTGAAAGACACGGCATACAGTTCAACAGAGTGCCCTGCTTCTGTCAGAAACACAGACACCTTTACCAGTGCAATGCAAACAGAGGAAAGAGCAGGGAGCTGTGCCTTGAGTGCATTTTGATTGCAAATGGGGTCCTGGGGTTGTAGTAGAGTCTTTTTGAGGGCCAGCAGGGGTGCCCTGCTCAACAGTGCATCAGCAAGGGGGCGATGCTCTGTACCCAACCACCTCTTGTCATCAGACTAGCATGGCCTGGCTTATATATGTGCATATTTATACCCATTTGCATTTATTCATGAGTTTATTTGTTCCCTTTCTTGTCATGATAAGCTGACTTTTGCTGGTGGACTCGGCTGTGAATAATCCAGTGGAATTGGATCTTTTTAACCCTCATTTTATTTAATTTATTTTCACATTAATAATAACATCATTATTTCTATTTATATTTTATTTCAGAATGCTGTGTGTTCTGACAAAATATTGCTCTTATGGGGCCATTTGTGTTTATCTGCAGAGTGGGTTGTAGGATGGGAAAGAAATGGAATTAAAGCAGTTATGTGATATTGTTTTCAAGTTGATTAGCGGTGATACTCCTGGCACTCAACATTCTCCCATACATAAACATTTGCAGTACAATAGTTTACAATTCATAAATTCCATAATCAGTAAGGGCCACAAGGGCCTAACAAAAATAATCTGGCTAGAAAACAATCAGCTGTATATAAATAAAAACAAAAGGGATACAACAGTATATGTCTTTGCACATATAGTATGGGTCTTACTGAATAATCAGCTGTTTACAGTTAAAGCAATCACATTGCCTTAATTGCATGAAGGCAATTGGATTGATCTCATTAACAGTCGACAGGTCTCCTGCCAATCCTCTACCAATTCACAGCTCATTCTAAAAGTAATAAAAACACAATAATTCTATTTTCTTACTTTAAACTATACTAATGAATATTATATTCCATTTCTGCTGAGTCTATTCCACAAGAAAGGAAAAAGGTTGACTGAAAAGAGCATTCATTTGGCAACTTAAATGAACAAAAAAATATAAAATAAAAGAACTGTAGTCCTGTTTGACCAGGGAATGCAACATGTCAGCAGCAGCAGCTGTGATGTGAATTGACAGAGGCCCCCTCCAAGGTACACGCTGTTTTGCTTGATATGAGTTCAGCTTGTGACACGATCGATCACAGCATTTTATTAGACAGACCCAGGCTATGGGTGGGAATACTGGGTACAGACAGAGTTGGATTTTCCTTCAGACAGAAAATTCTCTGTGTCCGTTAACGACCCCAGTGTCTTCATTTGTTACAGTCAAGTATGGGGTATTGCAAGGGTCAAATTTTCTTTTTATACACTCCCATTTGGTAATATTATTCATAGACATGGTGTTTATTTGCTCTGTTATGCTGAAGACACACTGCTGTATATCCCACTGACCTCAGATTGCTGAGCTTTTTACAGAAGAGCCTAGTAGATATAAAAACTTGATGTCTAAGCATTTTCTTCAGTTGAACTCTACAAAACCAGAAACAAATATAATTGGTTCCAGAGAACCAAACCAGGCATTCAAGTACTACCATCTACTTGCTATCTGTCTACCAAGGAGACTTCTTTGTTTTTATCTTACCTATTTCCCCTTTTTATTCTGGAAAGCACTTTATGTTGCATTTTATGTATGAAAGATGCTTTATAAATGCAGTTACATTGATTGATTGATTACCTGAATACATCAAACCTCTTGCAAAAATCTTGGCATCTGGTTTGACTAATTTATACTTTTAACAGCACATTACAAGGCTCGTACAAACATGTTATTATCACCACAAGAATTAAAAAAAACTTAAAGTTTTAAAGCTACAGATACCAAATTACTTGCTTGTATCTTATCCTGCCTAAATCACTCTAACAGCCTTTTCACAGGCCTAAATAAAAAATCTGTAGGGCAGCAGCAGACAGAACTCTGCTGCCAAGCAACAAGTATGAACAGGTCACCCTGGTATTGGCCTCTTTATACTGGCTTCCACTATGTTTTAGAACTGATTTCAAAGATATTTTAATTACTTACAAGACACAAAATGGTCTGAGTCCTCAATATATTTCAGATCTTTTATCCCTGTACGATTGCTCAGGCAGAGGCCTTCTATCAGTTCCAGACTTCTGGCTGAAGACTAAGGGGGACAGAGCTTTTGAAATAAGAGCCCTGAGGCTCTGGAACACCATGCCTGAGGAAATAAGGGAAGCTGAGTCAGTGGCTTCTTTTAAATGTATGCTCAAAACTTACTTTTATCACAAAACCTTACCTGATTTCATCTGATTCTAAGTTTTTATTCTATATAGTATATTTCTTAGATATTGAAAATCTGCAATTTACAGATTATACAATGTTGCCACCATAATGGGAAGTAGAGTTTCTGCTAACAAAACACTAATATGCATTACGCGTTATAAACACTTATTGTGTTCATAATGCATATTTGAATCAGGTAACATCCCTTGTTTTCTGTTTAACTGCATGATGCCATAACCGCATTATTACATGAAAAATTACCTGGAAGTGGTAAAACATGTTTTGAATGTTTTTATTACTTAAAATGGCCTAAATAATAGATGAATTAAAACATATATATAAGAAAAAGTTGTAACCATAGTCGTGAAATAGTTTCATGCTATGTATTTACTCTAGGACTCCATTAGGTTGGATGTTCTAGGAATTTTACATATTATTTTAAAATATAATCTGTTTTATCACATTAATAAATTAAAAAAAAAAATGTCAGTCAGTCCCGCTTATTCCTCATTAGGGTTGCGGGGGTCTGCTGGAGACAATCCCAGCACATTACAGGCTAAATTAAATGTAATTAATTAAAAAAAATAAATAAAAAACATTTAACTACCCCAGATAGTGAATTCAATTTTTTATTTGGTGAACATTTTCTAAAATTATGAATAAAAGACAACTTTCTATTGTGAGACAATGATGGTCACATGTCCATGGGCAAACAGGATGTGACCTCATGAATCAAAAGTCCTTAAATATTAAAGCCTTCTTTTCATGTCTAACTGTAAAAAAATTAGATTTTATATCACAGTCATATTTAAGACAGTACAGGTAGACTGCACAAGAAAGACAATGCAGCTGGCTTCACTGGGATGTTTTGGACTCAGACATTTTTTTCCTTAAATAATTACTTAAACTAAAGAAACAAGAAGACTTGCAATCAACCTAAAGAGCAGGATATGTTACTGGATTTAGACCTCTGTATGCATAAGCAACCTTTCCATCTACTATACAAGAGGACACTGCTTATTTGATGTCAAAAATAGGGATGGGGAAATAAAGGGTGGAACTCATTCTTTCAGTAGTGCACATCAAATAAAGCAGATCAAAGTCAAACATTAAGAACCAAAATTCATCTCAGATGTTTTTTCCCCACTGTAGGTGTGTGTGTATGTGTGTGTGTGTCTGGGTCTGTTCTGTGTGTTTCTTTCTTTTTTTTTATTCACTGACAAGGAAACATCAAAAATATGCTGCAGTGCTGCTTGAAGATGTTTTGTCTGTCACATAAAAGTGATCACATCTAATAGTCTTCCGTTAGAAATCACTGTATTCTATTTTACTGTTTTTGTACAAGTTATCAAACTACCGATATTTTGAGCGCTGTATTTCGTAAGGTTGTCAGACATTTTAAATTACTCTTGGCACCACTGCCCTTTCATCCCAAACTCCTAAGGCTTGGAATATATTACAATCTAATGCAAAGCAGCAGGGTGATTCAGTTGGATGTTTACAACCTTCTCATATAACATTGATCGACGCTGCATGGCTGCACAGGAGGCTTAGTACACACTCTGTATGCTTGGCAGTGGAGAGCTCCTGACCTTCTATTGACAGTTCTTATACTGGGTGTCACCTTGTGGATCAATTCCCCCTCCACAGTAGAAAACTGAATGCCACTCCACCTCTGGGGAGTCGGCGTACACAGCATGTCAAAATTCTATATGGATGATGGGGGGATGGGAATCTAATCATTCCCCCAATGCTCCGAATAAATCTGCCTGCAAAGCATTATTCCAATCAAAAACATAATCTCCTAAATGTTTGTATTCATCAACCCTGTCACCTCTGCTAATCCGCGCCTTTGCTTACTTCTCATTGGCATCCTGGACCTAAACGCTGCTTTCCACAATAAAGTCATGAATATTTAACATGGCCGCTGACTTATATGAGAGTGATTTTCATGCCAGCACCTAACAAAAGATTTCCATTTTTTAACATGTAAATATGGCAGAGACAATTACAAAGCAACAACAAGAGCCTTTTATTCCATCAGTGATTCACAACCCTAATCCCTCCTCTCAGGCGATTTGTCCTCCCACTGGTAGAGATTGAAAATGTGACGTGTCTCAAGATTATAGCCCAAACTGCCGTACCCTATTCATACAGTATTTGTTTATTATTCTGTCTGACCTTTATTTTCCCTTGGCACCATGACAAATCATGTTTAATATGAAATGTCTTGACTGATATACAGTTCAATGTGTTTTGAATTCAGAGTGTACAAAGCCTTGCTTGCTTGTGCATTATTGTATAACATTTACATTGAGGCCAAGTAAAACTACAAATTCTGAAGAAGAAGAAGAAGGAAAAGTTTTGGAGGAGGAGACATTAAACGTGGGGGAAGTATACCAGTACTCACTGAGAAATGCCAGGGAGTGAGCAATCTAAGCCCACAGGAAGTGACTTTTCCGGCTAAAGGTGAAAGGTGAGAGCATGAGGCCAGGCTGAACCATCAGGCCATGGCCTCTGTTCATTATCCCTGAGTGAGCTCCGCTTCCCACATCAGAGACTCTGGAGGCCGGAGCCATGATTGATGACCACATGTGCTAAAATCCACATGTGCACTCAATGGTCGTCTCAAGTGTGACAGTGATCATGAAGGGCCGTTAGAGAATGGAGATTATTGTAGCCCGGTTATATTAATGGGGTATGAAGCATTGTCATTATGGAAAATGCTTGTGTGAACGGTTTTCAGATCAGATTTTTAATTTTGATCTAGTGCGCTAATGTACAATGTCATGCATTAGTGCTGGCTCCGGGGTCCAGTAAATCATGGCCACTGTGTCAAATAAATCTTGATATAAAGTGTAGCAATCTTAAATTTATAGTTTAAAATTACAGTCCAGTGATGGTGATATTACAAGCAACTTTAAATGGTTGTCACTGTTATGACCTTTATTTTTATTTATTGTCAGACACTTTGAACTAAACAGTTGATAGAAATACAGAGGGGGTGTGAATTGAAATAAAAAGACTAGACCTGAATTCAAATATGTATATTTTTTAAAACTAGACATACTCTGAATGTCTCTCTAATGATCCTTGATTTGCCTTTGTTTTAATTAACAATTATTCCCATGAGTGTGAGAATGATTTGCTGGCTATCACAATTCATTTGTTTGTGAAACATCTGTGTTGTTTCCTTAATGAGACAATAGATTGTATTTGACACATATTGAATTTTGTGGTTCCTTCATTTTGATGAGGGAGATTCCAGAGACTTCAAGGCATTAACTGGGAAGAAATACACATTGGGATCCTCCTTCCACTGAATGAATGCTACAATCACATGCTTTAGCATATACATTATGTAGAGCATCATCCCACAGTGATTGAATAATATGCAGTTAATACCACACTGTGTCAGTACTAGAGGCTCCTTTCAAGCTATACTGTGCTGTTTTGCTCAAAATGACCTTGTTCTGTATGAAATATAAACAGTATCCTCTTTTGTGTAATTAAAAATAAATATTAATCATACTGTGCTTAGAGTCAACACATTTCCATATAAACCAAAAGCAGAAATGAAGATTCCCTGTCTCTGATAGATATTTGAAGACAAACAAGTGAATAAAACCTTCAGAATATCGTGTCTCCACACATTGATACATACTGGGAATGCAGTTCAATTTGTGATAAAAAAAAAGAAAAAATGAAAATAGTCAATTCCAATTAAGTTGTAACTTGAAGGATAGCATAATAATAATACTCCAGATTTCATACTGACAGCTGTAGAGACTGTGGACGTCTAGTAGTTACTACTTTCTGGAGTCCATGTTTCATGCACTGTAGCCCAGCAGCTGCTTGTGAGTTTTTTTCTTGCGTCTGCATGGTCACAAATAATTGGAGATGTGTGGATGTCCAGACAGATTCCACCTGTACACCCTCTGATGGCACAATTTATGTCACAGAAACCCTTGTGCACTTTAGAAAGTAAACACTATCTTCAGGATAAAGGAAAAGGACCAGCCTTTTTGTTAGATAGTTGCTACTCAGTTAAGACACATCCAACTTCAAGCAATGTGTGTGCCCCAGCCTTCTTCTTCACATTATAGTTCATAAACTTCTACCATATACATACATAACAGGTAAAAATGCTCCCTAGATTCTCCACCATTTTCAGAGAGTAATAGTCATGAAGTTCAGAATCATTTGTACCCTGGATAGTTTAGTATTTTCTTGTTCTACAGTATAAGGCAGTGCAATAATCTGCAATTGTGAATTGGGAGCCAAGGTGTCTAGTCTTCTTAAATTATTGATGACACTCTGGTCTAGCTCCTGACAGAACAGGATGAACTGGTCTGCAATGAACCTTGCAAAAGAGTCAACGACTTGGCATCAATCCATCTGAACTGAACGTCAACCATTAAAGGTATATCAAACCCAAGGTGAGGAGAAAAGAGATTAAATATGAATCAATGATTACTGTAGCAGGACCTTTATTCTGCATGGACTACAAAATGTCTGTGATTTGCACTTCAGCTTGAGGTTATTACAAATATGTGTGTGATATGACCTGTATCCATATAAACTGTTTGTTTGCAGGCAGGTATCACCTCATCACAATAGCATCTCTACCATTTGTGAAGACTGAAATACAACAATGTAAATCCACAAATATGTATGTAAATTAAGGAATTATAGGTTTGTAAATTTGGCTTGTTCAGTGATCACAGTTTGGGCTGTGGTTACAAGGGAGCAAAGACTTTCTTCTTTAGCTTCTGTTTGAAGTTACCAGTTGTCAGCTTTTTCATTTTGTACATTTTAGTACCAGTAAGAGCTCTATTATCTTCACTTGTCTCAACATATTCTTAGTCGTGGCTCTTAATGGATCTGCACAGAGGCTCTTTAGGGAATTCACGACTGCTGCATTTTAGTAGTTCTTGCACAGATATTGTGAGTCCTTCCTCCTCTAAATACCTTAAATTCAGTTGATTTAACATGGCAAAACAGAAAATGATTGTCTAGACAAATGTATGTTCAACAGCAACAAAAGTTATGTCAACCTTAGGTTGTTAGAGGTTGTGATTAGAGCTGTGACGATTAGTCAAATAATTGATTAGTTTCTATTACAATTAAGTAAGTACATTAAGTAATGTAAGATAGTATTGAAAGGGACATTTGACACTGCAAAGGGACATTTGACATCGAAAATGAATATTTGATAGTGAAAAATGACATTTGACACTGAAATGGAACATTTTACATTGAAAGTGACATTTGACAATGAAGAGGGACATTTGGCACTGAAAAGGGGACATTTAGCATTAAAAGGAGCATTTGACAATGAAAGGGACATTTGGAATTGAAAGAGACATATAACACTGAAAAGTGTTCACAAAGTGTTTCATACTGAAAGGGACATTTGGCACTGAAACAGGACAATGAATGGGATATTTGGTGTTAAAAGGAGCATTTGACACTAAAAGGCACAATGAAAGGGACATTTGGCATTAAAAGGAGCATTTGAAAAGGAAAGGGACATTTGGCACTGAAAGGAAACAATAAAAGGGACATTTGGAAGTAGAAGATCAAGTATAGATACCCAAAATTTCAACTTAGTCCCCAACTATTAAAAGATTTTGAATTTTTTAAAGAATATGTTCGAATTCTGTTTTCAATTTCTCAAATCTGATTATTTCTGGTCCTTTAGTCTTTCATAGAAAAAAATTATGATCTTTGGGGTTGTGGACTGTTGGTCAGGACAAAAAAAATACATTTTAGGTTGAATTTTCATCTTTGGGAAACAGTGATCTACATTTTACACCATTTAATGAACTAGTGACTAGAGTAGTCTTTTCAAACCTCTACAAGGCTCATAACCTCCATATCTCACATTTTTTTTCTCCAACACATGCCCAGAGTGTCAAATATTGCTGATTTGTCAGGCCCCTTGGCATCTGATACTGACGTAAAAGGTAACCTTTAGCTTCTGAATGAGATGCATCAGACTTTTTCCAATGCAAACCCATCTGCATCACCAAGAGATGCACCAGACATTTCTGGGTGAGACTTCTACATCATTACATACATTTTTGAACTGTTACAAACATGATAAAAAAGCAATATTTGATGCCCTGTGAATGAGAACAGTCTGCATTTTCTGTGTCTCTTCATTATACTAAATAAAGTGCAAGTTAGGTTAACATGCTTGTCCTTTTAAGGGGACAATTAAGGTTTTTTATCTCCAACTAAGTTGATTGACAGAACAGCTCTTCTCTCTTTCTCTCTTTTCTGTCTCACCTGTCACAGCTCTGTTCATCACCCTGACATCTCAGAAAATCTCTCACCCTGGATCAAAAGATTAAGCCTGAGAGGTTATACAATACAGCAAATAATCAAAATGTAAATCACAAAGCAGATATATGATAGAAATACAGATATATATTATGCAGCAATTATCCTACTGCACAGGATATGCAGCAATTATCCTGCTGTGTAATGTCTGATATTTGAATGCCTAGACTTTCATCACACTTAACAGTATGTGTAGGAAGTTTAGAGTAGTGTCAACAAGGGCATAGTAAGGCAATGAAACCATTGTGGGGATATAATTTTTTAGTTAAGTGAGTCACATATGCTTAAACAAATGCATTATAGGTATTACTGTATTGAAACTAATGTGTATTTAACCATCTGCTGGCATCAAGGTATGTATTAGTTCTACTGAAACTAGAATTAAAAAAAACTTATATTTTTACATTGATTTAATTTAATTCACAGTTGGACATTTTAATAACATACTCCCTCTAAAAATGTCAAAGCTGGGGTCAGTCAGCAGGGGTGAAAGTGGTTCAAAACTCTTGCCGGAACTTTACTGCATGTAAAATAATGCAGCGCGCGCTCGCGATTTTTTTACGTTTTTTAATTGGTTTCTGGCAATTTTTCAGCACAGTTTCGGATGCATGTCACTTAGTCAGGCATGCATATATGCAAAAAAACTGATCATCAATATCTCTCAAAGGTTTATTAAGCAAAATATCAGTTGACAGTGAATGATACATCATACTCAGACTTCTCGGACTCTGCCTGCCCCTCCACCTGCTTCTCATCATCCTCTGATTCTTCTGTGGCCGTGAATGTAATTTTGTGAACTTTTTTTCTTGTCCATCGGCCAACCAGAAACGCATTTGTTCAGCTCGACTCGCCTCGCGTTGCATAGCAACCAGAGACGCACTCAGACCTGTCGCTCCGTGCCAAACGGCACAGACAGCGTAGATTACACTGAAACGAGGAATTGTTCAAGCACTCAGATAATGTAACTAATCTCACTTTAGTCTTTAGTACATCATTTTCCTTATTTAACATGGGATTTTGACAGGGAGCTTCTTCTCCTTTTTTTAACGAACACCGTTCCGGTCGTGAATCTTTTAACAGAATGTACTTCCGGACAGTTCCGGCTCACTTTCATCCCTGTCAGTCAGAGAAACAGAAGTCAATTATAAGTACTCCAAAGAGGAGGGTTTAACTTCCACTCCTGTTGTGACATCACAACCAGGGATATTTATAAATAGCTTGTGTTCATCCAGACAGTGTTACAGTGTGTGACAGAGACCTAATATGCAGAGGAGGGAACCATCACCATGACCTCCTCATTTGCAAACAGCAGAGGCTGGAAATGGGTCATCATAAAGGGTGACAGCCCTGTGGTAGAAGAGATATGGAAGTTGCATATGTATTCCACCCAGGGGAGGTGTATGGACCAGGATGCTGGAAGATTGAAGGACACACAGCACAGGGTGGTGTCCATCTCCTTATTGGCCCATTCCACCTTGCTGTTAGATTGAGGGTAGAAACCAGAAGTGAGGCTACAGGTAGAGCCCAGGGACTGGCAGAAAGCCTTCCAGCCCTGGGAGGAAAACCGCAGTCCCCGGTCCGAAAATGGGCTGGATCACCTCAGAGGCAGAGGGAAGCTTAGGGGGGTGTAACCAGGTGGACTCATAAAAAAAAAAAAAAAAAAAAAGGTCAATGATGAAGATGATCGAGTTGCCATCTGACGGGAGGAGACCTGTAGCTGATGGCAAAACTTGCCCAGGGGCAACGAGGGATTAAAACAGATTGCACGAATTGCTGCTTGGACTCCCAGAATAAACTCCCGGATGTCTCAGAAATGGAAGGCCACCAGAAACATTGATGGATCAGACCAATGGAGCGATGAGTACCCGGATGGCATGCGATCTTTAAAGGAATGACCACACTGGAGCACTGAGGACCTGGTCGCTAAGGGAACAAACAACCATCCAGGTGGGCAGGTGTCCAGGGCAGGAAGTCGATGTAGTGCCTCCAGAACCTCCTGCTCCACCTGTCACTGAACAGCACCCACCACGCAGGCAGCAGGCAAGATGGTGCTGGGAGGAGCCTCATTGTCATGCCGTGAGAGGCCATCTGGCTTGGTGTTCTTCGGACCAGGCCGATAGATGAGGGTGAAGCTGAAGCGTTCCAGAAACAAAGCCCACCGGGGCTGGCGGGAGTTGAGTCGGCAAGCAGAGTGGAGATTCAGGCTCAGAGAGTCAGGTTTCTGGGCAGTCCAGACAACAAAGGGATGCAAGGAACCCTCCAGCCAGTGCTGCATTTCCCAAGAAGTCCCAGGACCACAGCCAACAGTCCCCCTATTTCCACATCATAGTTATATTCAGCTGGGGAGAGGTGGCGAGAGAAGAATGTACAGGTGTGAAGTCTCATGTCCGCAGAATGGAGAGGACTGCCCCGACTCCTGAATTAGATGCACCCACCTCAGTGAGAAATTGCCTCATGTTATCTAGGTGGTGAAGAACAGGGGCATTAGTAAAAAGCTTTTTCAACCCGTCAAAAGGAGACTGAGTCTCCCAACTCCAAGCAAACAGAGATTTAGTGGAAGTGAGCCTAGTAAGAGGAGCAGCAATGCTGTAGTTTCTAATAAAACAATGATAGAAATTAGCAAAGCTGAGGAACTGATAAAGCTGGTTAAGGGAATCCGAGGTAGGCCAATCTATAACAACTGCAATCTTAGCTGGGTCTGCATGGAGCTGTCCTTTCTCAATGATACAACCCAGAAAGGCGTGTCCTGGTCACGTGAAACTCACATTTTTCAGCTTTCACACATAGTCTGTTCTCCAGCAGCCGCTGTAGCACCTCACAAACATGTTTAATATCCTCCACAGGACTGCTGGAGAAAATCAAGATGTCATTCAAATAAATAAACACAAATCCATCAAGGAAGTCGTGGAAGGCATCATTAATGAGTGCCTGAAAAACGGCCGCATCGGTGAGGCCAAAAGGCAGTCTTCCACTCATATCCATTGTGAAGGTCCAAATCGGGTATAACTAGTTGCGCCGTGCCAAGGCCCAAAGGCAGAATCCATAAGAGGGAGCAGGTACCTATTCTTAACAGTTATGTCATTCAAACCTATGTAGTCAATACAGGGGTGAAGAGAACCATCAGGGAAACGTAACAGGCAGCCTTAAGTAGGAGGCTGATTACAGATGGGCTGCAGCTGTGTGCCTCCTCCTGGCTGTGCCCAGGTGAACCTGATGAGAGAGAGAGAGAGACAGAGAGAGAGAGAGATGAAACAAATTGAAAAGGCGTTTTTAATCAGTCCCCTTTTTGTGAGAGTTTAAAAAGGCACAAACTATGTTCATGTGTGAATAATCATAGTCATATGTAGTCACATAATACAAATGTTATTTTTGACTATAGTTAAGGAGTTGTCTAATCAGTGACCTGCTCTTAAACTAGTTATGCTCTTTGCAGGCATCATATGATATATTTTCAACAAAATCACTTCCACAATATATAAGTAATAAGAAAAATATATATATAATATATATGATATGTGATGAATTGCTTGGACAGTAACAGTTTGAACAGAACAGTTGATCTTTATAGAAAAAATGTGTCCAGTTCCATCCCTTGATACCAAATCTCTGTCTTCCTCTGCACCTCCTCTACATACATTTTATTCAATGCTCATGAGCTCACTAGAAAAAAAAAATCTTTGCAAGCAGGGAATGATATTTGCATATCAGTGAATGGTGTCGTCAAACACTCTAAATCCACAGCTCTTGATCTTCAAGATCTTTGTGTGTCGCCGATTTTTACAAGATCTGAGGCTCAGCAGGTTCTCAACCATATGACTACGAGCATACTTAGATCAGGACATACAGAACAAGATACAATCATTAAGAGACCTTTCATGAAACTGTTCAACCTCTCTTTCAATAGCTGTTCTGAACGTCGCCTCACTGCTTAACCAGTTCCTCATAGACATTGAATTTTTTATCTGTTGGCCTATTTTTACACTGATAAAAAGCTGTTTGCAGTAGAGTATGTACTAAAACATTACTCTGATGCCAAATCAGTTAGCTAAAGATTTGGGAGGAAGGCATTTTATGAGATATGGGTGTGCACAAACAAAGCAGTTTTTTTTAATATGTGCATTTGGCCTTGTTTAAACAGGTTATAGTGTTGTTTTCATCCAAAGGCAGCAGGCAGTGTCCTCACCTTTATCATTGCCAAAATATCTGTATAAAGTAATGAATCTGTCTAGCTGTCTTTCTGTATGTTCTTCACATATCTCGACAATCCTTCATCCAACGCACTTTACACTTGTCTAACTACTGCTGAAGACCCAACTAGACATAATGTTAAATTTGGTGCAATTTGGCCCAGATGGTGCTAGTATATCAAACAACTCTCAATAACAAACCAATTCTGTTTTTCTTCACTTCTACATATTTTGAGCAATCATTACCAAATGTGATACCAGGGCAAAGCTTTTACTTTTTTTTTAGATTTTTGAATTTCCAAGCATTTTTTGTAGCTGGCCCCTCAAAGTTTGCCTAAATTTCATAGACCACTATGTGCTATTCCAATCACATTGGGTGGACATGTCTAGATATAAGGCCTGAGTAAAAATATGATGTGGTGCTGCAGCAAAACCTATAAAAGAAGTATCACTGTCTGTATGTATGTGTATGGCAATCCTTCATTTATCTCGAGAACCATTCATCTGATCAACTCCACCCTTTTTGGGAGTCTACAATAGTTAAACATTAAACCAAGAAGTCTCTGCATGTGTTTCAATCAGGGGTGACATATTTTTAACTGTGAACAATTATTTATTGACATGTGCAGAATATATTAAAACACAAATATCCTTTGGTGATTAGATCCCATCATGTTTATAAAGAGAGCAGTGAAGCCAAGAATAGAGCAGATACAGTCTAGACTCCAGTGGTGGTGAAGGATAAAGACCTGCTGTGATGTGGATGATGAGAAGAGGAGCACCTTCTTTGGAGCTCAGACCTGGGCCCTGATGTATTGAACTGGAGGTGAACGGGGCAGAGGAGGGTTGAGATGATTCATACTGAAATGACAGCTGACATGAGAAAATATTCACTATTCAGAATACTTAACATCTGTGTATAATAGGATGTGGGTAAAGGGAGAAATATAAGATTTACTTTTACCTCCTCATTTTTTAAACCCTGTGGCTCGTTTTGTTTGTTTTATTATCTTTTTTATTTTACTTTTATGTTTATTTTTATGCAACGAAAATAATAAACCAAATCAATCTAAGTGTATGCCATGTTATTGGTGTATACTTGTTCACATAACACATCAACAGTTCATGTTTCTATTCATTGAAGCAGCAATACCGGAGGCCAAGTAATTGGCTCATTTTGAACAGGCACTCCATTAGTTTTCCAGTTTGTGTATGTGTTTGTGTGTGTGTTTGATTGAAGCCTTGGTTCATGTGTGTGTGCTGTGACATGCACACTGCATTATTGCTCTTTCAGCTGTTGAGTGTCAGCTCCTTACAGTAATCACAGGGAAGGTAAAAAGCAAATAAAAAAAAGCAAAAAGTCAGCTTTTTTATTTCCAGTCAGAAACACCTCTTCACTTTGTCGCAGATGCCTACATTTGTGTGGAGTGATGAGATCGATTGTGTGAATAGTGAGTGCTCAGCAAAGGTCTTGATGGACGTGGAAAAGGGAAATTTCCAGTGACAGAGTACAGTAGATTAAAGATTAAGTGATGGAGGCCTGAATGGAGAGCTATGACTTCTTGCTGGATTGCAAAAGCTTTAAATAGCGTCTGATATTTAAAACAGAATCTTTTGTTCATGTGGGAGCAAGAACTTCTACAGCAATTCATTATGATAGGCTCTACAGAGAGGGGGCCTTGAGAGTGCTGCACACTGGTATTGTAGTGTGAGTGCTGCATAGTAAAGCCTTTTTTTTATGCAGTTGCTGTCAGTCAGTCAGTCATTTTCTATACCTGCTTATTCCTCATTAGGGTCGCAGGGGTCTGCTGGAGCCTATCCCAGCGCGTTACGGCGAGAGGCAGGGATACACCCCAGATGGTCGCCAGCCAATCGTGGGGCACACACACCATTCACTCACACACTCACACCTACGGGCAATTTAGAGTCTCCAATTAACCTGAGCATGTTTTTGGACTGTGGGAGGAAGCCGGAGTACCCGGTGAAAACCCACGCAGACACGGGGAGAACATGCAAACTCCACACAGAAAGGTCCCAGACCCAGGACCAAGGAGGTCTTGAACCTGCGACCTTCTTGCTGTGAGGCAACAGCGCTAACCCCTGCGCTACCGTGTCGCCCTGCAGTTGCTGTATTCAAACAAAATATAAAAAAGTGCTGAGTTTCATGTGCTGACATTTTACAAAGCTTGCTTTTATATGTCTAATACAGTGTCTGCACCATGTTGTGCCTTTCAAATAAAATGTTTTTTTGTAAATATTGCTGCATGCTCTCACGCTTTTAAAAAAAATATATATTTTACATTGTTACAGTGTTTGCCTTGCAGAATGATGACTAACCATTGATTGAAAAATCTTCTTGAACATCAGGCATCATGTGACAGAAATATATGGAGGGAAATTGAATTAGAGAGGTATAGAAGAATATGGAGAACAAATAGAGAAAACTCTTACAAATGGCAAAGACAAATGGTTTGACAGGTTCATACAAATAAATAAGTCTGAGTATCTATAAGCCTCAAGTTCTGTCAGCAGCAAAGGCCTCTGGGAAAATCCTGCAGTGGTTTCCAGGTGGTGTATGACAGACCTCACAGAATTCAAGATCACTGGAGGTCCAGCCCCTGTATTAAACTGTGATACTTCTGGTTTGCAGGACTATTTTGTTAGTGAGAAGTTTGCAGAGGTGACAGGAGAAGCCTTAAGGTACAAGGGAAAGAATCATGATCCTGTGATGCTGTAGTTATGCTTTTGGGACATGTATGACATTTAGAAATATATACATTAGATCTGTAATGTCCTGTAATACCACTTCTCCCTCAGAGGCAATAGTGTGTCTGCCCTGAGTCCAAAATGAGCTGAAGAAGATGTAGTGCACGGATAAAAGCTGATATAATTCTTACAGTGGGCATATCTGGTGCTGAGCAGTGAGCACAATAAGGAAGTGTCAAAATCTGCAGTTTCTTGAATGGCCACTTGAGGCTGGTTGTAAAAGTGAGTCAATCCCCATAGACCCCTGATATTAAAATATGAAAATTTACAGCAGAAATTACATGTTTACACCCTGGTGCAAAGAAAGATTTTTGTCTGGTCTTATTATTCCATATCAGTGGGATAAAATTGTCTTTAAATACATTTTTGAAAGTTAAGGCAGTGAAATATTAGTGTATAAAGCTAAGTAAACTTTAGACTGAACTTAAAGATTTTGCTTTGCAGCAGGTGGAAGCATCTCACATATTAAAGATAAAAGTCTTACACAGCTTTGTGATCCTATGGACTTCTATCAGTGCCAAATCCATAAATATAATCACTGTGCAATTATAAATGTAAATATTAATAGAATTTACTGAAACTGTTAAGCATGACAACACTGAGAATCCAACTGCAGGTTTCATAATTTTTTATTTGGTGTAACAATAATTATTTAGAAAAAGCTGCAATAATAATGATGACTATGAAAGCCAGTAACATTATCAATATAACATGTAAAGTAAGAACACTCTATACCCAACATTACAATCAGGGCTTATTAATGTTAACATATTAAAAGTAGAATAAGGTGATGTCAAATAAATGACTTGTAACTTAACTTAACTGCTTATTCCTCATTAGGGTCGCAGGGGTCTGCTGGTGCCAATCCCAGTGCATTACAGTTGAGAGGCAGGGATACACCCCAGATGGTTGCCAGCCTATTGTGGGGCACACACACCATTCACTCACACACTCACACCTATGGGCAATTTAGCATCTCCAATTAACCTCAGCAGGTTTTTGGACTGTGGGAGGAAGCCGGAGTACCTTTATTTATTCATATTCAAATGTTTGTTTGACATGTAACGTTATTACGGAAATATCCCTTTCTTGAAATCCTTGAAGCCTGTTTAAGCTTGTCTAAATAACTAATTTTTGCAAGTTGTTGTAGTTTCAGATTTAAAAACTTAGCTTGAATACTGCGACTTCAAAGTGGATAAACAAGACAAGTCTGTTTGCTGTCCATCTAGCTTAACTTCTTAGCTTAGCTCCTTAGCTTAGCTAGCCTAGCAGCTTCGCACCATGTGGGCATGTTTTAGCCAGTTGACAAACCCTTTACTCCTCCCGCTTCTCTCCAAGCTCCTCCCTCTGGATCTGCCTCTGATTCGCCAAAATGAAGATAGCAGCGTGCACATTTATGTATCAAAATCTGAGTCCAAAAACCAATGGGTGATGTCATGGAGAGTAGGACCATTATATACAGTGCATCTGGAAAGTATTCACAGCACTTAACTTTTTCCACGTGTTGTTATATATGTACTGTAAAGTATTCACAGCATTTGCTCAATACTTTGTTGATGCACCTTTGGCAGTAATTACAGCCTCAAGTCTTTTTGAATATGATGCCACAAGCTTGGCACACCTATCTTTGGGCAGTTTTGCCCATTCCTCTTAGCAGCAACTCTCAAGCTCCATCAAGTTGGATGGAAAGAGTCGGTGCACAGCCATTTTCATATCTCTCCAGAGATGTTCAATCGGATTCAAGTCTGGGCTCTGGCTGGGCCACTCAAGGACATTCACAGAGTTGTCCTGAAGCCACCCCTTTGATATCTTGGCTGTGTGCTTTGGGTCATTATCCTGCTGATGAACCGTCGCCCCAGTCTGAGTTCAAGAGTGCTCTGGAGCAGGTTTTCATCCAGGATGTCTCTGTACATTGCTGCATTCATCTTTCCCTCTATCCTGACTTGTCTCCCAGTTCCTGCCGCTGAAAAACATCCCCACAGCATGATCCTGTCGTCACCATGCTTTACTGTAGGGATGGTATTGGCCTGGTGATGAGCAGTGCCTAGTTTCCTCCAAACATGATGCCTGGCATTCACACCAAAGAGTTCAATCTTTGTCTCATGAGACCAGAGACTTTTTTACTTATGCCTTTTGGCAGGGCTGTCATGTGCCTTTGCCAGCTCTAGGAAAAGTCCTGATGTTTCAGAACTTCTTCCATTTACAGATGAAGGAGTCTACTGTGTTCATTGGGACCTTCAAAGCAGCCGAAATTGTTTTGTACCTGTAAGCTGTACCTTTCCCCAGATTTGTGCCTAGAGACAATCATGTCTTGGAAGTCTACAGACAATTCCTTTGACTTCATGCTTGGTTTGTGCTCTGACATGCACTGTCAACTGTGGGACCTTATATAGACAGGTGTGTGTCTTTACAAATCATGTCAATCAACTGAATTTACCAAAGATGGACTTCAATTAAGCTGTAGAGACATCTTAAGGATGATCAGTGGAAACAGGATGCACCTGAGCTCAATTTTGAGCTTCATGGCAAAGGCTGTGAATACTTATGTACATGTGATTTCTTAGTTTTTTATTTTTTTATAAATTTGAAAAAATCTCCCAAAATATTTTTCAGGTCATTATGGGGTGTTATGTAGAATTTTGAGGAAAAAATGAATTGAATCCATTTTGGAATAAGGCTGAAACTAGTGATGTACTGATCCAGGTTTTTCCAATCCACTACTGATCCATGGGCTGAACGTATCGGCCGATATCCGATACTGATCCAATACTACTGTTGAATGAATGAACTGTTGTGTGAGGTCGCATCACCACCCCTTTAGCGTGGATGGTAAGGTGGATGAGCGTCTTTTCAGCTTAAATCATATGTAAAGCTCCAGCAAACTTTATTTTCCATGTCTACTAAAGAGGTAAATCATGCTTTTGCTTCTTTTATTATACTGGGATGAATAATTAAATTAAAAAATAATGAACAACGACTTTTTGGAACAGTACCAACAATTCTGCCGTCTGTATCAAAGTGATCATCACAATAAGAAACAATAAGAAAAGTTTGATAGAGAAAACGGAGTGTATTTATTAAAGTGATATAAATGGGAAACAGGGCGATGCACTCCATGCAATGCATGGGCTTAACAGGCAGGTCTGTGGGGGGATGCACCGCGCTGTTGTTGCGTCAACGTGAACAACAAGGGCTTTGATTGGTCAGTTCTACAAGTCTCCTCCACAAATGGCTTCTCTATCGCTTCTGCTTCAACATTTGCCACAAAACCATTTTCTCTTTGATATCAATGGGCTCCAAAAATATGCGCTACATCCCGTTGTATGAAGGAAGATTAGGACCAGGAAAAAAAAGTCTGGTACGAGGAAAAAAACAGCAAAAAAGTCTGGAACAAAACCGAAAGAAAAAATAGGCAAAAGAAAAAACATACAGTCCTGAATATGTCTTATTTAGATGTTTTTTGCCTGTCTTTTCTTTTAGTGCCGGACATTCTTTTGGTTTTTACCTGGTGTACCCATTTGCTATTGTGAAGAGGAAGCATTGATCCAACCAACGCGTTCCATCTACTCAGAACTTACTGTGATAAACTGGACTGTGTCACTGCGATAAACATATCCTTCATCAGCGGCTTGTGAGCAGGTCGTTCAGAGTCTGGGACAAACGTCTGAGCTGGTTGTTGTTCGTGGTGTTTATTTAACAACGTTATTACCTCCCCTCACAATTTTCACATTGTTGATGTCACACACAGCGGTCGGATTTGTTATCTTATTAAGTTTAAAATGTTTCCAAATTACTTGGTCTGGTGGTGGCTCCATGTTACTGTTTGCTTGAATGCTGTGCGTGCTCTGCGTGATGATGTAAACCGCAGTAAACATAGAATCAAAGTACCTAGATGTGTGACTGGATCGGAACACTGGATCGGCATCTTTCATCCGATATCCAATCCAGCTGATTGGTCAGTATCGGAGCCGATATCCGATCCAGGTATCGGATTGGCCCATCTCTAGCTGTAAGATAACAAAATGTGGAAAAAGTGAACCGCTGTGAATACTTTCCAGATACACTGTATACAGTCTATGAATTTGTATTGTAAAATATGTATCCTTTATTGAGTTTCAATCTGTTTTCATGCAAGAAAATAACCATTTATATTCCCAATATGTGGTCAGTTTATCAAAATAATGCCTTTTTGGGAACTTAGTTTGACATGTTGGAGTTGCAGCCACAGGATGAAAAAAAGGTGATTTCTCAGTGAACAGTGTGCAGCTCTTTGGTAATTTACTTCTGGTGTCAAAGAAAAGAATTGATATAGAAAGAAAGAAATGGGGAGTTAACCTTGGTATGGCGTTCCAGCACCAGAGAAAGCTCTTCCCACTGTAAACTGACTGTAAATTTAGATTGTTTTGACCTAGTAACATTATCTATTGAAAAAAATTCAGCACATTGGGCTTATAGTAGCTTATCACAAAATATCAAACATCTCAAAAGATTTCAGGGCTTCGCAACAGACCACAAAGTCTTCATCAGACTTCGCCAGTGTTCATCAGATTAACATCTGGGCTTGCCAATACAAGCAAGGGCTCCAGTCTAAAGGAACATTCCGCACACTCCATCTTCATGCTTCCACCATCTCTGTCCAGTTCAAGATCATGATACACACATACTAAAAGTTATGGACACAGACAGGATGGATTTACTACAACAGTTTGGTTGGTTGAGCACATGTGCCATTGAAAAAAGTTGTGCTAACAAAAATTGGACATTTTCTTGGTAGAAAAGAAACACTGAACTGCTCCTGCAATATTGAGGAGTAAAGCATGAATTAAATATTTTTTTCTTTGTTTTGTTTTGTTTTTTGCTTAAAAGCTGTGTTTTTCACCAATATGGTGATTTGTCCTTTCCCTGAGTACATTTTTGAAGGGGAATATTGAATATTGATTGAGTGATGCTAAGTTAATGTTGCTTCTACCACTGAGCAACAAGCATTGGTAGGTGGTGTTACTGTGACCGTATTTCTTTTTAGTATTTAGTTCACCGCTACATTCCTGTGGCTGCCGTGGGCTGCAGTAGTACACAGGGGAGAGAGAGCTGTTCCACTTTGGTTGGTGTGTTGAAACAGAGCAGGCTGCATTGCCTCAGGTAAGGAAGCATGGTGGTGCATTTGCATTTCCTTAATATCCTTATTGGCATAAGTATGCAGAGATCTGTGAATGGCATGGAATGATCATTTGAATGATTACAATGACAGTTAAAACCTCACTTAAACTGCAATCTGCTACGATCAGGTGCAAAATTTGATTTGGAACTAATATATATATAAGGTGTTTTGTGATAATAATGTGACCTATTTCTCTTATCAACTAATGGAATGTCTGACATGAAGGATTGTGGTATGAACTGTGAGATTACTGAAGCTTTAGTCTTTTTCCATGTACTATATGAATGTTGATGAGCGATGTGTTGTCTTGGTTTGGGAGTTTCCACCACTTTTAAAGACTTCTGACCGATTATGCTTAGTTTGCAGAACTGATGTGTGACCCAGCTGTCAGTGAAATTCATCTGGGTTTACAGAAGAATTTAATGCTTCACAAAATGAGCGCAGTATGGTATTTACTATGTACTATTTACTACTCACCGAGATCACCATTTTAGTATTCTCCACATCAATGAGCTATTTAAATGGATTCGTTTCACAGCAGTTTTCATCACATGAGAAACCTCTGTTTCTTAATGTTCTCTTTCCTTCAGCAGTCTTTTAAGTGATCTTTAAGTTGTGTCTCTTAATGTCAGGTCTTGTAACACTGATCATTTATAAGGCACTTTAGATGCAAAGCACTGCCAACACCTTTCGGGGGTAAAATGAGAAAGGCGATTGCAATGGAGTCGGTCCCTCTCCCCTGGGACAGTAAATCCATGCAGAGCGCACTTGTCTGGAACTCTCTTTGAATACAATTGAAGTGTTCAGAATAGCTTCATCTCAACTCCTCGTCTGAATCTGTCACAGTTAACGTCTTCATTAAAATGAAAACTGTAATGAAAATTGCTTGCATGAGATGCACATGAAAAGGTAAACTATGATTATTTCTATTTCAAGGACATGACACAATTAAAATGTCCTACTTAATGTATTGTTGTATTCAGACTTAGACGAGTCAGAAAGCGTAATTCATCTTCTACAGACTGCACACACTTTTATGATGATCACTTGGTTTATTATTACAGTACTATTTTGTTAGGAGTCTTTATTCATAGATTTTAGTAAGAAAAATCAGAATGACGTAAGTAACGTATGCTTTATCATGTGCTATGCGTCTTTAATAATAATTATCATAATAAAAAAATCATTAAAATAAATAAACTTCATTTATATAGCATGTTTCATCTATAAAAGTCCTCAAAGTCCTTTACAACAGAAATCTGTGGCTATATTTCCAAAACCATTAGGGTGGTGCCATCTGAATCACCACGGCACAGTTCTGTAAACTGCTCACTCAGCTATTAACATTCCATTGACCAGCAGGAGCCACTAATAGCCACTAAAACTAGACAACACATTTCGTAAGAGGAATCTGCCCCAGAATGTAATTAGTTCATCCTTGGCCAATTCTAAACCCCATCACCAAGTTTCATGAAATGCGGCCCTGTAGTTTTTCCGTAAGCCTGTTCAAAGTTAAAATGACAGCGAAAGGTAATAAACTTCATTTATATAGACCCTTTCATATCATAACATGCAGCTCAAAGTGAGAGAAGCACATTTCTCTTCTTTGATAATGTTTAAAGAGGAGGCTGTTGTTTTAATAAAGATGAGAGGAAAGAGAACAAGCAATTAGGGCAGCAGTGAGAGGAAGAGAAGACAGACTGACGTGTGACGTGATTTCAGTTTCATTTATGTGGGGGGTGGGGGTGGTAATTCAGCCTAACATAATTTAACAAATCTTTTTTATTTTTCCTCATGTGCAAATACTGTGTTTCAAATATTTTTTTTTTTTTTACATGAGGAGCATGAGCAAGCGAGAGAGACAATTTTTAGTGGCGCTCAAGTCGTGGAGAATGAGGGAAGTGACTGACTGGTCATTGGTCTACACTGATTCTGGGACCTGCTGCAGTGTTTTGGAACCTGGAACCTGCGAGCTGATACTAACAAGTACCAGGTACCGGAAAGTAGAAACCAGTACCTAATTAAAAATGAAAGAGTGTAAATTGAGTTTGGGAGTTCAAGGCTCTACCAGAGAGACCAATCCATTTTTTTTGTCTATTTACAAGTTTTCCTTGATCAACTTATACCAATTGCAGCATTTAGATCAAGAATTACAAGAATAGACTTTTTTATTTTCTGTGCTCAATCTTATATCATTAATTACTTTTACTTACTTGTTTTTTGAGTACTGTGTCCGCATTTGAAACTGGACTCAAATGTTTCATTTTGTAAGAATGCATCCATCTGTTTATACTGTCTTTTCCAATATCTTATACAGACAGCTCATACGACAGATTGGAAATGGGCCTAAAATTACTCAGGACTGAATAATCAAAATTATGTTTTTTGAGTAAGGGCTTGACTAGAGCTGTTTAAAGTGCATATGCACCATCTGGATTGATTACGTGTTGCCTTTTTATTTTTGGCCACGTTTAGCTGTGACATGGTTACTTTCTGTTAAGAAATTTGATAAGGACAATCCAACAATTGGTTTTATAGATTTTCTGCATCAGGAACTAAAGCTACAATACTAAAGCAATTTCAACTCTCTGTCTAAAAACCCTCCATAGGAGTAATTAGACGGAGACCCCCACCATCACCCAATTATCCCATCAATTATGTTGAAGAATCTTTCTAAAAGAAAGTGAGGACTTAATTAGGTGTCTATATTGGTAAGATGCTCTCACCCAAAGATCAACCTCACAAGTAATGACGGCGGCCAGTGGGCTTTTCACTCCATTCCCTGAGGTCCGGACCACCTTCTCATCTCTTTGCCCTAATGAAATCCCTCTCTAAATCCACTGCTGTCCTCTCTGGTGCTCAAGTTAACCTCACTACCTCACTACTAATACTAGTAATGCACTGGAAATCTCTCCAATTTTAACAGGGCTTTTGTTGTTGAACCTCAGGGGTCCAAGAAGTCGCCATCTTATTCTGCACTGTAATGTGCAGAAATCAGATAGTGGGGCCAAACATATCAAAAGCAATTAGCTCATGGCCTGCGTACATAGTCTCCTGAGAGGCATATATACATTATTGTATAGGCACGTATAGTCAATTTATGTGCTATGCAACTCTGTGCACAAGCCCAGTAATGAAGATAAAATCAATATGTTCACATTCAGCTGGGCTACCCACAACCTGAACACATGAAGGAGTGCAGTGGTGTTTTCAAAATCCAAATGCATAGCCATATCTATCGATTTGCACTTTGCACTCTTGTTGACCTTTAATCAGTGTAAGCTTTAGCTATCTCAACTCTCAGCTGATACGCTATGCATGTTCTCTCTTAAGCATTGACAAGCATGATTTGAATGGAGAGTCCAAGGCTGGATCAATCAGTTTAGAATAAATCAGGACTTTATTCAGCTGGCAATAAACTGATTAAAGACAAAAAATATGCCTTGGCTAGATATCCTTGACTGCTTGCAACATCTGTGTTTCAAATGAAAAATGACGAAGCATTTGGAGATAAGACACTGTACATGCTGTTTTGACCTTTGATCTTGGATTTTCGCAGGGCTGTAGAATGCAGAAAGTACTTGCATTAAGCCAGGAGTTTGTAGAGGAGTATTTTCAGATAAAGAACAATGTGTAATGTGTGAACTGAATATAATCAGTACATATATCTGAATATGATTATTATACATCAGTGTATAAGAATAAAAATAATGGCTAATTAGGCTCAATGTGAACCAAAGGTAAAAGCTGAATTCATTTATCAGCAGGTTTTCTGAGGTTCAATTTAGAATTATTCAAATATATAATAACAGCTGATACATTTTGTATGATGTTGAAATAGCATTTTTTACTAAAATCCATAGTTAATGTTTATCTAAGTAGATAGTATTCTCAAAGTAAAAGACACACCCATGGTCTATAATGGTAAAAGCCATAGTACCCACAAAGCCACAGTATTCCTTGACCGGAGAACATCAGTAAGCAGACCAGAATGTGAACAGACCTATGCAGACCCATCAAAGTGCTACACATTTTTCATTTATAATAGACAGGGAATCAAAGAACCCACCCTTCGAACTCAGAGCCAGTTACACAATGTCTTGTGCTGCCCCCACTTCACTATCTGCCTGCCTTTCATCCTCTTGGAGAGGGACAGCCGATTCTCTTTCTTCTGCTCCTCGGCCTCTCCGTTTGATCTCTGTAATTCAGCTAATGAGGCCCGGGCCTCTGGCAGGCAGCTGGCACACACACTAAAGGCGGCAGCACCGAGATGTGCCCCCTAGATCTCAGTTAGCTGCATAGCGCCACCCCATCTGACTCAGCAGCCAACCCCGAAACATCCAGGGCCCCATTGAACGTGGTGGAGGAATCACACTTAATTACCTGCTGTTGGAATATCAGCAGAATTTGAAAATAATGGAATCTAGGTCAGCTTGATCTCAGCAGCAAGACTAGAGAGTGCTGTCAACCTATCAAGGCAGTGCTGCATTTCATATTTAATTTTTCTTTTTTACATGTTTAGAGTAGTGATTAATCTTGTTTTGCCACAGAAATGGAGGACGGAGCAATCTGTTTGGATGATGAAGTAGTGCTGAAATGTTCTGCCGTAAAGAATAATTTTCATTACATTAAAATCTTCAATGCACAGTCGATCGTTCCATCGGCGACGCCCCTGTTATCAAATAGGTGGCGTCTCCATCAATTCAACTTTGACACGTGTCAGCTCCAACCTACATCTGATAAAATATAAGTATGTTTGTAGTGTGGAATTTGAAATGTGCCAGACAGATTTGTCTCTGGAGGGTTGGGGAACATCTGAGTCAGCGCTCTTTGAAGCAAATGCAAGCCTCTCAGAAATGCTAATCTTTGATTTCTTCCAGATTAGTGGAACTCAAGCTGAGCTGTGGAGCAGAAAGCTGAGCAGAAACACAAGGAACTGGCAGCCATCCTGCTTCTGTCTCCTAAGCGTCTGATTAAAAGGAAACTTGATGCTGTGTCCTCTTATTGTTGGTTTAAAGAAAAAGGACTGGCTTTGATGATGTTGGCTTGTATCTGAGGAAGCTGATTTCTAATTGTAGGATTCTGTATAGATTGTGAGGGGCAGATGAAATTACCGGTTTACCGTTGTGGGAAAGGCCCAGGTGGAGGCAAACATGTGGTCAGTGGTGGACTCAGACTGGTGGAGGGGGCAAGGGTTAAAGAGATGAAAATTACCTGTATGCAGAGGGCACCATATCACATTTTGTCCACTGAAAGAGCTCCATAGAGGGCAGTAAATCACCTTGTGTCTTGTCTTCCGTAAGGGCACCTCGATGCCACTTTATCACATTGTGTGACTGGAAGGGAACCATAGAGGACACTTGATCAAGTTTTACCCACTGGAAGAACAACCTTGAGGGAAATATTTCACATTTTGTCCCCCATAAGGGCATCTAGAGTCATGTTTCATGTTTTTTTCCCAAGTACCCCCCAACACACACACATAACTTCAATGGTAAAAATATCTGTGTGTATCCATGACCGGGTGGAGGATGATGTGTTTATTGTTGGTGATATTAATGCCATGTCTGGCTGTGGTAGCCATCTGACCTGAGGTCTGTTCAGTCAAAGTGAAATCTTTCAGCCCTTTCAGAGAGGGGGTAAAGAAGCCATGCCTGCTCTGTGCCCCGCTTGGATGCCATGTCCCGAAGCCAGGCACAGATGGCATGAAAGAAACCCTGAACTGTGGAGAAAAAAAAAAACAAACAAACAAGGCATCCACCTGGGGGCTCGCAGGGTGGCATCATGGTGGAACGAACTCGATGTTCACACCGCCAGCATTCAACTCTGCCCCGACTCTGGGCTTTTTCAGTTCTGGAATTACAGCACTCTCTGCTTTGCTTCCTCTGCTACTGTAGAAAATTCTCAGACCATCGGGGGAAAGGGAATATGATTGAAGTGAGTCAGCATATGCGAAATATCACAATCCAAATGCTTAATGAAGATTTACCCAACAAAGTGTTCTCATGTAGTGAACAGTGGTGGACGAAGTACTCCGATCCTTTACTTAATACTGTAGTCAAAAACATATTCAACAACAATAAAAGTCCTGAACTTAAGTAAACTTAAGTAAAAGTACAGAAGTATTATCAACAAAATGTACTTAAAGTATCAAAAACAATCATTTTGCCGTTTTAATATTCTAGTATATACTTCTTTTTGTCAGAACCCAACGTAAATATGGACTCAGGAGCAGAGGTGTTGGGTGAGTCTCTTTATTTCCAGCAACAGGATCCCTCGACAGAGTGAGGCTATGAAAAGGCAGTCCTAGGCTAGAAAACTGAAAATCGCTCCGAAGAGGAAAAAAAAGGCTTATCTGATCTATAAAACTTATCAAACTCTTTGCGAGGAAAAAACAAAAAGGCTACACAACATTAACGGAATAAATCCCGACTATTAATCTACGTTATGAAAGTTATCAAAATCAAAATCACTCAAAAGGAGGAAAACAAAAGGGCTAAAAAATATTAACTTAACTCGTCGAGACTTAATCTACACTATAAAACTTATCCAAATCAAAATCGCTCATTAAGAGGAAAACAACTGGCTGAAAAACATTAACTATACTAAGGCGGTGAAATCAAAAGTCTACACTATAAAACTACAACAGAAAATCACTCTTTCGAGGACAAAAAACAAAGAAGCACACACAACAAGGCTATGGCTTGGAAAACAGGGACAAGGGCTTTGGTGCACGCGAGGACGAGACGCAGACAAGATATACACCGGGTAATGGGGAACAGGTGGAAACAATCAGGGCGGGGCCGACAATCAGACCGATGACACATGAGGAAGGGCAAGTGACCTGAAACGAGAGGAGAGTTATCTTTCAAAAACAGGAAATGACAAGACAAAAATGACAAGACAAAACCCGACATGACTTTACCGCGTGACACTTTTTAAATCACAAATTACATGTAAGAAAATTTTGTGTTTTAGTTCATTAATGTAGAAACAATTTTATATATTTTTGTTGGATTACTAGTAATCCCTTCTACACTATAATATATGACAACTTTCACTAAACAGTGCATATCAAATTTAAATGGGTGACAATTATACAATACAATATAGATAACAAAATAGTAAATATTTTTTTCAAAATTGTAATATATTAAAATCTTCCTCTGAAAAGTGAAGTTGTCAAATAAATGTAGTAGAGTAGAAAGCAGAATATTTCCCTCAAATAGTGGAGTGGAAGTTTAAAGGAGTGTTATATGTAAATATTCAAGTAAAGTACAAGTATCTCAAAATTGTACTTCAGTACAGTCAGTCATTTTCTATACCTGCTTATTCCTCATTAGGGTCGCAGGGGTCTGCTGGAGCCTATCCCAGCACATTACAGCGAGAGGCAGGAATACACCCCAGATATCTATCGTGGGGCATTTTAGAGTTGTCAATTAACCTCAGCATGTTTTTGGACTGTGGGAGGAAGCCGGAATACCCGGTGAAAACCCACGCAGACATATGCAAACTCCACACAGAAAGGTCCCAGACCCAGGACCAAGGAGGTCTTGAACCTGCAACCTTGTTGCTGTGAGGCACGTCGCCCACTTCAGTAAAATATTCAGGAAAATATACTTTCCACTGTTGGCAGTGAATTAGTACAATCAGCCTTCGGCAAGATTACAATATTCTCATAAAGATTCATCAAAAAGTATACAAAGTTGGCAAAGAAAAAAATACAATTTTAATTAATGAAGTCATTCATATATTTAATCAGACATGACACAGCAGTCTATATTTACATATTTATTCAACTGAGAAAACATTATGTCAGAGCCCTTAGCACAAATGTCATCAAAAGTGGAAATTTGAAATTCCAATTCTCTGCATGAGCGACATCACCAAAGGGAGAAAAAATGGAAGAGAGGAATAGATAATCCGCAAAAGCATTTACTCAACAACTTGCAGCAAGTCTCAGGTGACATATCAATCCTGTTTGGTAGAGGCTTTCCTCAGGTGTGTGTTTGTGTAAATGTTCCTTGAAATATACTGCAGCCAGAGGATGAAGTACAGTTCAAGTGCCTCTAATGCTCATTTATACATAGCTTCAACTTTTCTATTTGGAGTCATACACTTGACACAAGTCATGTTTTACCCTCTGCTTTGCATTGAACTAGAGGTCATGTTTAAAACTGTGCATCAGTGTGTTTGCTATTGATAGGTTCAATATTTCTCTACATTTATCATGCTCAGTGATGACAGTCTCCTTAATGCAAATTCCAAAATTTAATTTAAATGAGCTGATGGAGTTTGAGGTGGCTGAGGAGGCAGTGATTGTGGGTATGTAGGCGTGAAGGCCCATCATACATGGTCCCACAATAATGAGTTGGAACAGGCCATCAGTGGGTGTGGTGTGAAAGTGCTGAGCAGGAAAAGTGAAGGTAAGCCCCACAGGACTCATTTGAGAGGAACGTAGTGCTGAGAGCAGCTCAGAAGCCACAAAAAATCACAATTAAACATAATTACAGCTTGAAAACTGTAGGCAAAGGGGCTCTTTATCTGCCTATATTGGCTCAGCACTCCACTGTGCCACTAATTGCTACTCTCCTACTTGTGCATATCACTTTCTGTGCCACTTGCAATATATTGTGGACATGGCATACTTTCAGTATGTTTTACTGCTTTGAAAACTGAACGCTTGAAAGCTTTTGAAATGATTTTGTTCCTTTACAACTGAAACTGATGTTTTTTTTTGTTTGTTTTTTTTATAGCTGTCCTTCACCTCTAGCTGCAATAAATGTCTTGGTATTCTAGATAGAACATTTACACCGCAAAACTCAGCATTCATTCTTGAGTTCTGTTTACACTGCAGGCCAATGTGACCTGAATCTGTTGTTTTTACTCAGATGCGACTCAGATCTGGTCTTTCACAAGAGTGGCAACAGCAAAATTCACATGAATTGAATTTTATTACTTGATATTACTGTTCACAATTGGGTCACTTTTCTAAAGAATCGGATTTGTATCTGATTTAGAACCAGATATGAAAAGATCAAATTCTTTGTGATTTTTGCTATTCACACTATTTAAAAAAAGAAAAAAAAAGATCTTAACTGTATAATTTGCATGGATTACATTTAGGTATGTAAGGGGCTGTAAGGGGATGTAAGGTTTCAGCTTTCACCTATTCTTGATATTACTTTCAACTGTACTCAACAAGTCATAACCATGCAAACTTATGTTTTGTAATGGTTTTTATCTGCATTTATATCTTCTCATCCTTTGACAAACTTGTAAAAAGGGTTATAGTCAGAGTGTGCTCATTATGTTTGGTAGTCATCAGGCTGCAGTGAATCCTTTACAATTTACACAAAGCAGACTGACTCAGTGAATGCATATTAAGGCTAGAATTAGTTATCATTTTCAAATATAATATTTCAATCAGATACGGATATCTGGAAAGGAATCATGTAAATTAATATGAAAATCAGTTTGCAATCAATAAAAATGTAGAACAGTGATACATAGTCATTATCATTCCTCTTGACCATAATGGCAACAAGTCTTGAGATTGACATGTGGTTCGGCCCGGCTCAGGCTAACAGCCTGTAGCCGCCTGAGCACAAACGATTCTGCCATGAGGGAGATGGCTCAACCCTAACGTCACTCAAGCTCTGACAGAATCTGTCTCGTTCTCTCAACTCCCACCAGAAACAAACCCTTAATCTGCCAGTTAGACCCTCCCCTAGTGATTCTAATTAACTGACACTTCCACTGGATTTGACCGTAATAATTCAATTATCACATTTTCACAACCATAATAATTGTCTTTTTCCTGTTTCCATTTTTTTGCATAGGAATCTGTAGACAATGGATAATATATATATATATATATATATATATATATATATATATATATATATATATATATATATATATATATATGCCCCTTTTATGCAGTCACTTTATAAATTGTTGTGTATATTTTACTATTCATGTACTTGCTTTATCCATATATTATTGATATCTGACTTTTTGCTTTTATTATTTATCATATATTTTTCTTTGGTCTCTTGTCATTGTTTTCCATGTGTGTTGTGTTACTCTGACCCATTTGCTCCCCTCACAGCAAAATCCAATATTTGCAGATACGCTCCCTGCCTCAGTCTCTGTAAATTTGTTTTCAAAATCCCATTGATGTGTTTTTTTCTCACTGCAAATGGAAGGCTTGTAATTAGATAGATTTTAATAAATCCAGACAGAAATAAACCCTGCTGCAAAAGAAACTCAAATTTAGAAGTCATGAGCTATAGTAAAGAGTTTCCCATTTCTGTGCCATGCAGGCCTCTGAGACAATATTTCTATGGAATATAGACTTAACATTATGCATGCAGCAGTGTTGAATGAATAATGTGCATGCCTTTGGTCTCCGATCCTCTTCTGATCTGAGGCGTTAGTGACATAAATCCATCTGTCGCTTGATGGAAGAAAATGTAAATCTTAGGGCCCTTTGCATATCATGTCTAATTGGCTTCAGTCTTCAAACAGCTCTGCTTTTTAGATGAATCTGTACAGTCTGGCCCTCTCATTTAATTGTCATCTGTCATGATCTAACCACACCCCTGAAAAAAATGCATCTAAACAAATGGTCCTCTCTAGACCCAAATATTCTGCATATTACTACACATGTATTGTAAATGAATAAAATGCATTTCATTAGAAAACATGGATATCTAGAGTAGTATAGTCAAACAAATAATAATAGTGTTATATTTTGTTTATATAGCATTTTCTAGACAGACTGGGGCCATTTTTAACATTTTGTAATTTGAAAATATTTAAATATATGTATAATGTCGGTGAAAAGATTGAGATTACTTACGCCTGGTCCTAAGAACAGGCTGAGAACATACTCTGATAGGCGTCCCATCTCCATCACTTTCACAGCACTCAAGCAGCAGGAGCTGGGAAATTAAATATTCCGCTTCATGGTTATGGAACAGACTGGGCCCACTGCTCATGGTTTAGCAGTCTTTAATTGCATCAGGGAAAACCATGCAATGTACATTTTGCTCCCTAACTCCAACTCATGGAGCGTAATGTATATATTAGTGTAGGCAGGAGAGGGTGTCAGTGCAGCTACAACTGTCAGCATTACTGCAAGGAAAGAGAGATTGGAGCAGAAGATCCCCAGAGAAACACAGATCTCAGGTTGAATGCTTTATTCTATAGCTGCTTCACCTTTCCACATAAAACCAGTGTGTTTAGTTGCTTAGTTTTACAATAAATAGCATGCAATGGTTTTCTAAATACAGGAACTAAAAATGCAAATAGCCATAATGTATCTTGCTTTCAAAGAGGTTCTTAACACAACACACACACATACACAGACAAAACCTCTGCCAGGCCTATCCACTCCCACATCCACAGATGACTTAATGCATATAGTATATTTACACATTCCCATACAAAGCTATTTACATGCATTTACAATCAGATCCATCTTTAATATTATTTCCATATAAATAAGGATAATAATATTTACCATGAAGATATGAATTGAACCATAGTAAAGAATGTTTGAAAGACCGATAGCAAAGTTTGTCAATGAGGAAGTAGTGATCAACCATGTTTATTACCTAAGTAAGATCTATAGTGACTATTATTATGAAGAGGATACATCATCAGTGAAGTTTAAAAGAGCAGTGGTCAGACCAAACTTTCAGACCAAGAGAAGTTTGGTCTGAAATCACATTTGTATAGAGATAGGATGTGAAAGATTTAGATAGTCGATTAAACATTAACTTTTCAAATACTTCTGCTCAACTGTTAATAGCGGAAATAACTTTATAGTTATTGAGAGGATCACAAACTTTATGCAGTGAGATATCTCTTGCACATTTCAAATTAATGGAATTTAACATGTGGTTAAAGATTAATTTAATAAATCAGACAGAGAATATCCCATAATAACATAATATGCAAGTTTGATGAACTTAATTTGCACACAACCTGGACCAGGGCTGGGTACCGAAGCCCAAGTTTACATAGTGACTTTAAGTGGCTTTAACTTTAAATTTACTTTTATTGATTTATTAAATTGGGACAATGCACATTGTTTGACACTGGTCCACTAAGCATCGTTGTAAATGTGCTGGACTTACTATAATTGCTAAATATCAGCTGCAGTCCCAAGGCAGGAACAGAAAACTTGAAAACCTTACAAGTAAAACTGTACACTAACAATTTCAGGGGTTGCAGGGGTTAGTGCTGTTGCTTCACAGCAAGAAGGTCACAGGTTCAAGACCTCGTTGGGACCTTTCTGTGTGGAGTTTGCATGTTCTCCCTGTGTATGCATGGGTTTTCACCAGGTTCTCTGGCTTCCTCCCACAGTCGTGCTTCATGCTGAAGTTAATTGGAGAATCTAAATTGCCCATAGGTGTGAATGTGGTTGTGAATGGTGTGTGTGCCCCACGATAAGCTGGCGACCATCTGGGGTATATCCCTGCCTCTCACCTGTAATGCGCTGGGATTGGCTCCATCAGACCCCTGTGACACTAATGAGGAATAAGCGGGTACAGAAGATGAATGAATGAATGAGTTATTGATGCCGTTGTAAACATTCTTGTTGCTGCTCTCTCTCTCTCTCTCTGTATATATATATATATATATATATATATATATATATATATATATATATATATATATTTAATGATGCAATTATGTGATAATGACAAAGAATCAATAAGTACAGAAAAAAAAACTGATAAGGAGAATCGATTAGAGTAGTAGTATTGAGGAAATCCTCATCTCTAATCTGGACCAGCACCACTACCTGAGTTTAGGACACATATGCTGAATACCAATTGGACTGATTCTTATAAAGGTGAAGGTGCTACCACACGATTACACAATGAAATTCAGAGCAGGGAAAATCAGAGAGTTGTGATCTACAGACAGAGGAAAAATACTGGCTGAAGGCATTAGCAATTATAGAGGATCATTAACAACTACTGTTGGGCTTTTGGTGGACGTATTGATTATACTGTTGATTCTGTTCCAGAACTGTTTGGGGTTATTAAAATTATTATCCAAACAGTCTTTATAATTAGATTTAGGGTTTCTTGTTTTGCTTGCACATACTCTGTATTCCTTAAATGTTTAATATGCATTCAATCAGATGATAAATTACAGTATCAACTGCCATGTGAATTAATTAAGTGTATAAAATGGATGCACCAGTGCATCAGTGCATGCTGGTCCTGCTCCATGAGAGCTGGATGCCTTTATCAGTGTCCATGTGTAAAATATTCTTCCAGCATATTCCAGTGGCTACCAGTTGTGTTCTTCTCACGATTTTACAGAATATACAGTAAAAAGGTGAACTAATGTGCACCCACACATCTTGAAACAGCATTATGGCCCTTAAGAGGTTACAGGCCTAGTAAAAAAGGTGGGTATCCATTTATGTGTCAAGTGTTGAATTGAATTCATTTATAACCTCTACTTAGATCTATTTACCCAGGTCTAGTGCCCATTTAGTAAGGAGAAGGGGCATAGAAACAAAATAAATAGTGTTTTAACACCAGTTAAAGAGGGGTTAGTAAGTCAGGTTGTGGAGTGGGCAGTTTGAGAGACCTGGTCTTTACCCACTTGTGTTTGAGAAATTTTCACAAATGGGGTTAAAAATGGCTGCTGGTCAATGGCTTACACCTGCTCCCCAATGGCACTCATGTCAGGTGGCATTGAGAGAAAAGCTGTAGATGGGATGAACTAAATATCAGTGGAACATAGAATATTCAGTAATACCTAGCAGAAAGCAGTTATACAGTAGTTGTAACAGTACCATCACTTGGTAAAACTCAGGTGTTCTGGCTTGAACCATATATAAACTGGTCTGCAGAGAAGTAAATTAACTAAGTACTTTGTTGTCTTCCTTAAATAGAAATTTTGGGTATCTATACTTTACTGAAGTAATTATTTTTCAGCTGACTTGTGACTTCTACTTCTTACTCCTTACATTTGAAAAAGAGCAATGTTACTACACTATTTCATTCCAGTTTTCATGACAACTGTTTGACAACTACAAAAATGTGATTTTCTGCCAGAAAGTGCCTCAATTGACCTGCTCTGTGCCCTCAATTCTAACCAATCCACCAACTTTTCCCTGTTAAAATTATGTTAAAAAGACAATACAAGCCATTTATTTTTTGCCCAAAAAGTTATGACAGCTAATATATTAAGCTAATATATTAAGATAACTTTATGTCACTCACTATTACATAATCAAATACTTTTGAAGGGACAATACCCCACATAAACTGTAAAATCTCATATATTTTGACTGAGAGGCAGTTGATTTTTTTCATTACTGTTATTTTTATACTTTTATAAGTAGGTTTGAAACTAGAACTTTTACACTTTCTCTTGAGTGAAAAGCTTGAGTTGATACTTCTATGGAAGTATTTTTAAACCCTAGTATCTATACTGTACTTCTACCTGAGTAATGAACACTTTTGACACCTCTGGTGGTCTGTTTTTCTGATAGTGGGTGTTAGTTATAACTGCCAGAGACACTTATTAGTAACTGCGAGCATTCCTCATCACCGCTCCATTTAGAGATTTTCTTACCGACTCTCTGTGTGAACTGCAGTCCTTGTCACTGGCCTGAAGAGTGTGCAGACAACACACATGCTGTCACCAGCAAGAAAAGTCAGTGAGCAATAAGGAGAACCCTCACCAGCTTCACCACCTGTTAACGCAGTCATTTGCGGCTGCTGGAGCACATGGTCAAGCTGTAAGTGAAGCTGCTGGAATCAAACCATGGTGCCCCACACCGGTGGACAGCGACTCAGAATGTGCCTCATTTCCTCTTTCTGTAGTTTTTTTGAATAAAAACAAAAAGCGGGAATTCTAACCATAGAGCAAGTAGAAAGTAATCGGACGACCATTAATTGTATTCCATGGGGAAAGGAGATATTTCCTCAGGGTATAGAACTACAGACAGTGGGTGGTCTCCCTCAATAAAAAGAGGTCAAAGATTGCTCATCTGATACAGTTTGGAAAATCCTGCAATGACCTACGGGTGTAACATCCACCCTGCTCTGTACAGCTGATCCGCTGCCAGATCATCCATCTGGCGGCATAAACTGCCTTCGGGGACAAAAAAACCCTGGCTGAGCCCCCAAAGCATTAGGGACCATCTTGTTGAGCAAGAGGAACCTACATAACTTTGACTGTTAATAAGGTAGATGCAACATCCAGCCTCATCAACATTGTGTTGGTCTCGGGGGTTAGAAACAAAATAATGTCGGCTCTAGATCCGCAGCCCCTTTTAGCACATAAGTGCTGGAACACTTTGCTTCCAACACATGTGAGCAGCACCATTGACACAGCCTTGAAAAAAAAGAGGCCCTAATGTACAATAGTTAGCTAGTTACCGGTGTAGTTACAGGCAATTTTATAGTCTCAAAACCATCTCTATTTAATGTGTCTGAACTATGGACAAAGGGATAAGATAATCTCAGAAAATCCAATTTGGACCCTTAATGCTGAGAGGTATCAGTCCTAACCTCTGAGTCCCAGTGTGCATTAAGTCACCTATTTCTAGCAGTTAGTTCATCAATAGGAGCATCTGAGTTGATATATCTAATTTGTCACCATCCTCACAGAAGGTACCTGACTAATAAAAAGAGGTGAGACATACTTTCAAAGCATGGCCATATACATTATATCATTAATGATTTTCTTTTTTCTCAAAGTACCTGTTTTTAAATTACAGCTATATATTTTTAATTACCTTTTATCTGAATTAAAACATTTTTCTTCAAACGTTTTTGATAAAAAAAAACTATTACAATTTTGTGTCATAATTTTTATGAAGCTCATGTCTATAATGAACTATAATCTTACTTATAATGCCCTCATAGTGCTGCATATCTATAGTCATAAGCACTCAGAAAGATTCAAACTTATTTATAACAATAATCATAACATATTATAAATCATTCATGATTTATAAGGTAAAGTAGTATGCTTCAGAATTGCTGGTACCTCACTGACATTTTTTGTTGCAAGGAATATTATCCGTTTCTAAAATCACCCACTAATCGCTGTCTAGGGAGTTGCATGCAGAGGAATATATAATACATTATAATCACTGTTATAGTACATTGTGATGTAATGGAGATTTAAGTAAAGTAATGGAATTCCTAAAGGAACAGACATATAATACATTAGACACTGGTTATAAGTCACTATAAGTGGTTATCATTGTTTGCTTCAAGAAAAGCAAAAACATGGTGCCAACATTCTATTAATATACTAAATTATAAATAGCAACAATGGCACTATTCAGCTACTTGCATTCTGTTACATGTTGAGCACTGCATAACCCACAATTAACACATTAAATGGGATGTACATAGTCTAGTTTCCAATGAATTAGTTCAGACATATGTGACTTTTCTGCCACATATATAAATCTAGAGGATATACAGGTGATACAGCCTTTTGACAGGCAGGTTTATAATACACCTAAGCTAGCAAAATATGAATGGAAAAAAGAAATAGGAGTGCTGTCATCTTACTCACAAATGAGGAACTCAAAAACAGTTTTTTTGCACTTCTTGTGGCCAGAAGTAGACTCTGGGTGTTGTGTGCAGCTCTTAGGCACAGATGTGATTTACAGTATAAATATGAAACAGGGAATTTCTCAAAAATAGTAAGCATACTCAGCAAGAGTTCTTTATGTTAAATCAATATGTTCAAGTGCTACTGTGTGCTTGGCTCTGTTGTTTGTGGAAACGTATATACGAGGCCATTTTTTAACACGGAAATCATGCTTTGTTTTTAACACCTGTAGCAGGTCAAGCCTATAAGGCCAAATGAAGATGTAAAATTGTATATTAGGTATGGCTTCCCTTTAGAATAGCATGCTGTAAAAACAAAAAAGCTTTGATATTGATTTGTTGCTTTAATAACAAGAGAAATAATACAAGAATATCCCCAGTGTTGTGATTTTTGCTTCTGTGGTTTGCCAGGTACTAGTAGAATAGTCCCAGGCAAAAGAATCAGCATATGGTATAGATTTATATATATAATTCAGAAAGTGAAGACAACCCATTTTTATCATCATTTTTTTCTACATTCTACATTGATATTACTTACTTAGGAACTGTTAACTGGTTATAAAGAGAGTCTCATGATTCCTCTAATGTCTCTATATGACCTATACCACCTCAACAGTGGTTGAAAGAGTTTGAGAGTGAATGAACAGTGAGGATCAAACCACTACACTTTAACATTCTCTGCTTATACTTGTGAACTTCTGGTCATGTAGGATTTTTCATGCTGAAGTTTTACTTGTGATGAAGCATTTTTTTACTTTTGGTTTTCATAAAGCATCTGAATGCTTCTTCCATCACTGCCTATATCTTACTTTATGGGTGAACGTTGCGACTCTTCAGAGTTTGTAGCCTGAAGAGTCTCATATATAGTTGTAGATGACCCAGATTGGAAAATATTCAGATTTTATGTACCCTACTCCAGGGAACTGAATTTTTCATTGTGTCATATGGTGTACACTCATGGGGGAAATGCAGGCAAATGAAGAGACTAATGAGTGCTTTTCACTCAATCTAGTATGTTACTTTCCTACTGATAAGTGAAGGCATTACGCCCTTCTTGGGTTTTTTCCAAGAGTAATCAGCAGTTTGGAAAAGCACTGTGTTTAGATGGACCCTATACTAGCACTGTGACAATCCTATTAAGAAAACACTGTGTGCTGTGAGTGTGACGCAAATTGGCTACAAGTAGTCTGGCTGCTCTCCAGTCATGACTCAAGGTGATGGCTGCAACACAAAGGCACAAAGTTACTGTCCGGATCAATACAGGCATATTGAAGGCATAGGGCACATAGCCATTTGTTTAATGTGCTTCTCTGTAATGAATCTAAATAGAGAGAATAGTTACACAAGGAAAATGGAATCCAGACCAACACTGAATGATTTCTGTATGCGGTTCAGTCAAGAATAAAAGAGACAGATCACAATCACGTCTGTTCCCATCCGTTAGCCAGACATGAGATCCCCAGCAGACATAATCACTCCTCAGATATGTCTTGAGAGACGGGCTCAGTGGGCAACAATACAATGCACTGAAAAACACACACAGAAGCACACACAAACTCACTCACTTTCTGAAGCTTTGCAGAATAGAGATTGAAAGCATAGATACACTTATATCCAGTGTGTTAAGAGGTAACAATGACCAAATCGACATTTGCTTTAAATTACAAGGAGTTTTGTTTTTACAGCTTTGATGCATTTCCTGGTCCATATGATAGGATGTGGAGAAAAAAAAAACTCCATCACAATAGCCAGAGAAAGAGTCCTGGGCGAGGAATGGTACAGCAGGTCAATGTTTGCGTCATGAAAAGAATTATAGTTCATATCTCTGGAGCTACACCCGTGTTCCCCTTTGTATTCAGTTCTTGTTCACTTTCTTTTATCTTTTAATGCAACCATTCGTCTCATTGTCTAACACTGTGGCAGGAAAAAATAAGGCAGCATCCCATTTCCTCATGAGGGTGAATAAATCATAGATTCTAGTCAGAATCCTTCACCATGCCTTTCTCTAATCCAACCTAAATCCATGAGTGTTAAGTCTGTGGTCAGAAACCCTGCAACCATGCAACCACTGCAGCACAGTTATCCTTCACTAGTCTAAAGACAGTTCACCTCATTAGAAATTATGCAAATCCTGAAATTGTCACAAAATAAAGGCAAAGGCTTTTCCTCTGCAGCACATGATTAATATTTTGGTGAATTGCTGTGAACTTGACTGTTTAAATGGGAGTGTCACAGTAGAAGCATGTCAGTAGCAATCAAGTTTAATACCATTTTGTGTCAAGCTTTTCCTGGCTATGAGTGTAACCCTCTATTGCATAGTGTTGTCATATGGCAACAATTACTTTATTTCAATTTTTCTAAAAAGATCTAAAAAAAAAAAATAGGTGTGAATAGGGGGCTTTTACTTTGAAGGACATGCAATTTATGAGGTCACATGACCAGGATATCCTTTTACTACTCCCTTTAGTTAATGGACGTTTGACATATGAGCATCATTGTTTCACAACCAAAAGTTGTTTTTTATTCAGAATTTGGTCAATTTTTCACCAAATAAACACTTTGAACTTCATTTAATTTTATACAATTAAGCTTGTTTGTTTTTATTATGCTAAAATTGCCATATGGCAACAATATACATATAAGAAATGTATGTTTTATGCTATGTCCCATTGACTTACATAGCATAAAACTATCCAGAGACTATGTTTACAACTTTTTCTTATATTTCTTAAATATATCTATTATTTAAGCCACATTAATAAAGACAAAAACATTCAAAACATATTTTACAATGTCCAAGTAATATTTTTTGCAATAGAGGGTTAATTGATAGACCTATTCAGGCCAAGTACTGTTAACCTGCTCTCACTGCTGTCACTGATGGTTCTGCTTTGTTTGTTCACATAGTTACCTGCAATTTGGCAATTTGACTTTTTCTACCACTGTTCTAACTTTGTACTACTTGGTGGCTATTAAAGTGGCTCTGCTTTTATCACCTTGTAATGCTTCCTCTGGCATAAGTGTATCTGACCTATTGGGTTCAAATTAACTTATATTTAAAATTGTACCATTTGGTGCTTGTTATTTAAGCAATGTGATTTTTCTTTTTGATGACTTCATGACATGGAACAAGCTCAGGAATGTTAGAAATAACTGAGATCTAATTATGATTCTTTCATGATGGATAATTTGTTGTTTGACCTTGACTTTGATGCCATTGATCATCAGTTAAAATCACAGACATCAGACTCTATTACACTCTATCCTCTATCCATTACAGTCTCAGGGATGTTAGATCTTTATCTTTGCACACTATTCCCTGTTATATATAAAGGTTGATATATTTTTGTGTTAGTGACACAACAGCTATGTCAATTTCCAGAGTTTCATGAAATAATAACAACTAAGGAGCTATCTATTAAAACTGCCATATCCTTACATAAATACACACAGAGTAGTGTAGATGGCCAAGATTTTGTTGCTCGTGGTGGAATAGTTCCAAATTCGAAATGTGTCTTCTTACAAGCATGCGTGGCTAAAGGCAAATAATTCTTTACATGCATGTAGTGTATGAAAAGACTGTCATGAACAGTTATTGATGCACATTTGTAAACTGCGTTTCCTTTTTATTCAACCTTGAATACTATAGTGATAGGGTCCTTACTAAAATATGTAAGGACAATTCAAGGAAAAGTACAAGTACAGTGTCTACAGTGACTTCAAGGCATCAAAGCATTTTTATTCACAAAGAATTTTTTTTTTATTTAGAGTTGTTTTATTTCCTGGGGCCATGGCCATATAGAAGTGTGTTCTTGTCTGTTAAGGGCTAGAAAATATGAATATTGAGGAGATTCCCCAATTATAGTGAAAGCTTATTAAAAAAAATAATCAAATGTTAACTTTCCAACCATAAAACCTGAGTGTATGTAGATCAGCTGCATTTTACTTATTGTTATGTTGCTGAATATTAAATTGTGATATTATAAAAGAGTGTGAGATACTGAAAAAAGGACCAGAACCCAACTAAAGGATATTTTCTTTTTATTTTGAATTAGGCTGCAGCTTCCTTTAGGCTTGTTCAGATGAGTGGGCTGTCATTATGTGAGTAATCACTTTCGTTAACGCTTTGTTTTTAATCTGGTGAACGCATAAGGGGGGACAACAATGTTCTTCATTCATGTGATTTGAAATGAATGGGCTGCCTGCATCTGCATTACTCGTTGTCATCTGTAATATGAAAAACAGACGTCACCTTGATGTCCAGCTATGTATCAAAAGAATGCTACAAGCTAGATACAAGCTATTGTAACCGAGATAGTGTATATGGAAATCCCCTGGTTTGCTAAGATAAAGTAAGGTTCAAGTTGGAACATTACTAAAATTCAGTACCTTTCTCAACAAACAGGAAATGTTTTTTTTGTTGTTTGTTTTTGCAAAGAACAGATATGGTGAACTGGGGAAACAAATGGATGGCAGAAGGAGACGTAGACCTAGTTTACTTCAGGAATTATGTTCATAAAGTAATTTCTTCGCTATGCTGTATGCTGTGTTGTTTTTGATAACTGAGGTGTGTTATCTATCTAGCATGGTTATGATAGAAAAACATGGAACCGACTGCTGAATTACAAAGAATTAATATATAACTGATGAAAGGGTTGATGATGAGCAGCAGATGCCTCCTAATCAGACTCAGGGGAATTTCATACTTTCAATACTGCAAGAATCTGATTTACTCAAGAATAAGTGCAGTTCTTTAGCTCTGACCTCGTCACTTCCCACAAAGAACCTCTAAACTCAGCACAGCAGGGAGTGAAGAGCCATGATCCTCACATCCCCCCATTATCACATTTGATCTGAGGAATCGCCTATCTGCCGAAAAGCAGGGCCACCTCCTGTGCGGCCAATCCTATAACACCCACAGGTGGGATTACCAGTGAGCACCTTCTATCTGCATGCCTGGCAGTTGACACCATGTGGCCGTTCCCATGCTAGGCACCGCCGACCGTGAGGATGTGATATGCGGCAAATAATTAAAAGAGTCAATGGCTTGTAGAAAACAATCTATTCTCTTCCTCGCTTCTGTTAATGTAGCATGATAGAAGATGAGTGTATATAGTAGAAGAAAGACGTGCTCACAACCAGATGGCAACTGAACCAGCTCCATGTGTGACAGATTCCATCCACAGAAAGATGGTTGACTTATTTATTTTGTTGCAATTTTACTATGTATCTAGGAGATATTGTAATTTGGAGCAAGGCATGAGCATGTTAATCTCCCTGTTGACTACACCAAAAGACAAAGAGACAGAAGAGAAGAGGAGACACCAGGGACAACACAAGCAGCTTCCGCCGCAGCTTTGACATGTTGCAGTGATCTGGGCTCATGAATCTATCTGGATGCAGGAATTTGTCCGATTGAGTGGTTGCTGACAGACACACTCCAGGCGTCTAATTTCTTGGTGCCATGTGTACATCATTTGTCTTAGACCGAAATCTATTCTGAATGGAAGGCTTTCATTAAGTCATCCAATAATGAGCCTGTTTGTCAAGTACAAATGCCAGGGAGCCGAGGGCAGTCATTCAAGGGCACATTTTCCATGCAGTGTCAATATCCTGTTCTGTTTAAAAAATCCAAATATCGAGTTTAGTCCCTCTAGAATATTACCTATAATGAAATCGGCATCATGTGCATGGGTGTGTGTGTATAGGTGAAATTGTGGTGCTGCAATTTGTGAATATAGACAACTCCTATCACTTTACGATATTTTCTTATACTCTCCATTTTCATGCTGCTTACGTGTCTCTTTCTCACCTGTTTTAGTGTCAGAGCATACATTTTTAATTGACCCCCCCCCTCCAGGTTTAGTCACATGTAAATAGTCAATTCACAGTGTGTTGGGGTTTTAGCACATCTGATCAATACACCAATCCCAGCAGGGTCTCTGACACTGTCTGTCAGCGGGTCATCTTGTAGCTGTGATAACATAGCTCTGATTCACACTTTCTGTAATGGAAAGGTCACATGCCAGAGAAGTAATTAGCCTGTTAGGCAGTTAAATTTCTGCAAGAGAAGGTCTTCAAGACAAGTCGTGCTGATGGAGCCTTTGTAAGTGTGCAAACCTCCTGCTGCATGAGGACAAAAAGACTATTAAGGAAAGCTTGAGGTAATTTCCCACTAACTTTGACTGACAGAACAATCCTCTCTCTGCCTCTGTTCGTGTTTTCTAGCTTTTACATTGGCTGTCTAATGCTGTTAGCAGATGTTCTTTTAACCATGTTACTGTCTTCATTATCTTCTTATATTCCATATAATGAGAATAATACAGTAGAACAGCGTAGAGAAGGATGTCAAATTCTGTAGATTCCACACCATCACCCTAACCACACCCCTGGGCAGTTGATTGCTAAAGTGGCATACATACAGCATGTGCAACAAGCTCTACTGCATCATGGACCCATGTAATGTATTACTTCTCTGAAACACGGGGGAGACAGAAAGCACATACGTGAGGTGAATGCAGTTGATATTTGCAACAAAGAATGCCCTGAATTATTTAATACCAAACAAGGCCTGGGTGAGTGCTGAGGCTAACAGTTCATTTGAGTAATGCATAGTGAGAGCACTGTCAAATTTCCCCCAGATGCAATCTTAACTGCAAAAGAATAAAGAATAACAAAAATATGGTCCAAATTATTCAACATGAAAGGTTCTCCGGGCCAGTGAAATATTTAAGATTTCACCGTAATTTAATTTTAAAACATCTAAAAATGAGCTCTCATCAGTAGGTGGATAAAACCAATGTTGTTGTTATGTGGCAGCTCCACCTAGTGAGATTAGCCTTAGCATCGTTCGCCCCAGCCTGTCCTGTAATACCACTTCTCCCCCAGGAGACGCTGTAGTTAGCAGGCTGCCAACAGAAAGCTACTGAGACGGGTACTTCTGAAGTAGAGAGCTGGGGAACACTACAGAGGCAGCAGCCGACTGCATTTTTCTGCAGGAATTAACATAGCAGCAAAACTGTCACACCAGATAATGCAGGCCTTCCTCTAACGGGAGACGTTTTCTTCACTTTCACGTTTAGACCACCTGCTGCAGAATGCTGCTGCTCTGCTGCAGGCGACCGGCCAGACGGAAACATCCCACCTGCCATAGCAATGAACTTTAGTTAATAGTTATTTTACTGTTTGCTAATGGTAATTAATTAAACAGTTTATAAATAGCCTTGGATGACACATTTATGAATGATTAATAGAAATTTTATTAAACTTTATACTTTTTTTTTAATTTTACAGTTTACAAACCAATTATTAACCAGTGACAAATGGTTGCACTGCAAAAGATGTTTGTTTGTTCTTTTCTTGTATTGAGTACAATTAATTTAATACTAAATATCTTGAATTATCTGATTCCATTAGAAGATAATTTTGCTTATTTCAAGTTTTTCATAGATTTTGAGTGTGATGTGTAGAGGGAAATAAAGGACCCAGTAGTGGAAGCGGTACGAGTTACAACTGTTTTATTAACAACCTTGAGTGAAACAAAACCAAAAAAAACAGGCATGGATGTAATATAAAACCTGGATAAGGTACCGCCTCTCAGCAGCATGCCGATTTTTCCCAATGGCCACTGGTACTGCAATAAAATATGTTTAAGTCATGGACTTTTTATATGTCAAAAACCAGCCAGAAAAGCTCTAGAAAAGCCTCTAGTCCCAGCGTGACGTCACAGCTGTGTGACACAGCACGGTTGTGCTGTGTCTCAGCAGCGAGGATGTTTTCTTTATTCATTAATTAATTTTTTTTCATTTATTTATTTTTCTTCTCACGTTTTTTTTATGTGGTCAGCAAGTGAATTAAATGACTCATTTGTGAGTTTTGTTCGCAATTTATACGTTCTCATCACTCCGGGGCATGATGTGAGGCCCCAGAGCATCATGGGGGGTGACTCTACTGCACAGTTGCTATGGGTCGCATAATGCTGAAATAAACTCGGAAGTCAGGAGTATGCGCCAGGCGAGCAACTTCCATTGAAATGAATGGTGGCCATTTTTTTCACCTTTATTTAACCAGGCATTTTGCTTGAGATCAACAATATAATATAAGATAAAAAAGACAGCACTACATAAAAAGCATAAAAAAGTGAACTATTTTATTTATTTTTATAAGAAAACAAGACTAAATTAACTGAAATCAAGGAATAAAACGTATTAAAACAATTAACAATTCAAATTAACAAAATTATAGATATATATTATAGATATTTTCAATATTTCTACTCAATATTGGACTAACTGTACCAAAACAAAATGTTTTCACTTATTAGGATTTCATTTTTTGTAGCATAAATATCTACCCAAATAATTTTTATTTGGCTAGATAGTTATACAAACCTATTATTAACCATTAAACCTATTAATTAATTAATCCTATTATTAACCATTAAAACACACTAAAATAACTATAAAGTAAAGTTGAATAAACTAACTATTAATTAAACTATTTAATGGCCATGTCAGATGTTTTACTTTCCTGAAAAAGAAGGCTTTATGAGTGTAAATTTAGCCTGATTTGCAAGATAGTGTGCACTTAATGTCATTACTATCAATACTTTTTATTTTTAGATAGAACAGAGGTCCATTTGTAAAAGGAGTACATGGCCCTGTTAAAAGCCATTTAGTACATTCCTGTGCCATATATGTCCAGCAGGGTATCCCTAACTAAAATAAATGATGTTTTATGTCTGGGGCTGCGCTTGCTCAGCTATGCTTTGTACTGTAAACAAGCCACAAGGCGCAATAAATCCCACACCGAGATGTATTTCCTGCACAGACAGCACAATCCTAATCTCTGCTAATACACAATCAGGGGATATCACCTCTGCAGGGTTGCTGGAGAATCACCACACTGGCCTGTACATGAGCAGGAAGGACAGAGGCTCAGCCAGAATGTATCAGCTATGTGTGTCTTTGCATGAGCGTGTTTGATTTTGATCGACAGCGGGTGCTGTTGCCCAATGGAGACGAGTTTGCTTTAGATGTTTTTTTCATCTCCGCTTTTCATGTGGAAGTGCAGCGTACTTTCCAGTGTGTGAACAGTGTTGTCTCAGCTTAATGTTTGCTCCCAGCGTAACCACATTTTTAGCACATGCTGTAAAACACCAGGGGCTTCACAAAGTCATTTTCTGTCTCTTATGGTACAAATTTGCAAGCGTGAGCATATTGTCGTGCTTCATAAGACACCAGTCAACCCGCATTTTCCAAGTGTCAGTAAAATAATTCAACTCATTAGGCTTCCAAGTCTTATCAGTTGTTTATGGGATCACAAGAAGCAGAACTTTATTGGTGGGTGATTCCCTCAGGCACTCCCCCGCCTCTTATCGGGGCCTGTATCTCTGTATCTTGTGTTAAGCTTACTGTCATCAAGGAGCCCTTTCTCATCTCCATCCACAGCAGTTATCACTGTCCCCATTAACACAGAGCAGTAGTGAAAAAAGCCAGCAGCCTCCATCTGATCTTATCAAGGTCATCCCCTGGATAGCACAGAGGAAAATAAAACAGATAAGAGATCTTCCATAACTTAATTAGCTTTTTATCACACAATGCAATTACAAAATTGTCAAGCCGTTGGTGTAAGAGGCCAGAAACACTTTGAAGGAACTAACAATAACAAAGTGGTCAATGCCACTGGGAGAGCGATGGCCCTTTTCGTCTCTTCAGCTAAGGGCTGTAACTCAGTACCGAGGGTAAATCAGAGGGAGCAATGTGGTTTATTTAGCATCTATTGAGTAATGGTAGCCCAATGCAGAACATACCATTCTGGGGCCAGAGCACCCACTGAGATGCTGATAAGAGAGATTAATGGTGTTGTCTGAGTGGCTGGCATACGATCAGTGCTTGAGCAACCCAAATGTGTCTGCTATCTAAAGCATCTGTATCCCTGCGAAGTACCGAGCTGGATGAGGCAAAAGGACAAGATGTCGCATGAATAAATAAAGTGACAAGAACAGGAGGGTAAAACAGCCTCGTGTCCAAACATTCTGGTCAATGCACAAAAGCTGCATTAATCCAACACATGAGGAAAAGATGCAGAGACGGAGCAAAGGGAAGAGGAATTGGTATAACCATATAAATAAATCAAAAGGTTAAGCAGAGAAAACACAGAGTTTGAGTCACAATCACAGAGAGTATGGAAATCTGGTCGTGAGTGTGTTCACAATTTACATGGAAATTGCATTTGGGTCCCATGCTCTTTTGAATGCGTATGTTTGTGTAGTAGCTTGGAGGGGGGGGGGGGGGGGGGGGGGGGGGGGGTTATTATCACCTTTGTAATCTCAGCACTGCAGAGAATCACTGTCTGGTTCTGGATGTGATCTGATTTTCTCACATAGACTATTCAAGTTTTGCCAAGTATGCCAGCTTGTTCCACAAAAGTTGTAAGTTGCAATGATTGAATGATCATATGATTTTATTTGCTTTCAGCAATAGCTGAATGTTATCTTAGAAACATATTACGATAGAATATTTGTTTAAAATGTGTCTTTATCAAACTGAGTCAAACACGCAGTCACAGAAAGTTCCTGAGACTTGTAGCTCAGTGTACGTGCTGTTGGCTGAACAAAAATAACATGTTTGTTGGTCACAGTACCTTCACAGCTGAGTTTCATTGCAGACTAAAAAAGTGAAGTCAAACCTTGTTATTCCTCACAGCCTGTGCAACATTGAGCTTCTATGACTTTCTCAGGGTTAGCAAAATGCTAACTGCTGGGAAAGGTGGCCAGCTCTGCAACATCTGTGCTTGCTGGAGAGACAATTCAAGTCTCACAAGTCAGTGAGTCAATAGAACTAAAGACAAGTCTTCTATTTTGTTATTCTCCATACTCAATTCAGCCCAAAAATGGAAAACATGTCTCACTGAATGCATTTTTGAAAAAAAAAAGGATAGGTATTTACATTGATATGATAACAAACCGATTTATTATTTACTATTTGATGAACTATTTTGATCAAACAGAATCTCTGTGATTTAAACCTGCTGTGGTAAGTAACATGGAAATAATGAGAGGACAACAGGTAGTGGGGGTTTAATTGTGAAATGGATGTCTAAAATATGAAATTAACTCTATGGAATATGAATTCACACATAATGAAATAAATTGTGTCATATAAGAAGTACTTGTGTAAATACACGTTGCTGTACATCAGAGTTGTTTGAATCACATTTTTTAGTAGAATGTTTTATAGCAGCAGCAGTAGCAGTGTAGCAATTGTTACATCAGTCATACACTGTTGTTTTGTGAGGGATAAACCAGCCTGTTGCTATGGTGTGTCAATCTCTGACACAAGCCCCCACTACCAATGAGGAAGTAACGTCTGTAGCCATGGAGACAGACTGTCATGGCTTGTAAACAAGATGCGTGATGAGAGCTCTGCACCCCACTGAGGAACTACTTGGCACATAGAGCTATTTTATTTCTCAACTACACACCATGATTGATGACACTGTCAAGAAAATAAAAAAAGGAATTGTCATCAAAAGAGAAAAAAAAGCTCATTATTTTCCTCCATCTCAAATTGAAGGTGTTTTCTTGCTGCGCTCTTTTATAAACATCTGACCAGATGTTTATTTCCTGGCCTTGCAAAATGGTTCAAGTGATTGTTTTCTGCCATGACTATATCAATAATAACAAGGTAGTGCAGCATTATGAATATAATACAAATTGCCTTATACAGTAATAAATTCAGCCCCTTTACATTTTGTATAACATCATGACAATGAAGGAATCTTCCCCAGCAGAGACCAAACTCTGTAGCATATCTGTGAATGGCTTCTCTGGTTTAGTTTATTACATGGTCCAATCAGAAAGTTGTGTAATATCTATGCTGGCATTGAAGCTTGTGTGAGACAGTTGTTGCTTTTCTTTTTCCTTTTTTCTTTTGTTGCTGTGGGTATTTTCTATCATCCTTTCAAAATACTTATGGAAATATCGGTCATTTGCTACATGGATATTCACAACCAAATTAAAAATGTACCTAAAAGACATTTTCTGTAAAACAACAATGTGGGGTGAAAATACAGAAGTTGATTTTGAGTAAAAATAAGAGATGATCCTCACAGTGAGATTCAGAATGTACAGTATTGGCTCCACAGTCAGTTTCATTTGATGGACAGCTGATGCTGGTGGCTTAATTTACTGGGACTGCAACACTGCATCCCTGTGTTAAAGCCCTTTCTTGTTTCTGCCATTATCTTAGATCTGAACGTTGCGACTGTTATAATTGAAATGCTAGTTGTGCTGATAACGGACTGTCCCACTGCCACTGGCAGGAGGACGAGCTTTGTCTCTGATTGATCTTCCCAGTATGGAGACCTCAGACGTGACATTGGCACCCCTTGATTATCCTGATTGATCACTTCCCAATGATAACAATACATTTTCTTCTGCCCTGTAACTTTAACTATATGCGGTGGGGCGTAAATTCAGTGTACATTAAATGCTCACCCATTCTCTTGACAATCACCATCCTGCAGGGTAGTAGATACTTCAATGCCAGAAAACTGTATATCGATTTGAAGGAAGTCTATGTGTCCTTATCAATACTTGAGACCTGCACTGCATAAAGAACGCTCTGTTTAACAATTTACCCTAATGAAAACCTGCTCAATGCACAGGTTAGTGGTTCTATAGTTTACAATGACATGAATTATTTCCATCATGTTTTAAGCATACAGTATCCTGTAGCCAAATTGCTGTCATATTTATCAACCCCTTCCATGCTCTGCACATCCATTGGGAGGCTCTGATCACCCTGATGCATTATTCATAGTCAGTGGGTCTTGGTTTACTGTGTGAAGAAACAGGGTATAATTTAAAAGGCGGGGAATGGAGGCTTGGCCTGTCTTGGAGTGCAGCCTAAGGAGCATGTTGAAATGAAACCACCCTTTTTGTAATCTGCCTGGCATTTATCAGCAGGATTGCTCTAATGGGGATGTCACTGGAGGAGGAGAGGAACCGTCTCACTGGGCTTCAGAAGAGGCGCCATGATAGAGATGGAGAGCCATGTAAAGATTAGCCATATCTACAAATGAGACCTCCAGTCATATTAGAAAAGGGAAATTGTGTTGCTTAATCTGTGTCCTATTTATCATATTACACTAATGGCTGTATCCAGGCCATAAAGGCTGATGGCTTGTTGGCCTCACTCTGTAACTGATGCAGGATCAGTCATCATGAGTGTCCAGTGACTCACTGTAGGCACACAGCTGGTAAATCACAGGGAGATGATGACAAATTGATTTGTGTTGGTGCAACCACAACAATGTGATTAGTTTTAAAAGAGCTGCTTGACTGACCGTTTCTACTTGGCGAAGCTTTCTTGCTGCATTACGTGAACAGAGATCTGCAAATGCATCGGCTATCATCCGAGGATGGATTAGCCTCTGGGGGTGAGCTGCAATACTTTTGTGCTTCCGATGGAGCCAGTGGATGTCTGGTCCAACACTCCTGTTTCTGTTCATTGCCTCCCAAGTCCAGAGATTGCATTTGGCCAAAGGTTCCATCATTCTGCAGCTCTTCACATGGACTCGTCGCTTGCACGCAACCATGGCAACCAGAGCCTGCTCAAACTATGGTTAGTTTTCATCACAACAATTTTTTTTGAATACTGGATTCTAAAGGATACATTGAAGTTTTGTTTTTAATCAACACATAGGAAGTTTACATGTGGGATGAACTAAAATGAGGTGTATCAAATCACAGCTGACTGCAATATTCATATAACAGACAATCCAACACCAAGATCAAATTCACCATGTTATTTGTAAGTAGGTGAATCTATACAAAATCAAACAGAAAGATGCAAATCAATGTAAATAGACAGGTTCAGCCTAGATATGTCCAAGAAATTAAGTGTCTGCAGATATTTCTAGCAGAGAGGAGGTAGAGCGAGTTGTACAATCACCACAGGGTTGGTGGTTTGATCCCAGACTCTTCCTGTTCATGTGTCAGGAAGAGCCTGGCACATTGCTCAACAACAATGTCTTGTCGTTGAGCAAGACATTGAATCCCAAGTTGATGATCAGACCAGTGTGTGGTCTGACATCCACTGTGTGTGTGTGTGTGTGTGTGTGTGTGTGTTTGTGTGTGAATGAGAGCAAAAAAATGTAAAGCCCTTTTCATTGAGGTAGAAAAGGCCTATATAAGTGCAGCCCATTTACCTTTTACTGAGTCTGGGTTAAAAAGTCGACTGGAAAATGTGTTGTTGCTACAAACACATTAATCAAAGCGAAAGTTCGCTTTGTGCTCAGCTGGAATACACTTATGTTTTTGCTTCGCCACTCAAAAATAGCGGTTGCTGCTGGTTGCAGACAGACTCATAGACACAACCAAGCACCTGCACCCATTAACACACACACAGAACGCCACCCACAGTCATGCAGTTACTGCCCGTACAGACATAAGTGGCCGTATACGTCAGAAATTATTATTATTGCAGTGTGTGTTTTTCAGTGTGTTTTACAGCATACAAAGTATGTTCATCCACTGGTACAATCCATGGGATTTAGATTAATTTACTCTGCCTAAGCAGCGTTTCAGTGTTAATAGATACATGATGTAAAAAAACACAATGCTCTTCTCACACACAATGTACATCTCTAGACGTTTTTGGACTCTTCACCTTGTCATTGTTATCTATTTATTGAGGCAGATTTGATAGGTTGAATGTCACCTTTTCAGAAGTGGTGACATAGTTCAGATAACATCCTTTTTAATTTTTTTTTTTTTTTTCTAGTAGAAGGAGGAGGGTTGGGTTGACCGACACCAGTTAAAGAGGGAATTTTTTTATTAAACCGTTTGTACCATCACTTCATGCATTTTCTAGAAACCCAAGATTTTGTTGTGAGTTTTGTCCATCAAACCATGGTGTTTCTTCTAACCAAGTCTTTTTTGTGCCTAAACCTAACCACACCTTATCCAGAGCACACAGCATTTTCACACCATACATCAGTATTTGCGAAAACATGAATGCAAAAAAAAAACTGTAAACTGTCAACATTTTCCTCTGGCAGCTGGATTAAAAATTCCTCATTATTCGTCCTTTCCTCCTGTTTTCTTTTTCAATGTTCAATGTTTTATGAATATGTATATACAGTACACACACATTAAAGAACAACACAATCCTTATCTACATAAACTAGACTGACAAACAAAAGCAATCTGTAGATAAGACGGTCCTCATCAAAATTATGGATGAACTAGCAGCCACTAACATTGCACTAAGATTCTGCAAACACCATTGTTGATCACATAAATTAAAATTTCCAAAGCAAATAAGGTGAATGTTGGCATTCATTCACATTGTACCAGCCATATCTGCAAGTGGAATGCCTGCAAGATGAACAACAGCAGATTCACTCTGTGCATCACAAATTGAGGTGAAGACTCTGAGTTGAAAAGGTTTTAACTCTAGAGAACTCTTTTGTTATTTGGAGCTGTGGCTTCATGAATACACACACCAGAGACGAGTGGTTCTGGAAGAAAATGAGAAAATCTGAAATTCTGAGAAATTTTGTCGTCACACTTGTCATTGCAGCTTATGTTCGTCCTGGAAAAGTCCACTGAGTGGTCATGGCAAAAAGACATTCAAAAAGAAAATAAAAACACTTAAATACACTCAAAGCAAGATGAAAATTCACATATCTTTGTATGCAGCTTCCTTGTTTTCTTAGTGTGAGAGAAAAGTGCCACTGTGCTCGACTCCCACTCCACACCATGAGAGTTAAAGATTCAGTTGATATTTTTCAGCTTCACAAGGCCTTCTTCCTGTATTATGAAATATTAAGATTTAATTGCCACAATGTTAGAACTACGTTATTTAGCCTGACATGGCCTTTTATTATAGTTTGGTGACAGCTTGATGTGGAAACCTGCGAGGCATTCCTGTCTGTCACACCTCCGCCCGTGCCCGAGTACCAGCTGCGGGGTCTTCAGCTGGGAGCCATCCTTCACTGATGTTTCACCTCTTTAATCCCAGAACATCTCAGGATGGCAGAGCAGCGATCGGGGATGTCTCCCCACCACTCCCCGCTCCCTGCTGCTCCCTGCAGCCAGATTTAGAAGCTGTTGTTCATGAGGATTTGATGTTACGCTAACCAATCACGAATAACCCACGGTGCATTGAAGTTCACACCTGCGGCTGTTACCCAAAAACATGTTTAGACAAAAAGCCGTTTGGTATCAATGTTCTATTTAAATGCCCTGATTGACCCTGAAGGTGAAGAATTGTATAAAGGACGCTTATATAATTAGAACATTTAAAAAAGAACACATCAGTTACCCACATCATATAAAAGGAAACTAGAAAAAACATGCCAGCCTCTTTCTTGTTCTCCTTATGGTGAAGCACATGGAAATTATGCTATTGTCTGTTTTACAATAATCAAGGACAAACAGCCGACCAGAGAGAATTAATGAAAATCACTCAAGGCAGGCAGCCACTTACTGAGAGGTGCTTCAGCACAGGTGGATGCAACATGGACACATGACGTCTTTGCTTTCCACTCAAACTTTTTGTCTGCTCAAACTGGTCAGATAACAGGATTATTGTTTTTTTTTATTTTGACATGAATTACCTGTCAATACCATCCTTGAATGTGAAGTTTGCATTGCTGCCACTGTACCCTGTTGGATTTACAAGGTCAAAAATAAGTTTGCTTTACTGAATGATGTTTAAATTTTGCTTAGCAAGGAATCCACAGAGAATTATCAGCCAACCCTGCAGCTCAGCAGAACCTTTTAGCCTCTTATAGCTCATTTTTTTATATTGTGCTCACACATTTACTGAATGGTTTATCCTTATTCAATCTGTCAGTCTGGTTAACCCTGTTTCCTGTAGCGATGGGCAACTGTTTTAAGTGGAAAAGCTCAGATAAACCCCCTGCACGTTATAATACCCTGAACAAATGACAGACGGACAGAGATATTGAATAACTGGTGAAGAAAGTAAATTATGTAAAGAGCCCGGTATAATATACTCAACAGTGGCCTGTTAAAGGAAGTTCAAGTGCTCACGATATAAACATAGATCATGGTGTTAAATTATATTGTACGTCGACAAAATAAAGCGACAAAATAAAATAGCAAATCATAATATCTAAACAAGCAGGTTAATAATACATTTATTTAAATTAAGAGCATATTTAATTATAAGCAGACGGATAGTTATTAACCCTGTTACAAACCTGCCTACACCTGATTTGTGCAGTTTTCATATTTTTAACCTCATAAATGTCAGTTTTAGTTGCTATTATTTGATGATTTTTTTTGTAAGATTTGATGTTTGTTTTCATTTATGTCACCATGAATGTTTTCACAGCTTATGTTGCCAAGTATGTACAGATGTTTGACATGATGCAAAACTATCATTTCTTCACATTCTGTGGATAATTTTAGTTACTGGTAAATTAGTTGTAAACTGATTCAGATTTCTGATTCAGGCCAAATAAAAAAAAACAAAAACACATTGCACCTTTACATTTAGATGTAGGAGATTATAAGCTTATGAAAAGCACATAAAGTAAGACTAATCCCCATCAATGTTAAGACTATGAAATCATGAAATCATGCTTTGACATAAGCCTTTCATTTAATTCCTTGTCATGTTACAGCACTTGTTTTCTCCATGTGTGGTTCTTTCACTCTGATTGCTGTGTGATATCCCTGAGACTCCATGAAGCACACCACTGCTGCCCCACTACTGACCCCCCAATCTCCATCTGTCACAGCGCCCCCCCCCCCCCCCCCCAGCAGGCTCAGAGATGACTATCCTATTCTATGGTCATAAGAAAATCATGGTAAATCAGCAAGGCTGTTCTCAAGGCTCACACCCTGGGGTCTACTTGAGGGTAGAAGTATGCAAATCCCATTTACATACATTTATTGGACAGTGGGACATAGTCTGCACTTGAAATGTAAATGCAGATTGTTCTCACCTGTTTTCTACAACAGAGTTATAAAAGCCTGTAACTTTTTTACTATTCAAACCACTTTTTTCTCGAAACATTCCAACATTTTCCTTAACTGTTGCCCTAATTCTCTGTCATAGAAGTATATGTGCTCTGCCTAATCTTTTTCTCTGTGCTTAAAACTTGGCAAACAGTGAAACAGATTTGCAGTGCACCACACTATGAGGTAGACAGAGATTATAAAGTGATGTTGCATTCCACAGCCTGACAATGGCTTCTCAGATCGGCCAACCTGACCTGAGAAGCAACTCCTTAACTACCCATCACTGCCGAGCAAGATTTATAGGCTACAAGCACCTGAAGCGTAGAAAATAGCATCTTAACAAAGTGGCTTGGCAGAGTGATGGAAACTCTTGCTCATTTCACAAAAACCAGCAGCTGTTTGCTAAATCATCTGTTAAAGAAACCATAGTGCCAAAATTCTGTTTAAATATCACATGTTAATGCCTCTCATATTTAATCGCTCACAGAACAGATGCTGGCTTCTTTTAATTAAGCAGCCTCTGAGTTTGGGTACTTCTCAGCAAGTGCTAATGCAGTCTGCTCCACAAACCTGTAACTGGAAACGCTGAACATCCCATTTTCCACGTTGCTGAACTGGTTCTAATGATCGGTTGATAATGGACTATAACCATATAGCTAAGTCCTGAGGTGGTGTGGAGAGGAGTCAACAGATTTAATTGCCAAACTTTATTGTTTGACTTGAAAAGTTGTAATGATAAAGTAGGCAATCAAAGAGATGAACTATATTGTTATGATACATTATGGATAATTTGCTGTGAAGAGTTTGAGCTCTATTGTATTAGATTTGTATTGTTATGCCAATACAGGTAGGCTGGTATACCATTAACTGATCTCCAATACAGACCTGGGCTATTATTAGAACCCATGTTTTTAAGTGTCTTAGGGAAGACAAAAATATACAGATGAGTCTTCAAGGTTGCTTTCATCCTTAATCAACTGGACTCGATTAGCTTGTGTAGCTAAGAGTATCAATACTGTTGTATTTATAAAATGCTGGCCTCTGTGGTTGCCAGAACTTCACCGTTAAAATTACAGTAAGACCTTTTTTACAATTATGGTAGTAATGGTAGAATGGCTTAATTCCTTGAAATCCTTCTCTCTACACAACAGGACCAGCTGCATAGGATCAGTATTTGATTGGACATGGGGTGGAATATGTTCTACTTGGTTGGAACAAAAACCTGCACCCACTGCGGCTCTCCAGGACCAGGGTTGGCCACCCCTGGAGTAGAGCCTTTCTTTGGGAGGAGAAGTTCCAGACAAAAGGTGAATTGCACAGTCATACGCATGGTGTGGGGGCAGGGAAGTGGCCATAGTCTTATTAAAATCCTCTTAACTGATGGTAGCATTGACGTACCTTGGAGAGGTCTGGGTAATCAGACTCAGGACTAACAGGACCTGCCAGGTGGACTGGAGGACAGATTACCGGTGTGGGCCAGACAGTAGAGTCGGAGTAGAACCGGATGGATGTTAATTCTGAGAACATATTGTTCCCCAGCCAAGAATCTTCCCTGAAGACCAGTCTATGTGTAGGTTGTGATTCTTAAGCCATGGGAAAGCCAGAATCAGAGGGTGCTGAACTGACTGAAATAAATGAAAATGCTGTATGGTTATCTGGAAAAGTTAGCTGGACAGACTGAGAATAATGTGTGATGCGACACAAGAGGCAACCATCTAAAGCACTGGTTTCAAGGGGTTTGGACAGAGGAAAGAACTCTAAGCCTAGCTCTTTAGCTACCCTAGAGTCCATCAAATTGGCATCAGAACCAGAGTCAATTAAGGCTGTGCACTTCTTAGTCTCAGTGGGAGAGGTGAGTCGAATATGATGCAAGAAACGAGAGGGACTTACAGACAGATGTGGGGCTCACAATTGCCCTCCTGGTTACTGGTGAACCTAGTCTTTTACTGAACAGGTAGCGATTCGATGACCTAGCTGGGCACAGTAGATACAACACCCTCCCACAGGCTGTGTTGGCGCTCCTCGAGCAACAGCCTGGTTCTGCCAACTGCATGGGTTCCTCCACTGTGGCAGGGGGTGATGTTGAGGGCAATGTAGGATGCTGTCTGGAGGAATGCAGGAAGGCAAAAGGCAGGGACAAAAAAATGAGACTAGTTTGAGAACGATGACTGACACAAAGACATTGTTGGTACGTTCACAGAGAATGATGAGACGAACCTGCACAGACAAAGGGGAACACAGACTAAAAAGGGGGGGTAATGAAACACAGGTGTGACACATTAGGACGGGTGCAGGTAATCACACAGGTGGGAGACACAGGGGAGGAGGAAGTGAGGGACTTGAAAAGAGACCAGATGTGAGTTTCAAAATAAAACAGGAAACAGACAAAAAGTACACAAAACAGAAAAGTGTATACACATTTAACAGTTAGAAACAGTATTTTTAGGAAAAATAAGTGCACAAATTATGGTATGTGCTGCTAGAAAAATGACAGTATATTACTGTTAAAAGTAGTACAAGATTTTGGGAATTTTAATTACAATTTTTCCTAATACATTATTTATGGTAATTACTTGTTACTGTTACTTGAATCTGTTTAATACTGATTTACAATTTATATTTTTTAACTGTTATGGTTTACAGTTTTTAACTGTAAGGATATGTTTTACAGTACAGCTGTATATAAGATGCACCAGCTACATTTAGAAAAAAAAACAAATGTGACTATAAACAGCAGGTGTTTTAATGTTTAATTACCATATGTAAGGGTTCATGCACAGAGGGGATTATCGGGAATGAGATGGCTGTTTGGAGAAGCTTCCATTTTATTAACATTTCAACAAACAAGTTGCTTATTTGCATAAATTATTCAAGTGCTACTATTTAATGTAATATTACGGAACATGTACTGTGCTGTGTAAACTGTACTGTATCACATAGTATTTATATAATTGAAAGTTTGTGTATATACACACAAACTTTCACATGTTTAACAGCATTTGAAACATGTACACTCACTGTATAATACCTAAAAACAATGTTCTCCCAGTGCACATCCCAGCTTTCCTCTTTTCTTCTGCCTTTAACTTAAAAGCTGCCTTATATGTATTTCTTAGTTTATTTTTCATAATGAGGGTTTGTACATAAAAATTTCCTTTGCGCTCTCGTAATAGCTACCTTACACTTGTTCCATCTCTCTTGCTGCATTTGGTTCCACATTTGCATTTGTTGTTCTCACAAACTGCTTGTCTCACTCACTTTTCTGGCCCCTGACCTTTCCTGCTGGAGCCTACTGCTTAAAGGTGGGGGACCTGAACCTGCCAAAGGTCCCCTCGTGGCTGTTGGCTGTAAAAATCCATATACATTGTATAGGCCTCAGGGTTCAAAGCATTGGGGAAAAGTTGCAGCTTATCTGGAAATTCTTGTCTTATCTTGTCTGGAAATTATAGTAATATATACACTATCACTAATGAGGTAGATTTTTAAAATTTATTAAAAATGTAAATCAAATTGTTTTCTGACAAACAAGATGCATTGTTGTTCTCAATGTATCCCTGGTTACCTCTATGCATGATTTCAAGTCAATTTATTGTACCATTTTACAATAATAATTAATATATTATATTAGGTTATTATACTCATATTTAAATAAAACAAGAATGCAGAGTACTTTGCAGAAAAAAAAAAGATCTCTATTTTCAATGAATTTTTAATAAAATGTTTCAATGTCCATACAGTGTGTATTACTGATGATTTAGGCATTAGATTATTTTTAAATAGTGCAATCAACTGAATTCAAGTTATGCACACAGGTAGCCAGGGTGCACGTATGACAAGAATGTAGTTATCTGAAAACAATTAGATTTTTATTTTTAATGATTGTTTTTATTTTGCCATTTGGCCACAGTGCATATATTTCAGCATAGGATTATTTTGAAATGGTACAGTCAATTGACTAGAGATGCTCCACAGATGTAGCCAGGGACAATAATGCTGAAAAAAAATCTATCAATAATTAGATTCTGTGAAATACTGAATTTTTAAAATCTGACTATACAGAATTGAATTTGGATAGACAATTGGTTTTGCCTCAACATTTTGTTTTGGTCATTAAGGGGTCTAGTAAGATGAGAAAATTACAAATTTTTCAACAAATGGAAACAAAAACATTTAGAAACTTCAATATATCCTGCTGCAATGAGGTGCACCAACCTATTTCTATTTTAACAAGGATCACTTGAATGCATCAAGAACTTGTGTTGGTAATAAGGATGTAAATGGGCACTCGAGTTTTGAAGTGCAGATAGTGTGCCAATGCAGTGCCTATAGTTACAGGTAGATCAAACTGCAATACCAAATAACACGCACACACACACTCACACGACTGGCATCCTCTGCTGCACATGCTACATTTCTAGCAGTGTTAGCATCAATTCACCGAGACGTTAATAAATGCATCAACACTCCCACAGCACAGGTCCTTGTCCTCTCGTCTCCTGTAAGTCTCCAGCAGCACTACTCACCGTACACATTAACACATTAACAGGTTTATCTTTTTCAAACATTTAGCTTTTCCACTCTTCAGGTCTTTTCTTAGCCGTTGTCCTTTTTTCATCATTGCTTTCATGGTCACATTGTAAACAACAGCAACTACTGGAGTGGATGGAGGTTAGCATTTAGGTTAGTATGCTATCAAATCTCAAGTGCAATTTTTTATGGACTGTATATTCAGGAATAAGTTATCACCAAAACTATGTAGCATTTAAAAAACTGAAGCCATGTTCATTGTCAACCTCTATTTCGTCATAGGAATAGACACACTCAAGTCCTGGTGAAGAAGAAGAAGAGATTTGAGATTTTGGTGATAAGTGCTGTTATTGATTGGGGGGTGCAGGAACTGCTGAGTTAGGACATTTTTCTGGTGCCTGATATCCTATATTCTCTGATCAAGTGCTCTGCACTGGCCCATGTTATATATGATAGCGCAAAATATATTAGGTTATATTAGGCCTATTCATTTTGGAATGTTTGAAAAATAGTTAAATGCTGCTACTCAAAAAATGAAAAAAAATGTGGGATGCTTGAAAAATGATGTTAATGCTGCTACTCTGACAATTAGATATCAATGTTTAAATAGCATCATGTTGGAATAGCAGCAAGTAACCGACTGGCAAACCTGCTGGATTCAGTGAACATGGCGCAGCATGTGAAGGAGCTGTTGGGATGATGTTTCTTTTCTTCATCAGTTGCACATGGCTCAGCGAGCCGTGCAATACGACCACCATGTAAGGCAGCGAGACAGCTCATTTCACTCTTACTGCACTGATAAGAGAGGAATGGCACCAGAGAAAAGACTAACACTGATGAGAGATCTTGGTGTTGTTGATTATATAAAAGTCAGTCATTTTCTATACCTGCTTATTCCTCATTAGGGTCGCAGGGGTCTGCTGGAGCCTATCCCAGCGCGTTACGGCGAGAGGCAGGGATACACCCCAGATGGTCGCCAGCCAATCATAGGGCACACACACCATTCACTCACACACTCACACCTACGGGCAATTTAGAGTCTCCAATTAACCTGAGCATGTTTTTGGACTGTGGGAGGAAGCCGGAGTACCCGGTGAAAACCCACGCAGACACGGGGAGAACATGCAAACTCCACACAGAAAGGTCCCAGACCCCGGACCAAGGAGGTCTTGAACCTGCGACCTTCTTGCTGTGAGGCAACAGCGCTAACCCCTGCGCCACCGTGTCGCCCCATTATATAAAAGTATGCCTAATATATCCTTATGAACTTCCTGATGCTCGGCTCAACAGTGAGTAGCTTCCCTGCGTACAAATACTGGTTCTGAAATATAAACACGTATAAAATGTACATTTGGTCATGTGTTTGGTCCAGTGAATGTTCACACCATTTTTGCACCAGGATCTACTTCCCTAACACAGGTCATTGAGGTTCCCTCATTTGGTACGTTTAAACGGACCAAAGTTTGTTTCTTCAGATAGTCTGCTTCGTTTGGGCAGGTGTGAAAGCAGTGCGAATTCTCACCGGACCAAACACAGGACCAAATGTATAATTTATCTATATTTCAGAACCAGCATTTGTATGGAGGGAGAGATCACTTTGAACAGCTGATGTTTTTTGTTTTTTTTACTTCATCACAAGAAGCATACTCTTTCCTTACTGTCTTAATTCTTTTACATTTAAACTTTATTAAACTTGTAGCATGTAGGGTACATTCAGCTTGGTCTGGTAACTCCGGTGATGTCACTTCAAAACATGTTCTAAACAAAGGTTCCTAACAATAATATTTAATATTATAGCCTGGTAAATTGCCTTACATCAGGAATTATTTCTTTATTTTTATGTGGTGATTTCAGTCCTAGTATTAATATTAATACAGAAGAATAATTTTAGTTTCGCTATCCCTAAGTTAAATTAGCTTTATCCCATAATGTAAATTATCTAATGGGAACCACAGTTGCACAATGTTTGCTACATTTTGTTACTATATTTCAACACTCAAATTTAGCCTGAACAATAATTTACAGATATTTGTTGTTAATGTAGCGCTGTTGCCTCACAGCAAGAAGGTCGCAGGTTCAAGACCTCCTTGGTCCGGGGTCTGGGACCTTTCTGTGTGGAGTTTGCATGTTCTCCCCGTGTCTGCGTGGGTTTTCACCGGGTACTCCGGCTTCCTCCCACAGTCCAAAAACATGCTCAGGTTAATTGGCAACTCTAAATTGCCCATAGGTGTGAGTGTGTGAGTGAATGGTGTGTGTGCCCCACGATTGGCTGGCGACCATCTGGGGTGTATCCCTGCCTCTCGCCGTAACGCGCTGGGATAGGCTCCAGCAGACCCCTGCGACCCTAATGAGGAATAAGCAGGTATAGAAAATGACTGACTGACTGTTGTTAATGTTCTGTATCCATACCATAATGTAACTGTACTTGTTCAATAAATGAACCTCATATTGTATAGGTTTAAAGAGACACAAAATTGCATTTTTATTCATTCTACTAGTTGTCAGTTTTGGTCAAATATAAATAGAAGCCTGTCTGTAATTGTGGCCTTTTTCCAATAAAGGTTTGGGCCTTGTGCTTGAGTAAATAAAGGGCTTGAGCCTATATTAAAGAATTTACAGTAGTAGTAGTAGATAGATAGATAGAGAGAGAGAGAGAGAGAGAGAGAGAGAGAGAGAGAGAGAGAGGATAGGGTCAAAAGAATGATGGCATCTTCTGGGTTATGGAGTGGGTAGTTTCCTTCCTCTGCGTTTCACTGATAGGCCCATGTTATCCTAGAAACGTTTTTCTTTATTTTTCTTTTAAGCTTCACTGTTGTGGAGGCAGTCCCCGCACCTGCTGATGGACACCGGCTGTAAGGAATGCCGTCAAGCTGAAGAAGGAGCCCTACAAAATCTTCTTGGCCTGTGGTTCTCCTGAAGCAGCTGACGGGTATCGGCCATGGGAGGAGTTTGGTGAGGCCATGGAGAAAGACTTTCAAACGGCTTCGAGGAAGTTCTGGACCACCACCCAGCACCTCAGGAGGGGGAAGCGGTGCACCATTGACACTGTGCTCAGTCGGGACGGGGTGCTACTGACCTCGACTCAGGACATTCTGGGTCTGTGGGGGGAATACTTCAAAGACCTCCTCAAGCATGAGTTTACAGGACCAGTGGTGTACTCGCCTATCTCTGAGGCTGAGATCGCCAAGGTAGTCAAAAAGCTCCTCGGCGGCAAGGCCCTGGAAGTGGATGAGATTCGCCCGGAGTTCCTCAAGGCTCTGGATGTTGTAGGGCTGTCTTGGTTGACACGTCTGTGCAACATCACATGGACATCGGGGGCAGTGCCTCTGGACTGGCAGACTGGGGTGGTGGTTCCCCTCTATAAAAAGGGGCACCAGAGGGTGTGTTCCTACTATAGAAAGATCACACTCCTCAGGCTCCCTGGGAAAGTCTATTTGGGGGTACTGGAGAGGAGGGTCCCTACAATAGGCGAACCTCGGATTCAGGAGGAGCAGTGTGGTTTTCGTCCTGGTCGTGGAACTGTGGACCAGCTCTCTACCCTTAGCAGGGTAATGGAGGGTGCATGGAAATTCGCCCAACCAGTCTGTGCTTTGTGGACTTTGAGAAGGCGTTTGACCGTGTCCCTCAGGGAGTCCTGTGGGGAGTGCTCCGGGAGTATGGGGTTCTGGACCCGTTGACATGGGATATTTGGTCCCTGTATGTTTGGGGCCAGAGCTTGGTCCACATTGCCAGTAGTAAGTCGGACTTGTTTCCAGTGGGGGTTGGACTCCATCAGGGCTGCCCTTTGTCAACGATTCTGTTCATAACATTTATGGACAGAATTTCTAGGCACAGCCAGGGCATTGAGGGGCTGCAGTTTGGTGGCCTCAGGATTGGGTCACTGCTGGATAATCTGGTCCTGTTGGCTTCATCAGACCATGACCTTCAGCTCCTGCTGGAGCGGTTCGCAGCCAAGTGTGAAGCTGCTGGGATGAGGATCAGCACCTCCAAATCTGAGGCCATGGTTCTTGACGGGAAAAGGGTGGAGTGTCGACTCTGGGTCGGGGATGAGATCCTGCCTCAAGCTGAGGAGTTCAAGTATCTCGGGGTCTTGTTTACGAGTGAGGGGAGGATGGAGCGGGAGTCGGGTCCATCGTGGTGAAGAAGATTTACTAGTCGATCTACGTTCTTACCCTCACCTATAGTCACAAGTTTTGGGTAGTGACCGAAAGAACAAGATTGTGAATACAAGCGGCCGAAATGAGTTTCCTTCTCAGGGCGGCTGGGCTCTCCCTTAGAGATAAGGTGAGAAGCTTGGTCATTTGCGAGGAGCTCAGAGTAGAACTGCTGCTCCTCCACATCGAGAGGAGCCAGTTGAGGTAGCTCGGGCATCTAGTGAGGATGCCTCCTGGTCACTTCCTCAAATCTCAAGGAATTATTGAAGACAAGCTCTCATTTATAATGATAAAGAATGAGCAAAAAATTTAATTACAATTAAAAGCAGTTACATTCAAAGGCACAGTAGTTGGTAGTCATAGTTTTAAACTGGCCAATAGTAATTATTTTGTTGAATCTCAGTGTATGTAACAAGATGTAGGAAAATGCTGCAGAGGAACTAAAAGTAATTTTAACGAAATTCAGTCTTAATAAAACAATCTGTTACATATAGAAAAAATACTCAGATCATTTAAAAAAAGTACTGATGTATGGTCTTGTTGCTGGTCAAAACTTTATAAATGAACAGTAGCCAGTGCAGATAAAGGTGCCCATCCTACCTTCCATATAAGACACAATGATGGGTGAAGTAACTGATACTGGTAATGAATTCAATGAAGTGAGAGTGGATGCCCAGCTGGAGTCCTTCTTTTTAGCACTGGCCTTCAACAGTTCTTTGACTTTCTGCTCATGGTCCATCTCTCCCACCCCCATATCCCAAAATTGCCCAGCTGTACACTTCCATTGGACGGACATTCACTTTCCAGTCTCACATTGTTATGCGTCTGCTGCAAGCTCAACATATCTCAGCTTTTTCCGCTATCACGTCTCTTCCACTTTATTCTATTTACCCATGCCTGAGTGAAGTTCGTTGTTGAACAAGTTCTAGGTTGGTTGATGCAATCGCAGCTGAGAAGAAAAGCGTCTGGGCTCAGTCTGCCAGCAACTTCCAATCACATCTTTTCTTGACATGGTATATAAATATATGCTCATTGCACAAACAAATGCCTTATTAGTGGACAATGAATAACTAGAAAGTCACCCAGAAAGCACATATCTTCATTAAGGCTGTTCTGGTCTGTTTTTAGCTAACGATTTCCAAAACTTAGAATCCTGCCTGTAGCTAAATCACCAGAGCAGAGCTCTGTCAACTGCTCATTCAGATATTAATATTCCATTGACCAACAGGAGCAATTAACAGCCACTAAAACATTAAAACAATCATGCAAGTTTCATAAGTGGGATCTACCACAAAAGTGATGGGTTCATTTTCCTCAGTCAATTCTGCACCAAGTTTACCACCAGTAGTTTTTCCACAATTCTTTCATAGTGAAACAAACAGATGGCACCAAAAACAAAAACTTCCCTGGGAAGGTGCCGATGATTGACTGCTCTTGGATTATAGTCATAAACAGTGTGAGTTCCTCTGTGTAAAATGTTTACTTTGTAAAGGCAACTTGAAGTAATGGCATCTCTCCCATTTTGAGTTGTATTAAGGCAGCAATGCCAGCCCCTGTGATCCGTGACATTGTTTGCAAGGTTTAATTAAGTCACAGCCGTTCTTGATGGAGTTAGTTAAAGTCATGAGCCCCCATTGACTTTGGAATGGCTGGGTGAAGCACTTTCATGTTGTTGCTTTGATTATCTTTGGTCATTAAATGATCGCATTCCTGGACTAGTTAAGAAAAGGGTGCAACCAGTTCCAACTGCATCCTGAAAAGACAACAGTCATGCTGAGTAAATCCATTGGACTATTGGATGATGGATCATAGCCTATAATTAGGAATATTGAGGACATTTTGAAATACCATCATCAAAAAACACTCAATAACAAGCATAAGTCCTGAATTGAAAATGTTGCTTAAGTAGGAGAAAGTGTTATTAGCTAAACATTTGCAGCCTGTGTCATATTAATAAAGTATACTAGTGTTTTTCCTGTATACTAGCAAGTATACAGGTATGAAAGAAGTATGTATCCCTGTCAAAAATATGTATTCTTACATACTTTCTAAACTTAAGTAGATTTTTTTTATGTTTAGCCAAACCAAGCATACTTTGGACAAGAGACAGGTAAACACCACAAACAGGCACACGCACCATTCACTCACAGGGAACTTAGAGCCTCTAATTAACCTAAGACAGACTAAACCCACAGACATGGGGAGAAAATGCAAATTCCACACAGAAAGGTCCCAGCTCAAGGCCTTGAACCTGTGACCTTCTTGCTGTGAGGCAACAGTGCTACCCCCTGCACTACATTGACCCATTTTTTTTTTTTTTTTTTTGCATAAATGCATTTATTATACAGTAGCCAGACAGAAGGTAATGGGAGAGAGTGAGAGGGAGACATACAGCACAAGTCTGTTCTGACCAGAACCAGGGTCAACTGCTTAAGAGCAAAGCTCTACATGGCAAACCTACTACCCCTACACCAGCACAGAAAATCAGGGAGTTTAATGATAGTAATGATGTTTTGAATATCCATCCAAAAAAAGACACAAAAAAGGATACACAACCTCGTGCCATGCACAAGCTATATCTGAAAGCTGAGTTTGATCTGACAGTCAGAGAGATAAATGAGCCACAGACACACAGATGCTCCTTGCTTTTATAGATTATACTACTAGTTAGCCATAACTTAATACACATGAGATCACATGACATTTTAATGTTTTAGTTCAACAATGTGGAGCCAAGTTTTGGATATGTTGGGTAGATTAATAGTTAATAGTCAGTCATTTTCTATACCTTTTTATAGGGTTGCGGGGGTCTGCTGGAGCCAATCCCAGGACATTACAGGCGAGAGGCAGGGATACACCCCAGGCAGTCACCAGCCTATTGTGGGGCACACACACCATTCACTTACACACCTTTCATAAAAAGTGTATAACAATTATTATTATTAATTATAACAAATTTAAAAAAAAGGAAAGAATAACATTTTAATAGAATAAATATAATATTATTCCCTGGAGACAACAGCATCTAAATACATCTTAAACATGTGTATCTTTTATACTGTACATTAATTAGGATTGGTCAAACACACATATATGTGTAGCAAAGAGAGCGATAATTAACAATAAGCCATAAGACTGCATGTAAGAGTGAGCACAGTAGTCAGAATGAGAATCCTTCTGCTTCCCTCATGCTGTTTCAATCTCACTCTGTCTATATGCCCGAGTAAAGCCGAGGCCAGTTTGGCTTCATTTGAAGCTGGTTAATCCCTGGAGTCTCCAGTGTAGAAAGGGACATGAGGAGCATATGGAGGGAAGATCCTTATTAGTACATGTCACGGACAGCCAGCAAAATTCATGTAATTTCAGAGAGCTGAGCTTTCTTTTAAACCAGTCTGGTTGTGAGGGACCGAGTCAGTCGGCAATGAGGACGACAGGTGGTATTTCAAAAAGGGGTCTTTATTTACCCAAAGTATGCAAACAAAATTTCCAAAAATAATAAAAATTGGGCCCATAAAAGAAGTCAAATTAACAAACCGTCAACTGAACAAACTAACAGAAGACAAAACGAACAGACCTGTCAACTGAACACAAAAGGGGAGCTTATATAGTGGGTGATCAGCCCATATTCAAACACAAGGGGTTAACAAACACTAAACACAACAACCAGCTAGCTTACTAACAAACACATCAGGACAATTAACTTATTAGAATAAACAGAATCTATACTTAATCAAACCAAATGAAATTACTAATTGTCTAAAAAGAGTAAACAAAGCAATAAATCCCCCCCATGAAGTGCAGGCACTGGGTTGGTCCAATCACTCTTCCACAAAATGGCTGAGCTTGTGGGGCGGATCCCTTTAACCCGGCCCTCCCAGCTCCCAGCAACAGCAGCACCAGCACCGGAAACTCAAAGAAAACAGAAATTAGGAAACTATACTAAACAAAGACTGTACAAAAGCTAACTAAATGTGCGCGCTTCAAATAGAAAACTAATGTACTGTCAAAACAATAAAGTGTTATGAAACAGAAAATATGTGATTTGTTCCAATAAATATTAAACTAATGTAAACTAATAACTGAATACATAATGTGTATGAACAAAACTTAACTATAACCAAGTGTGTGAGTGCAGATGGTTACAGACCTTTATGGTTGTGTGGCCACAACTGTGGCCATCACACACTCCCCCCCTTCGAAGTCCTCGCTGGGACAGCGGGAGAGATAGTCTGCAGTGACATTATCTTTACCAGGGATGTGATGCACTGTGAACCGGTATGGTTGCATGGCCAGGTACCACCGGGTAATCCGTCCATTTGTATCCTTCATCCTCTCCAACCACTGCAGTGCCTTATGGTCAGTCTCCAAAGTGAACTCTCTCCCCAGCAGATAATACTTGAAGGAGTCCAGGGCCCACTTCACTGCTAAGGCTTCCTTTTCCACTGTGGAGTAGCGAACCTCTCTGGGGAATAACTTCCGGCTGATGTAAGCCACAGGATGGCGGTCCTCTTTAGATCCCTGCAGAAGCACAGCTCCAACACCCCTCTCAGACGCATCAGTTTGCAATAAAAAATGTTCATCAAAATCTGGGCTGTGAAGGACAGGATCCTTACTGAGACATCTCTGGATGTCCTTGAAAGCCTCCACTGCCTCAGCTGTCCACTGAACCTGGTTAGGGCATTTAGAGCCGGTCCGATCCGTCAGCAGGGCAGCTCTGGCTGAGAAATTTGGTATGAACCGATGGTAGAAGCCAGCCATTCCCAGGAAAGATCTCAGCTGCTTCCTAGTTTGAGGGAGAGGGCACGACTCAATTGCATGTACTTTATGAACTTGTGGTTTTATTAACCCACCTCCAATGGTGAAACCGAGGTACTCAGTCTCCTCTCTAGCGATGACACACTTTGCTGGATTGACCGTCAGGCCTGCTGAGCTCAGGCGTTCCAGAACCTCTTCCAGGTGCCTCAGGTGCTCTTCCCAGGTGGTGCTATAAATAACAATATCATCAAGATATGCACATGAAAAATCAGAGAGCCCACAGAGTACCTGGTCCATCAGTCTTTGGAAGGTTGCAGGGGCCCCATGCAATCCAAATGGCAAGACTGTGAACTGGAACAGCCCCCAGGGAGTCCGAAAGGCTGTCAGCTCCTGAGACCGCTGGGTCAGGGGCACCTGCCAGTAGCCTTTGCAGAGGTCGACCGTGGTCAGGTATTTTGCCTTCCCTAGGCGCTGGATAAGGTCGTCGATTCGGGGAGTAGGATATGAATCAAATTTAGAAATTGAATTCAGGTACCTGAAGTCAATACAGAACCGGATCGTTCCATCCTTTTTTGGGACCAGGACGACAGGATTACACCACTCACTTTTTGAGGGTTCAATTATCCCTAGAGACAACATAAGGTCCACTTCCTTCTTCAGGGACCCCAGGAGGCGCTCTGGTATTCTGTAACTCATACGCCTCACAGTCGCATCAGGTTTTAATACAATATCATGCTCCACAACATCTGTGCGGCCTGGGTGCTCTTGGAAAACTTCTGAATTGATTAAAGTCTTTACCCGAGTCTGCTGATCCTCAGAGAGGTGACCCACATCCAGGTCAAGGGTCCCCAGTGCAGGCAGATACTGATCATCCACCTCTTTTTCCTCTTTTACAGCCTGGATCAGCAGCACTCGTGCACCCTCTTCTGTCCTTGGGACCCACTCTTTAAGGAGATTTACATGGAGCACACGGCTGGAATGTTGGCGCCCTGGGTTGGAGACCTGATAGGTGGTAGGCCCCAGCTTCTTCTGGACCTCAAAAGGCCCCTGCCACTTTGCCAGCAGTTTACTATCACTGGTTGGCAGCATGACCAGGACCTTTTGACCTGGTTCAAAACTTCTCTGTCGGGCTGACTGGTCATACCAGGCTTTCTGATGTTGCTGCGCCTCTGCCATGTGTGCCTCTGCCAGTTGACTCATCCTCTGGAGTTTCTCTCTCATCTGTATCACATAGGAAACAACATTAACAGGCTCCCCCCTCCTATGATCTCCCTCCCAGGTCTCCCGCAACAAGGCCAGAGGACCCCTCACCTCATGACCATAAAGCAGTTCGAAAGGGGAGAAACCTGTAGAAGCTTGAGGTACCTCCCTATAAGCGAAGAGGAGGTAGGGGAGCCATTGATCCCAGTCAGATCCAGTTTCATTAACAAACTTACGGAGCATTTGTTTGAGGGTCTGGTTGAACCGTTCTGTCAAACCATCTGTCTGTGGATGGTATGGGGTGGTGCGTACACTCTTTATACCCAGGAGTTGGTAAACCTGCTTCAAAAGGTTGGACATGAAGTTAGTGCCTTGGTCCGTCAAAATTTCACTTGGAAATCCCACTCTTGAAAAAAACTGAACCAAGGAAAAAGCCACAGTTTTTGCTTTAACCGATTTCAATGGAAAAACTTCAGGATATTTGGTACCATAATCTGTAATGACCAACATGTAGCGATTTCCTGATTTACTCTTCTCCACAGGACCAACAACATCCATCCCTAGGCGTTCAAAAGGTGTCCTGATGATGGGGAGTGGCTGGAGGGGAGCCCTGGTTGGGCCTCTTATTGAGGTCTTTTGGCACTGAGTGCAACTCCTGCAGAACTGGGCAACGTCTAAACTCAAGCCTGGCCAGTAAAAGTGACGCTTAATGCGAGCTGTGGTCTTATGTTTCCCCAGGTGGCCAGCCCAGGGAATCGAGTGGCCCAAGGTAAGTACTATGTCTCGGGCCGCCTGCGGGACTACTAGCTGCTTAACCTGGCCATGCTGCCGATAAAGGACGCCATTCTGCAGGAAATACTCTTCTATCCTGCCATCAAGCTCCACCTCCAGCTTCCTCTCCTTCGCTCTCTGTAAAAAGACAGATAATGTTGGATCCTCCTGCTGCAGTTGCTTTATGTTATCAGGTATTTGCAAACCTAAAGGCATATCTGGAGCAGCCTCAGCTGATGGCTGTACAGCAGTGTGTTGAAATTTATCTTGCCTCTTTTGGCTACGGGGCTTCCGACACTTCCCGGGCTGTGTCTCAAGCTCGACACCATAGAATGGCAAGGTACTGAGAACTGGGAGATCTACCTCCCCCTGCTTAGCTTGTGCTCTGGTGACTGCAACATTACAACTTTGCATAGGATTTAACAGGTCAAAAAGAACAGGCAGGTCGTCACCCAAAACCACTGGAAAAGGCAAATTGTCTGCAACTCCAACGTTTAAAAGATAAGCCTGTCCCTGTACTTCTACATAAATATCAGCAGTAGGATAGAACCTCTCATCACCATGTACACAGCAGATGGGAATAGTCTCTAATGTGCAGATGGTATTAGCCGGCACATAATTTCTGTGTACAAGAGTCTGAGTACTGCCGGTGTCAATCAGGGCTTTAACCTTTTCTCCATTTATCCTGACACTGGTCATTTTCATGGACTGTTGAGGCCTATCAACACTTTGGCGTGGAACAAAACACATTTGAGTGAGTTTAGCAGGATTCTTTGGGCACATTGGTTTAATATGGCCTTCCTGTCCACACAGGTAACAGGTGGGTGCTTTGCTGGGAGCTTTCAATTGTGTTTGCTGGTTCTCCCTTACAGGAGGCTTACCCACACCTACTGATGACCTCTGGTGGTGTTGAGGGGTTACAGGCCTCCTGACGTCCTTCCCAGCCTTCCAGGCCACGTTACTCCATGGCTGATTCCTTTTGCGGGCAGCCACAAACACGTTGGCCAGAGTGGCAGCTTCAGCAGCTGATTGTGGGTCACGTTCTTTAATCCACACCTGGAGCTCTGGAGACAACATTCTTAAGAACTGTTCCATAATAATTATTTCACCAATTTCTTGCACAGTTTTATCTTTGGGCTGTACCCATTTCACATACAGCTCCTTCAGTCTGACATACAGCTCTTTGGGGCTCTCATCAGGTCCAACATCTACAGAGCGAAACCTCAGCCTGTATGTCTCAGGATTTATGTCATATTTTTTCAGAATAGCAGATTTTACATCATCATATTCAAGGGAATCATCAAAATCCATATGAACATAGGCTCCTCTGGCCTTACCCGTCAGGAGTGGAATGAGTCGGAAGACCCAGTCAGACTTTGGCCATCGGCATGCTGCTGCAATTCTCTCAAATGTAAAGAGAAAATGTTCAACATCATCATTTTCTGTTAATTTCTCAAGTCTAGGCTGATGAGAAAAACAAGACTGACCTGATGCATTATTAGAAGAGTGGATGAATTCTGTTGAGGCTGCAGCATGGGCCTGTTGGTTATCATGCTCTAAACGAGGAGTCTCCAAAGGCTGTGAAACTGTTGAAGTAAGTTCTGCTGCTGGGGATGTGTGGGCCTGTACCTCCTGTTGCAAAAGCCTGAGCTGTTGTTGCAGTGTTTGGAACCGCTGTTCCTGCCGTGCAACCTCTTCCCTTTGTTTTATCTCCCGGGCCTCCTGCTGCCCCATGAAGGCCTGAATGATGCCTGCCAGATCTCTTAAAGAGGGTTCCCTGCTCTCTTCATCGGATGCTGCTTTTAATGCTTCACCTTCCGTCTCTTCCTCACTCTGAGGTTCAAACCCCGTGTGGGTCTTCTTGAGGTCTATCCGACCTCCTCTTGCCCCTCTTCCTCCACGATGCATGTCTTCACAAAATGGAGGAGGGAAAGAGAGAAAAAAAAATGCCTGCGTCCCCAACTGGCTAATCCCACCACTGCCACCAACTGTGAGGGACCGAGTCAGTCGGCAATGAGGACGACAGGTGGTATTTCAAAAAGGGGTCTTTATTTACCCAAAGTATGCAAACAAAATTTCCAAAAATAATAAAAATTGGGCCCATAAAAGAAGTCAAATTAACAAACCGTCAACTGAACAAACTAACAGAAGACAAAACGAACAGACCTGTCAACTGAACACAAAAGGGGAGCTTATATAGTGGGTGATCAGCCCATATTCAAACACAAGGGGTTAACAAACACTAAACACAACAACCAGCTAGCTTACTAACAAACACATCAGGACAATTAACTTATTAGAATAAACAGAATCTATACTTAATCAAACCAAATGAAATTACTAATTGTCTAAAAAGAGTAAACAAAGCAATAAATCCCCCCCATGAAGTGCAGGCACTGGGTTGGTCCAATCACTCTTCCACAAAATGGCTGAGCTTGTGGGGCGGATCCCTTTAACCCGGCCCTCCCAGCTCCCAGCAACAGCAGCACCAGCACCGGAAACTCAAAGAAAACAGAAATTAGGAAACTATACTAAACAAAGACTGTACAAAAGCTAACTAAATGTGCGCGCTTCAAATAGAAAACTAATGTACTGTCAAAACAATAAAGTGTTATGAAACAGAAAATATGTGATTTGTTCCAATAAATATTAAACTAATGTAAACTAATAACTGAATACATAATGTGTATGAACAAAACTTAACTATAACCAAGTGTGTGAGTGCAGATGGTTACAGACCTTTATGGTTGTGTGGCCACAACTGTGGCCATCACACTGGTGTACATCAACAATACTTGTGAAGCTTCTTTTCCTCTAAGAAGAGAGCAGTTTGTTTACCTTTAACCCTTTTTCAATAAAGAGGTTAAAGGGGAAATAAATATATTTATCTCACATTTTCTTAAGTAAAGCTGTGGCAATTAATCTCCCCTTTTCACAAGAATTTCTGTGTATGTTTGTGTGTCTTTTCTTCTGCAGAAATGCCCTTTATTACACATAGTGCTCATTCATGTGTTAGAGCTGCTCACTAAGACCACAGTTTTTCTACTGCAGGTCTCTAAATAGCTCCACTTAAGCTGTTGGGGTTAGGAAAAGGGGATTATTCATTCACTTTCAAAGACAAGATTGGGTGCAGATTTCTGACCCAGCAACCTTTTAGTCACACATTTCCTGCCACACAATTGCAGTTTGGTGGATGATTTGACTTCCCCGGGCATACGTTTAATGACATAGCTGTAAAAATCTGAAACCAGAGACCACCTAGCTAAGGGAGGGTCCCAAATCACAAATTGCTCCATCTTCTGGAATAAATCCTTTCACTCTGTCTGAGTGGATGGGAAACGGCAGCCCAAACACCATCTATCTCTCCGCATACTGGTAACATTGCATATTCAGCTATTAACATTAGTCCCAACCTGTCAGAGTTGTTCAACCTTAACTTAGCACCAGTCCTCAAAACAATAAACTCTGGTTCTCCATACTGAGTGAATGTACGCCTCTCACAATCATAGGGAGAAAAGCTAGAATAAGGCACCATTACCAAAAATAAAATGTAAATTGCAGACTTTCCCTTTCATAGGCTTTCAACACCTGTTTCACTTACTTAACAATAGCAGCAACTGAAAGGAAATTCCATTATATTTTACCAATCATGTCTTCAGCTACATGTCGTTCTTTCATTTTGTGGTGATACAGCTGCAGCTTGATCTTCTCAGCTCAGGGTCAATATATCACACTAATGAGGAGTTGACCTGCTCAGCTTAAAGGTGTCAGCATGCTTGAAAAAAAGGAAGTTTGTATGTCACCTGCCCACATCTGAGTGCAAAACTGTTTAAAGTCACTCTCCAGTGAAAAAAGCTGTTTTTATTGATCCTAAATTTAGATATTTAAGCTTCCCTGTAAAAGTTGATGTATATGCATTTTGACACTTGAATAATGTTTTCACATTCATCTGCTCCAGTGGAAACTTTCTCTTAGCATTTAAAATCTAATTTTAAGGGGGAGCATGAATTTTGACATCACAAATAGTATCCACAGAAGCCAATTCTCAATATATAAACTATAAACACATATAAAAATGTGAAACCTGCAATATACAAACACAACTTGTGTCCAGCAGTTAAACTTTTGAAATAAATTTGAATATTCATGGATTTAGGAAGTTGTAACAAGGGAGAAAGGGGAGTTTTTTGGGGGGGAAAAAACTTAATTACAAACACATTACTATTCAAAGTAGAGTATTTTATATACATCTTAAATGTCTGGAGGGGATCTTTAAAGCTGTTCTGAACGCCAAGCAGTGCAAATTCTACTACTGTTTTTCCTTGAAGGCATATACGGTGTTGTGCTTGGTTGTGCATACAAAAAGGGTGTCAAAAATGCAAAAAGTAATCTGGAGATAGAAGTTCAAACGCTCCAGGGCCAATCACTGAGAGAAGTGGGCATGTTTTTTTTTTCAGTTTTTATTCCAGCACATGCACATACATATGTGAAATCCAGTATGTATACATAAACAGAACACTTCAGGTTTTTCTACTCATAGTGCTAACATATATTAAAATTTAAATTGCAGCCCTCTGTGCTGTCTGTTCTGCAGTGGTTTTACAGTCTCGGCTATCATGAGAACAAGGATGAAAGTGCCAGAGATTGCTTTAACAAAGTGGATTCATTACATGGCAAGGGCAAAACCTCTCATCCTGCATCCTCATTCAGATCACTCCTACCCTAAAACCCCTCCGCCACCACACTCTCTAATCCACAGCTTTATTTTTGTTTATCTCTACTTTTTTACATTTATCATGAACAAGATCTTGTCTCATGCATTCATAATTTCTGCACCCTCAGAACTTGCTAAAGGGGGGAATGTGTTTTTTTTTTTCTCTTTTTTTTCTGTGGTGTGATCATTTGCATAACTAATCTGGTATTTACATTCATCAATTGCTTCATTAATTAGGTCAGTGATCAAAGCAGGATTTCTCTATCAGTCAGGAAGGGAGGAAAAAAAATACATTTTGGTGGCTCTCTGCTGTAGCTCTGCGCAGTAACAAAAAGAAATAAAAGCAGGGGGTTTGGATTGAGATCTAACGCATAATTTCTTATGGAGAGCTGGCTGAGAGATACTGCACTCTTATGTAACTCGGCAACATCATTATAAAGACAGTCAGGGAAGGCAGAGCGCCTCCATCTTTAGCCACTAGCTCTGGCAGAACAGTCAGATCGCCCACGCCATCTACTGGCAAATGGGAGGATATATTTTAACCACCACTAATGACCACCCAGGGGAAAGGGCCAGAGGGTGAGGAAAACTAACAGTCCTTTCAGGGACTGGATTTGAAGCTTTTGAACAATGATGACGTGAATGATCCACCACCGGCCACTATCATTAGTCATGTGAGACAAATCAGGCCCACAGAGCTACTGTGCAGCTCTCCCGCTCTATTGTCAGTGGTGATGTGTAATTTGTCTACCTTCCACATGCATCTGACCTTCCTCCTGACAGGGCATTGTCTAAAAGACAGGTTTGTGCACTGGCCATTTGCGGGATCTTGCTGACACACACAATGCAACAATTGAGCAGCGCTGAAATCCCCAGCCCAGTTCCTCCAGTCTCTCATCTGCTGGCAGTGCTACATCATCATCTGGAAACATCGAGCACATGACGGGAAAGGTACACAAATAGAAAGTGCTGACCCATCTGTTCTAAATATGTTTAAAAAAACATGAATTATGCAAAACTGAGAAAGGAATGATCAATTTGATAGGCATGACTGGAGTGAAAAATGAGTGGTGCCTCATTGTAATTGCACATAATTTTTGAAGATTTGGTGCCTCACTGAGTTAAGTATCCTTTTACTTTGTGAGTACACTCACTCTTTACATTGTTAAAAATAATCCTGCAACCAAATAGACTGCATGTTATTAAGGAATGTGATGGTATTCGGAATGAATATACATATATGTCCCTACACTGAGGAGCATGGGGACTTTTAGAACTAACAGATGTAGGGTTAGTAGGCATCACTGCAGTGCTGCGTTTAGCTCAATCATCAAATTTAGGAAATTAGTAGAACCAAAATAGATCTTTCATTTTCATATTATTTATCATGAAGGGAATTACTTTTAAACTGCACTACAATACTAAAACACACAAGCCATTTTATAAACTACCATTTTGTTTTATTTTTCCATAGAGCTTCTATTACCTAATTTTGTTCTTGCTTATTAGATAATAAAGGGAAGCTGTTTCAGTAACTGGAGACAGCAGAGCATCCTATAGTATATGGATCCTAGACACTAATGCAAGTTATTCTCAAGCATGCCAGTGGATCCAGTTTGACCCCATATATTTTTCAGCTGCTCCCATGGGTCTTAGCTTTCCAGACCATTGCAGTATCAGTGTAAGTTTCTGCATCACACAGTAGTTGCAGTTCAATCCACTTTTTTTATTTGAATTTTCAAAAATTGTAAATAAATATTAGCATTGAAATACCAAAGAAAAATAGTGGGTGGATTTGTCAGCATATCAAAAAAAGAAAATGAGACTTTAGGTTTTGCAAATAAATCATGACTGAACCAGGTGTGACATCATGGTACATCACGTGACATGATGTTACACAGGTTCAAAAGATGGTGGTGGAGGAGGAGAATGGAGGGTACATGTGGGGGGGCAGGAAACAGAAACATTTCTACATAATAAAAGAAGTGAATGTGAATGCGAGAGATACAGAAGCAAATGGTAGAGTTTACCACAAAACTACATGGCTGAGAGGCATCAGAGGGCTAGCAACCTTGTCCTCTTCAGCAATGTTTTGTAGCTGACAAAATTGAAGCTAATGTTCTCCCCAGAGCTGACAGGTTCACCAGTAAATTATCCTTCCAGCTGTTGGGTGTTAGCTGAGTGTCCACTGTTGTCATGGATACATTCGAGCTCTCTTACAACATAATCTCACAGCGAACTCTCCCTCTCCCAATAATCGCAAAACAATAACGAATGCAAACAGGCATTAATTTGCTTTTTTTCATTTCACAAAATCTGCTCCAACATTTTGATTTCCTCTCCTCTTCAGCGACTGAAAGTTGCTAGAATATTGGCAGGAATTGGATCATGTTGATCCAGAAGATCCCGAACATGCTCAATGGGTGACATGTCTGAGTGTGCGGGACACACGGGAACTGGAATGTTTTCAGCTTCCAAGAATCATTTACAGATCATTGCGACATGGGGCTGTGTATTATCCTGCTGCAACATGAGGTGATGGCGACAGATAAATGGCATCACAACGTTGTTCCCGTAGCTTTTTCCTGCCGAGACTGTAACCCCCATGGGGCTCTCTGTTCACAACATGGACCTCAGGAAACCACTCATACACACAACACTATACATGCTGTCTGCCATCTGCCAGGTACAGTGAAAACCAGGATTCATTTCATGAAGAGAACACTTCTCTAAAGTGCCAGATGTCGTTGAAGGTGAGCATTTGCCCACTCAAGTCGGTTCCAATGACCATCTGCAGTTTGCTCAAGAACCTGCTGAAGATGATAATCATTCACATGAGCTTCCATGAGACGATTTTTGACAGTTTTGCAGAAATTCTTCAGTTGTGCAAACCAAGTGTTGCATCATTTGTCCAGGCAACTGATTCCAGACGAGCCTGCAAGTGAAGCTGCATGTGGAGGTCCTGGGCTGGTGTGGTTACACATCATCATCAATTACCAAACATTTCTGCATTCAGTAGTCCAATTGCAGGACAAAATTTAAAAACAAATAAACATTGTATGTGCATTACAGAAAAGTCTCAGGTCCTTTATTTCAACTCATGAAAAATGGGGGGAAAACCAAAAAATATTTTTTAACTTATTCTCACTGACTATGTATACTTTTTAAAAGACTACATAAGAATGAGGCTTGTAATCCCCTGTATATGAAGACAGTATGTTTCGTTTCCATGAATATAAAATTTAAAGCTGAGTTTTGTTACACCTTTTGAGTGAAAAGGTATAGAAATATCTGCCCTTTTTGTGAATAATTCACTATGTGCAGTCTCTGAAATTAGTCGAGGAAGAGGAAAACAATTTATAGAAAAAAAATGGAATCACATGTTCTGTTCTCGCAGTAATGCTGCATCATTCAGCTACATCAGCCATGACTAATCCAAGATGAAATGAGCTGGAGGGAGGGCACAAGGGCTATAGTAACTTCAAATGGAGAGGGAAGATAGTGTTCCTGCACATACAGACACACACAAATATTCACTATAGCATTTACACAGAAATCCCTCTATGACGCTCAGTGAGGAATATTAAATTCCATTAAATCACCTGCTGTTGCAGTTTAAAAAAAAAAAGAGAGACAGGAAGTTTGCTGATTACACTTCCAGATTTGAATATTTTTGATAAAATAAATGAATACAAATACAGAACTGAGCTAAACTTGTGCGCCGGTACTGTGTGGGTGAAACTGCAGAAAAAAAGCTGTATTGTAATTTGTGAAAGTTCAAAGTAGAAATTTTACTGTCCATCTCCACAGATTTAGTGATGGCTCTGCCCCAACAACAGGTTACAGCCTTCAATTCTCTGGTGAGCTGCTGAACTGTAATTGCCTGCTGTTGCTCTTATCAAACTCCTGCCACTTTCATGTCGCACTTCCTTTCACTGCCCTACTGTAACCTCTGGGAACCTCTTCCGAGTAAACAGAAATTACATGAACAATTCTGGTTATTTGTCTTTCCTATACTCACAGTCTCCGGAAAACGATCTTGCGAAGCAGCACCTCAGGGCGTTTACATCCAGAAAGCTACAAACACTCGCATCTCAGATATTAGTATTGACTACGGAGAACCTCAAAAGACACAAAAGAAGGTGCTTTGTTTAGAGATGGCTCAACAGGAGACAGCAGTAGTTATTTTTTTTTTTTTATTTTCCCCTTCTCACATTATGCAGCGCTGTTAGACTAATGGGAGACTGAAGAAAGCCATGTTTTCCACTGATGGTGTTATATAAGTCTTTGATATTCAGCAATATCACCTCTAACTAACTTTGATCTGTGAAACAAAGGAAGTGTCATTCGATTTTTGCTCTTCTTGACAAGAGCTTCTATCTTCGGATAAAGATATGCACCGTTTTCCGTATTCTCCCCATCTACAGTGAATTGTTTCGGTGTTTGGCACCAATTTGTAAAGACACTTACACGGTGACTGTGCCATTCTTAATCTTAAAGGATTTCAATTTAAGGGTCTTGTGTTTGAAAATAATTGTGATTAGACTTTTTCAGACTGAATATTGCGTGTCTGTGTGACAAATGCTAAAGATTGTATGTATGCACAGATTAATACACATTTAGTGTGAAAGAGAAAGAAAAAGCTGAGGTAGAGGAGTGGGAGAACTACAGCAGGATGGGTTGTGCGTATTGGGGGATGTGCAGAGGTCCAGGGGAGTAAATATTAGCGTGATGACAGAGATGCACTCCACTGTAATAAGTAAACACATCACAACCCCATGTGATTTATTGCAGTGCCAGGATGACATTTTCAGCTGCAGGACAAGGAGCCAGGAGCCTGAGGTGTTTTTTTTTTGCTTGTTTTTTTGGTATTGTTTTCTTTCTTGTTTGTTTGTTTTTTAATGCAGAGGACAAACCTTGCATTCTTATTCTTGCATTTTTCCCAGTGAAGAAAGAGCAGTCTGCTTATCTTGCTAAAGGAGGAGAATCCAGCTGCTTGGCCTCAAAGGGGTGAGAGGCATGGTATTGGAAAACAGGGGTGGGAGGTTGCAGTCTGATAAAGACACGAGAACTGCACCATGCCATGAATAATAAGTTTTTCCTGTCATTGATTCCTTTGTATGTATATTTATATTTCGGTTAAGGATTCACACCTCCTGCAAAGGGCACACTGAAGGTGCAATAAGAATCCTGATTTTGAACCAAGCATTATTCATGTCCTGTATGGTCCAAATCAAACAGGATGAAATGATTAGTTTTCTCTCAACATTTATCACCATATATCATTTTTCAGAAATAGGTTCCTATGGGGTATAGGCAGAAGTAATAAGGCTCTTCATTAGTCCTACATACTTACTTATGTACTTATATAACAACTTACATCATCAAACCGTTGGGGCATGTCTACACTACAAAAAATGAAATATTATCAAGTGACAGTGTCTTGTATTTGATAAAATTAGTCCTTTGAGTAGATTTTACTAATAGAGTTTATTTTCCTGATTTTGGCCAGTCATTTTCTATACCTGCTTATTCCTCATTAGGGTCGCAGGGGTCTGCTGGAGCCTATCCCAGCGTGTTACGGCGAGAGGCACCCCAGATACACCCCAGATGGTCGCCAGCCTATTGTGGGACACACACTCACACCTTAGAGTCGCCAATTAACCTCAGCATGTTTTTGGGCTGTGGGAGGAAGCCAGAGTACCCAGTGAAAACCCACGCAGACACGGGGAAAACATGCAAACTCCACACAGAAAGGTCCCAGACCCTGGACCAAGATGGTCTTGAACCTGTGACCTTCTTGCTGTGAGGCAACAGTGCTAACCCCTGCTCCACTGTGTCACCCTACAATTTTTGCTTATATTTATTAAATTTATATCTATTATTTATGCCATTTTAAGTAATAAAAACATTCAAAACATGTTTACCATGTCTAAGTAATATTTCATACAATAGAGGGTTAGGAATGAACTACATAATTAATACATTAATATATTTAAAGATTTAGTATTTGCACTGTAGTTGCATGAGCACGCATGCAAACAAACGATAATAACCCTGATGTGAATGTCAGTCCTTGTTAGTGTCAGGTTGACAGGACAATGCTCATGCTTTTAAAATTCACCGAAACTGTTTTTAAATTCTAACCTGGACTCAAAATAGTTAACAAGAGGAGAAAGGTCTGGCGAAGCAGTTTCCAAGTCAGCATTCCAGAACTATTATTATGTCTGCCAAGGGAAGCTCATACACAATAAAACTTTAAATATAAAGTTGTTGAGAAGTGCTAAAGTAGCAGCCCGTCTCCATGCTGAGGTGTTTACATACAGTAGTTTACGGCAAAGCTGAAACAAGATGCGGGGGTAGAAAGTAACTAAGTACATTTACTCATATATGTATTTAAGTGCTGTTTTGAGGTGCTTGTACTTGAGTATTTTCATATGATGCTACTTTATAGTAATTCAGAGGGAACTATTGCACTTTCCACTACACTACTTTTATCTGACAGCTGCAGTTATTTTCAGAAGAAAATTAGACATCAAATTAACATATGGAGTACTTTTACTTCGTTTTGGAGATAATACTTATGTACTTGTTGCCATATGGCAACATTTTCTTTATCTTTATTTTTTACAAAGCTGTGATATAAAATCTATGTTTTTTACAGTTAGATGTGAAAAGAGGGCTATAAGAGGAGATACAATCTCCTTCCAAAATGCTCATGGACATTTGACATGTGGGCATCACTGTCTCACAACAGAAGGTTGTCTTTTATTCAGAATTTGAGAAATTTTTCACCAAATAAAAAAGGAACTTGAATTTATTTTAATGCATTATTTTTTTTTCTAATATGCTAAAATAGATTTGCTCCCATGTAACAACAAATATATATATATACATACAAATATGCAAATATAGAAAATTCCATGTGCATAGAACCTAATAGAGTGACTTAGCACGGAATTACAACTTTTTTTTATATTTCTTAAAAGTATCTATTATTTAGGCCATTTAAGTACTAAAACATTCAAAACATTTCTTACCATTTCTAAGTAATATTTCATGCAATAGAGGGTTAATAGAAATAATATTTTCAATTCAGGGCTTCTACTGCACATTTTTCAGAGAACACTATTTCTATCACTTCATCAAGATTTCTGTGTTCTTGGTTTTCTAGTGAGAATAATGGTAATAATTCTATCACTTATTTGAGATTATCTTTCCATGATAAAGAGGATTTTCCTATCTGTGGCTTGTTGATACAAACAGGATAACTAAATGTATAAAACGATTATGAGAGGATGTGCTTTGACAGGAGGTAACAATTCTTGATACCAATAAAAGATGCTGGGACCCATTGTGCTCTGGTGAAATGCTTGAAATCAATTTTATTCAGACAACTTTGCCTTGTCAAACATTTATGGAAGACATGAAGGGAACGTTAGGGACTTAGTATTCATTTGCCCATAAAGAGACCCACAAGGGGGCAGTAATTTGTTGACGTCCTTGTCAGTTTAGACGTAGCTGTAAGGGGGGGAAAGTTATGTTGAAGTGCATTCCACTGCAGCAATAATAGGCAGAAACAAGCATGTAAGACTATTAAACAGCAGCTATTATGGTCAGGCGTGTTATTCACATCCTCTTTCTCCTTCAGTTCACTTTTATAAACCTCACTGTTTTACACACTTTTGAATGTTTCATTTGTATATGATGCATGTTACAATTTCTGCAGTTTTTTTCCTCAGGATCCTACACAGCAGAAGACAGGGATAGAGTAAGCATGACCTCACGTCTTCGTCTATATCAGGGCATGTGCGTGTTTGTCTGGCAGCCAAAATGTATCTGCCTACAATGTAATCATCAGGAAATGCCTGGGAAGTGTTTTAACCTGCCCATCTTAATCCAAAATGCCAGAGCACTAAATCAGGCAGCCCAGAGCAAATATTCCAGTCACTTTTTGGCTTGGCCTCTGCAATGGGTTTGCACAGCGCTCTCTCGCTCTCTCGTTCTCTCATTCTTCCTCTGAAGCACTTTGGCATTGACCTTGCATAGCAGCATATATTACAGAAATATTCAGACAGCATGCATTTGTGGAAATATTTGTAACATTCTACAATGAGAATTGCACTATTCTGCCTTGACTTTTATTGCCGAAATGCTTTTGAGCAAGCCGCTGAGCCTTCACATTCATGCAGCCAACAGTACAAAGCTGTGTTTTGGAATTGGGCAGCTTAAGGTATGACTGTATGTGACTATGAAGCAGGGCGTTGCAAAAGAGCTGCAAAAGAGCACATGTTTCTAGCACAACCCTCCCAGGATAAATAACGGTTTTAAAAAAAACACACATACACACACACTTAAGCATTGGCCTCTGACTGCAGTGTATGTAACAGAGATATTCTGTCATCCTGTAGGGACTATCCAGCATCTATTAGTTTAAGATTGATTCCACATGTTCTCATTTGTTCTTAAATCAATGTGAAATTTGATTTTCATATTGTGTAGTAATTTCTCTGCATCAAAGCTCACGGTTATGGCCTGTGTTTGTGGGGAGTTTTATTTCTTTTATTATAATCATTCATGATAATAAACACAAGATGCCTTAGGTCCCACTGGGGAGTGGCAGGAGAAGGATTTGGGTTCATCCCAAAGGGTGAGAGAGGGGTGTGCTGAAGCCTAAATTCCCACACTCAACCCCTGACTTTAAACAAGATACAGCTTTAAAAGGGGGAATTTCAGGAAGATGCTCCACATTCAACACCTGACCGAAATGATTAAGATGCTTTAAATTTCTGAGCAAATTCCCTTCTTGTGTAACTCGGTTTCATGTGCTGGTTTGGATTGTGTGAGCTTTGGGAGAAAAAAGGAAACTACGACACTTGTGACTGACCATTGGTGTGAAATTTTTAAGCCTAATCATTTCTGAAGGTCTTGGATCAAAATGAATAATGAAATCTGGCCAGTGACGCTAGTTCTCCTTTTAGAAACACAGCCTCCTGGAGGAGATAAGGGGAAAGAAAATAGTTGTTTCAGTATTCTCTTATCAGTGAGAACTGCATAATGTAATCTGACTCAATGGCGTATCAGATCAATCACTCTGGCTGGGTAAGAAGGGAGGGGGAAAGAGAGAAAGGAAAGACTTACTGATGTAGAAAAAATACATACATAAATATAGTTAAGCAGAGAGGAATTAACTATGAAAAAAAGATTTGTCATAACTCGTACAGTCTCCATTGAAGACATGCCTGTCCCCTAAATGCCTCATAGGCAGACTATGGGTAGACACAATTCAATAATGCTTCAACACCTCACATGCAAGCTGATGCTAATGATAGGAGGTAGAATTTTACAAGGTTCCCTAAATGCCTTTTAGCAGGATCTCAGATGCTATAAGCGAAATCAGGGCCAAAAGTCTGAGACTGAAAAAAATACAGCCCAAATATGGAAATGTGAAATATATATATATATATGAAAGTTAGACATAAAATAACTTATTTTTAAAAAGCCAGAACTGAATCTAAATTATATTTAACTTGAAAAAGACATTTTACGTTTGAATACATTGTTTTTCAGAATTCAAAATCTAAACCTTAGTTTTTCAATTACAGTTATATTTTTAAATTATTAAAACTATTGACATGGATCTGGCTCCACACTCTCCTCCAAAGAAAAACAACACTACAGATCATAAATGTAGTCACTATAAATGATCTATGTCCACTTATGAAAAGTGAATGAGGAGAATGTGGTTTTAAATTTCCACAGACAAATTAACATATTTCACAAATCTGTTTTGTGTATTTATCTGGTTGATATAATATGTACTAAGCGCCCATTCTTTAATTTAATATCTTCTGTATCTACATGTATTTTATACATTTCTATATTTGATATTTTAATCCACTTGAAAACTGTGGTGAACTGATGTCTGCATAAGGAGTCAGAGAACGCTTCATTATACTTCTTCTGTTACAATCTGAGGGTTGAAACCAGACATAGATTTTTGACATTTTAATGCATTTTAGAGATGACCTTTGACCTGGTGTGAACATGCCTGAAGCAGCCTCTCCCATAGAGTCTCCTTCATTATGTGGTGGTTCAATTCCGAGGACTAATTCTTCAACTTGCTGTTTTGGGTGTGTGTGTTCGGTCTAATTTAAATTAGCACACTAAGCAAGAACACTAATATAAAATTATTGTGAATTCATTTTATCTGGTCACCTAATGATTTGAATGACATTCAATCAGCTATTGTTTTGTCCTGGCTAAATTATAATTATTTCCTCACTCTCTCAGCACAGGTAGCACATCACACTAATGGCGCAGCATTATGCTGCCCAGGAGATAGTTTACTCCACACCTCAATGAATCCTCGGAACACTGGCTTTTCCATTATTTTTTGGCCATTATTTTGAATGTGGTTGTGTTTGAGTGTTGCTGCCTTTGTGTCTGTACAGAGGAGGCCTTAGATGACTCTTTCTCCTTGAACAATATCAAGCGGAGGTGTGGGATATATCCTGCACCTCCGCTGTGTGCGCTGTGTATCCCAGCTCAGCCAGCATCTGATTACCAGGACTGTGTTGTATTGTCTCAATATCACAACAAAGAGGGGAGGAGAGAGCGGAGGGGATGAGATATAGAGCAGAGGAAGGGTACTTCTCTGGGGCGTGTGGAGACAACAGCGCACAGCACATCTGTGGAGCTAACTCTCCAGGGACCGACTGTGGATTTCTGGAGCTAATTGAATAGGCTGCTCCAACAAATTTACAGGCCTCTCTTTCTTTGGGAAACACATGACAATGGAATTCACCCTCTTGCATCACTTGCCCCCACCCACAGCACCTTAGCTGACTTTGTTTTCCCTCTTTTTCCCTTTTGCTCGATATCTCTTGGCAGTCACCATGGCGCATGCCGTGTGCTCGATGTGCCCACAGACAAGCAGAAGGCGCTTACTATGCCAGTCACTTCCTTCCATCTCCATGTCCCTGAGAGACCTAATTGATATTCTAAAGCAGAGTTGGAGCTGCATCTCAGGCTCACCTTAGTCATTAGTGAGCCCCACAGGGCTGTTTGCATTATAATCTCTGATTTAGATTGTGTGTTGCCTCAGTGTCCTTCCCTCGAGGTTGAGCTGCATGTGCAAAAGGCCACTGTCGGAGGGGATTTATTTATGGATGGAGCATGAGAGGAATGATAAAATCTCTGGAACCTCAAACACACACAATACATCTACAGTATTATATGCATATAAATGCACATAGCATATATGTGCGTTAACATTTTAGTTATTATAGTCATCCTGCTGCACTATGTGTTTGATTCATCAACTCTGACACTCATTAGTACCAAAAAAGGAGAAAGAAACCACAGATATGCATCACAGCTCCTTCTTTCCTTCACTAACCTCAAGTAGAGTTTAACATGAGTTACATCTCTACCCCCCTGACATCATAACACTATGGGGAGGGCGGCCATTGTCAAAGCAATGTACCTGTGTTAGACAATTATCCCTGTGTTCTCCCTCCTCCCTCCTTACCCCTCTAATTTACACTGCATTAGGTCAACAGCATCCAGGGACTGAATAATCGCATAATTGCAGCCCCTTGGTGCAGGGAGTTTGGCTGCGTGAAGGATAGCTCCACAATTCATTTGGTGTGTCATGTGATCTTCTAATAGTCCAAATGACCACAGTGAACAAAACTTGTTTCATTGTTTGTGAAACAAGTGTTTCTTTAAAAAAAGACTTGAAAATGTCTTAACATGTTCTTTAATTATAGATTCTTCAAATAAATGTTTTTCATATTTAAGGGAAATATTATACATATTTTCCATTTATTTTTGGCCAAGATAGAGTGTGAATGTAAATGTGGTGGAAGGGAAAAACATGCACCACATTCTTCATGTTACGCCTTCATGTGTTGTTGCTCCCCCTTGATGATCCAGTTGCTTTCCAGAAGAATCAAAATGATGTCAGCAACACAATTGAGTCCAAAGCAATCCCATTAGGAACAATCAAGACAATCTTGGCAATTAAATCTTCAAAGGGAATGAGTAAAAGGAATAATGTATCATTCATTTATTTACTAATTTGACTTAAACATTAGAATACCACATAATGCTCTTTGGGATTTCCATTCTGGCGCAGAAAGAATTCTACATTTTGTTGTAATCTGTACTATGAAACAGCTGGTTTTGTCTAATAAGATCCTAATTTTCTTAGTTTCAGGCTTATTAGCTTTTATTTTATCTTGTAATGTTGAACCAAAGTCATTACACATATTCACAGCATGCATTTGGAATCTTGTAAAAAGTCATGTTGTTGCATAATCACATTTTATGACATAACAAACATGCCACAACTCCACCTATGCCTGAACGAATGAAAAAAAATGCTTTGTTACAGTGCACAAGGTGAAACAAAAAAAAATGCTTTCTTTGAGTTGTTTTACAGGATGGGTTCATTTGGATGTTGTGCTTAGAGGAAAATGGAACATTCAAATCATCCTATGACTGAATGCATTTTTATCATTCTGTGTATCTGATACCGAGCCAAGAACAGAGTGTAGGTGCCTGATGTCTCCTTGAATGAAACTGAAATTAATGGAAAGCAGGTGGGTACTTCAAAGGCTGACTGCTCCAACAGTATGCTATCGCCTACCTCAGCTGTTGTCTCCCAGCCCCAGTGAAGAGGAAGTTTGAAATGAATGGAAATAATTACTTAATATTAGAGACACTGAGCGGGAAGCAGATGTGTTGTGTTTCAAAGTTATTACAGGGTTATACACATAGGTCCGCAATACCCCCACTTTCTTTTTATTGTATGTTCAAATTACAAACATGTACTAAATTAAAATGGCCATGGCAGAAAAAAAATGTCTTCATTGTAGGAATCTATAATCAGGCATCCTCATATATACTATTATATGTTTTTGTTTGTATAACTTACTTAGTGCTAAAATTCAGTAAACTTTCTGTGTTAATACACTTTCAGCCCTAGTTTCACTTGGCACTAATAACATACATTTTAGTTCAGCAGTGTTTTAACAATTCGTCTGACCTATTTTATCACCCACGTTACAGATCAAATCGATGCTCTGTAAACAACAGAGCCACAAGCTTCCTTAAAGTTTGGATTTAATGATAAAAAAAAATAAAATACATTAAAAGAAAATCCCTACTGTGACCCAAAAAAATCATTTGCAAAATAGCTTGAAATGTTCCCCAGAAAATGCAGCCACAGCAATCTTTTAATGTTTCAGCAACAGATTACAGATGGGGAAGGGAAGCTGTAGGACAACAAAACGCTGAATATGTCAAATTCTTAACCAACTTCAGGAAGTGGTTTATAGTCTGAAATTGAATACGCAAATGTAGCCATCACATTTTTTTTAATACCATGTTTGCTGAACCTTACTGTAGCTGCATTGTTCCTGCTTAAATCCTTTAACACAAATGCAGGATACAGTGGGTGTGTGCAGATGTTTCGCATAGGAGCCAGTACAAAATGTGTTTCTGTATGTTCTGCATCTATCTTTTATTTTTATATATAAGGCAACTGTCTTCTTGACTAAGGAAGGACCGAATAATTGTATGAAAACATGCAACTCTTGTAACATCTGACAGCTGAAAAGTTCTTGTTTCACAAGAAGGCAAGATTTCCTCATAATTATGACATCTCCCTTCATGTGATTTTGTTGTTGTCAGCTGTCAAGATTAGAATGAAATGTGCACTGTGTGAAACCTGTTTCCATGGAGAACTGTCAACACAGAAAAAAAAGTACTATCAAGCCTGATTAACCCTCTATTGCATAGTGTTGCCATATGGCACCAATTACTTTATCTTAATCTTTCTAAAAGGATGTGATATAACATCTATTTTTTTACAGTTAGGCATGAAGTGGAGGCTTTTATTTTTGAAGGACAGGCAATTTGTGAGGTCACATGATCAGGATATTCTTTTTGTCAGGCCCTTTAGCTCATGGGCGTTTGACATGTTCTTTTTTTGGTTGTTTTTTTGCCATATGGCAACAATATGCAAATATGAAAAACTCCTTGTGCATACAACCTAATGGAGTCCCATTGACTTACATCCTGAGACTATACTTTACAACTTTTTCTTGGTTTTACACCTAAAGTATTAGTTTATTTTCAGTCAGTCATCTTCTATACCTGCTTATTCCTCATTAGGGTCACAGGGGTCACACCTACGGGCAATTTAGAGTCTCCAACTAACCTCAGCATGTTTTTGGACTGTGGGAGGAAGCCGGAGTACCTGGTGAAAACACATGCAAACTCCACACACTCCAGACCCAGGAACAAGGGGTTCTTGAACCTGTGACCTTCTTGCTGTGAGGCAACAGCACTAACCCCTGCACCACCGTGTCGCCTCTACTTTATTTTACTTTTTCCAATTTAATTGTGAATTTAAAACAGTGTCACACATACATTCTCGTATCTACCTTTGATACTGACTTTGGGGATGAATTTAGTCCTAAATACTGTATATAAGAGCATCACCAGCTCTGAATCTGTGCAGCTAAAGGTTACACGCAGCAGGATGTCTCCTCCCTGGGTTTTCCTCCTGTGCTGTATAGTCACTGAGATCAATGCGTTCTTTCACCAAACTTCACAGGGTACATGGTGTTTTCAGCAGACAGGGGACACACACAGCAGTCACACAAAAACAACCAACCTCTGCCTCACAACTTTGACTAATCTCTGTGGAATGTTTCAGTGACAGGATTTCAGGGCATTCTGGGGCTCACTGCTGGTCTGCCGCTTTAAAGCAGCAATTTCTGTCTCCAAGGAAAATCCTGTGGGATCAATCTGTAATTAAGAAAAAAAAAACTTGAGCTTAATATCAACAAAAATGTCTAGTGGCATGTAATACAAATGCATGACCAAGAGAGGAAAACAGGGCTGATCCAGACGCTAGAAGGAATCCTGGCTTTAAAAAGCACTAAACAATCTGAGGCAGACTAAGCTGGGAACAATCTGACAAGGAATTTCTCTATTTTGTTTGTAAAATCTTCTCATAAGGAATCACCGAAAAGTGACTACACACATTCTAAGATGCTAATGAAAAGTCTAAAGTTTCATATAAGTTATGAGTCAGACATGTTTTCACAAATGATCACACTGTTTCTGTGATGTAACTGTCTAATAAGCCGTTCACTGGCAAAAATAAAAATGCTTTTGTTGGAACAGAAGAAAGAAAATTATTAAAGAAATGTTTGATGCTTAGTCATGAATGTGTCACCCTTTTACAAATGTGTTTTGAGTCATTTTGCAACAGAATGAGGGAACAGATCATGTCTGTAAAGCCAGATGTGATAGATATATATAGACCTGATATATCAAAATTGATCACTTTTCACAGTGTTTTCTTCTGCAGACAAACGCGACAAAGTTCCTTTTTGCAAATGCATGTTTGTTGGACATTTATTGAAAGCAGTATTTATGTTTTTATGGGTAATGTTTGAAAGACTTAAGTGAATGTTGACTGCTGCAGCCCTAGAGGAATGTTGTCCTTTCTTCAGTCCGTGGCACATTGTGGCCATTGCCCATGTAAGCTGTGCCAAGGAAAATACCTCGCAAACTGCTGACTTTGATAACAGGGGAAATTTGATTCTGTCCATACACTCCATCAAGGCAGGCAGTAACCGACCTGTTTCAAATCCCCTATGAATGTGTTTACTAATGACTTGTCTCTCAGAACATTTGTGTAAATGAGGGCCTCAGAGTGAAACAGTGCTTTGATAGAGCTCACAGACAGGCTTGTCCCGCTCGGCATGTATGCACAGCTTTTGTGCATTCAGTGTACTACAAGCAGCAAGGGGAATAAGGGGTGGAGAGGGGAGGTGATATGTTTGTGAACGTGTGTGTTTGGTGGGAGGAGGGTTCTGAACATGTTCATAATTGACCTCAGTTTGATATTTCTTAGGGTGGAGGATACATACCGCATTACCTAATATACCCACCCTATAAACAGAGGACTGTGTTGAAGAGACATCACTTATTATTCATAAGGTTATGTATAACCAGACAGTATATCCTTATTAATTTCTCTTTTATTTTGGCATATGTCACTCAAACTGACTTACTGTGCCTGCACTTTTCTCTATGGAAAATTTTACAGTCAGAGACAGTTAAGTCCATTTTGTGAATTGCAGTCTAGTGGCTCTCTGATAGGATGCCCCTGTTACCAATTAGGTAATTTCCCATCTGCATGTGATTATTGTAACTCTTAGAGGTTTAAAGACAAAGCAATAGTATTACAAGCCCTGGAACCACCTGTGGGTCACATTGTCCTCTGCCTCTACATGATAAGAAAAGAATGTGAGCCATTGAAAGTGAGATGTGTTATACAGTAAGTCTGAATGCCTTTGCAGATGGTAATGTTGACTCTGGAAGCCTCATGGATTGCTGGCTGCTGCAGGCCAGGAAACATCACTAGCACTAGGGCCATGTGGGACCTCTCCTTAAAAAAGAAAAAAAAAAACTGAGATTTTTTCACAACCCATTGTAAGCAATCAGGCAAATAGAAGCTTGCAGTCGTGCAGTGCACAGGCATTTCTCCTTTCCAGAAGGAAGAGAGCAATGCTCGGTCTACAGACAGGGGAGCCAGAAGACCAAGAAGACATCAGGACATGTTCTCATAGCACTAACAGATGGTAACACCAGCAGTGGGTCTTTTGAAGCCCACTTTCCTTCTCCTGTGTGTGAGTGCTCCTGAGTGCACATTCAACAGTGAAGACCTGCAGATGCACTTAACCACAGGTTTACTTTTCAACCCTGCATCTGTCTCAACACTCACACCAAAGCTGTGCCCACAAGAAGAGGACACCCATGTTTTATTGACAAAGCCACAGGTGGTTTGAGTTTGAGCCGTTGGTGGACTGTTTCCTGTGTGGTGAGCCGCGGCACCTTTGGAGCCGGTATGTCGCCTGTTGTTGTGGCATGTTTGGTATTCATCTTGTTGGGCTCAGTGCAGGCGCAGGTTGCCACACAGGCTCAGGGGCAGAGCCAGAGTCGGGGCCAGGCACAGGGTGGCTCTGCCACCCCTTGGAGGCAGGTGATCCAGTGGGAGAACAATGGCCGTCTGTTTAGCCTGCTGAACAGTGGAGCTGAGTATGTCCCTGCTGGGGCAGGGACCCAGGACAGAGGTCCCAGGGTGGTCGTGGCAGATACAAATTCACGCACTTCACGTAGACCTCAGGGAGGCAACGTCCGCAGACAGGCTCCGTCAAGAGGTTTTTCTGAGACTGTCCGGGGGCAAGCCAGGCATCCTTTTGGCTTTGGGCAAGTACCTGATAACTGGAGACAAACCATAGGCACCACAGGTGGTAGCCATTTTCAGGGATCCTCAAGCACTCGCTTCAGGCCATCCACAGGCTCTTCATCTTCATCGTCCTCATCGTCCTTTTCTTCGTCTTCTTATAATATACCATCCTACCCACAATACCCATTGCCTCAACAGTCTCCCTTCCAGCCAGTACCTTACGACCCTAGTTTTGGGGAGGGACCAGTAAGGAACTATGAGCCACCCTTTCAGCAGCCTGTGGGCGGTGGAGGATATGGTGTTGGGGGGTATGGTACTGGACAGGGGTTCACTGGAGGAGTGCATGGAAGTGGACTGTCCCCCATGCTACCAGGCTCTCCTTCTGACTTTCCTGAAGATGGTTACCGCTACTATTACTCTTACGGCTATGGGCCCAATCCTGTGGTTCCTGCACCACGTGCTGCCCAACCACCATTTTCCGATGGTCTGGACCACAGATACACCCACAGTATCTACAATGTGGACTCTGCCCCTGCTGTTCCTGCTGCTGTTGCCCCGGACGCTAACCATGCTACTCCTGTTGTAGTGGACAGGTCAGGGCCAGTTGGTCAACCACCAATCAGGAGCCCTCAATATGAGCAGTTTCCTCCATTTGGAAGACCACAGCCTCCCTTCCTGCAGCCTATTCCTCAAGGCAGAAATTCTCCAAACTCTGCCCCCGACAATCCTAATGTCAGTGTTGGGAGTGTGTACCGACTAGAACAGAGAGGTACAGTAAACTTTTTTTTGATATGAACTAACACAATGTAAGCTGTCTTTCACATTTTGTTCAGGAAGTTTGACCATATCTTAAATGAGTGTAAAGCATGAGTGGGATGGGAGTGGAGCCATCAAGAACATTCTAAAGCACTTAAAGTCTTTCACAAATTCAGTGAAAACATTCAACAGTCCATTCAAAGTATTTCTGTTTTTGAGGCACAAAATAAAAAAAAAGCTTGCACTGTGATTTCTGTCATGACTAAACATATGAATTTGAAGTATGCAAAACCCAGAGGAGTACAGAGCTCACTACCCCTTCGATTTTACAATCATGTTTGTTCTAGTGTTCTTGTTTGTCAGAAATCTAAAGCAATAACAATGAAACAGCTGCCTAAAAATCAGTCACTTTTTCAGTTTACAAACAAAGCAAAGTGGATGCAATGTTCATCTTTTCCCACTTGTGCACTTATTGAATCCAGGTTTTGAGAAAGCCCTGCCAATATTTGGAGATCACACACAAGAACCACTGTGTTTGGTAATGGTGATGGTGACCTCATGTAGAGTGTGGTGACAGGGGGGTGCTCAGGGGGGTGCTGGTGGGCAGTTGCTGCCTTCAGGGCTAGAGGACAGGAGAAGGTAAATAAGGGAAGGGGGATACAGTACTTCATCACCCCTTGACGACAGGGGAGGCGGGAGGGGGATGGCGGGGAAATGTGGAAAGTCCCCATTACACATGGGGTCCATTGCTTCAGTTTCTTGAAATCAATGAAATATTCAGTGTGAGTTCTTAGGGGAAGAAAAGCATTTGTCAAAACGTGCAGTACTCAGGCTAGAATATTTTTTTGTAAGATGACAGAATTTTTCTTGTACCCATAATTGATTACCTTTGTTTTCATAACCTATCACTGTGCAAGGGATGAAAAAGTTTCCCTTGAGTTTGTTTCTAATGCAGAGGGGAAAAAAATATAGTTAGCTCAAAACAAACATCTGACATTTTCTTATGTCAAGGGGAGACTTAATAAAATAGGTTGTACACACTGATCTGCATTTCTCTGCTGCAGTCTTTGTAGTGTACTATGAGTCATCATTCATTAAACACTCTAGAGCAGCGAGGCATTTCCATAGCACAAAAAGCCAACATGTGTGCAGATGCCTTAGAGTTCTCAGAAATCTTCATGATAAAGATTCGACCATTGGGAGCTGTTGAAAGATGATACTTTTATAGCAGTGCTTCATGGCAGAGCATTAAGGCTTTTACAGGATCATAGTGATGGTGATCTACAAGTTTAAAACTTACTTAAAATAGAACCACAAACATATTGTCTTTACACAGACATTTTTAAATAGATAAGAAAATATGAGTCACACTGATTTAACAACATAAACATCTATCATTGGAATGGCTTTTTAATAAATAACACAAATAAATTCAACCTATATCCACATGTGTGCTCTATGAGGTCAGTGCAAGAAATCCATTCCATTTTCTATACCCGCTTATTCCTCACTAGGGTCACACGAGCTAATCCCAGCATACTGCGGGCAAGAGGCAGGGATACACCCCAAACAGGTCGCCAGCCTATTATGGGGCACAAACAACTACCGGCAATTTAGAGTCTCCAATTAACCTAAACATGTTTTTGGAGGAAGGTGGCGAACCTGGAGGAAACCCACGCAGACACTGGGAAAACATGCAGACACAGAAAGGGCTCAGCTCAAAGCCTTGAAAGTGTGACCTTCTTGCTATGAGGCAACCGCGCTACCCACTGCTCCACCGTGTGGCCGGCGAGAAATCCGACTAAGCATAAATTGGGTTAAGTTAGTTATCAGGAATTGCAGTTAGCATTTAAAGCGTTTAGATAGATTCAATGATTATGTTTAAACTTTGAGATAAGTTCTCAACTGTTGATTTTAGGTGTCAAATGGTTCAAATTGTTCCCAAAACTATGTATCGTAAATTGGGCTTGACACACAACAAGCAGCCTGGAAATGTACTGTCAAGCGGCTGATTTTTTTTTTTTTACACTAAATTCTAACTGACACAACACGTTGTTTGATCACTGAATCATTAACTTACAGAATAAAAACACAACATCAAACATTGATGTATTCATTTAAAATCATGATGAATAGACCAGCATTGACAAAGCCAAATACACATGGTGTATTATGCAGTGTATGCCGTTTATTCTATTTATTATAATGCAACAATAAACAAATTGAATGGAATAGTCAGACCTGATCATATGAATGATGTATTGTGCTCTAATTTCCTTCACAGTCACACAATAACAGCAGCAGGCATCTCTAATTGGATCTGTGCTGCTTCCTGCACCTTCTTCCTTTATCCTCTTCCCCTTATTTGTTCAGAGTTATGTTCACCTGCTGGTTTAGATTGTAAGGTATTTGACAAATCATGTTTATTGCTGGGTTGCCCCAGAGGCTATAATGCAAAAAGAAAGAGATGATTATTTATTAAAAATGCTTTTAATTGACCATAAACTTCTCTAAATTGTTTTGCATTGTGTCTGACAGCAGGACTTGCAGCATTGCAACTTCATGATAACAAAAACATTACTAAAAACATAACTAACATTTCTGTAGTTAGTTCATTTAGCTTGTTCACAGCACATAGCATGTAAGCATGATAAAGCACCTGCTCACTGCTCTTTGATGATTCTGCCTCTTCGCTATTGTCCTCATTATCACCTGCAGACTGCTTAAACATTATGTTAGCACACTTTTACTGTGTCAGCCAGCACAACTTTTTTTTTCCTCAGGCTGAATTCCTCCAAAACATAAATCCTCATTATTATGGGCCCTGAGAACACTTGTGGCCAAGTTCTCCCCACTCTTGGCTGTCTAGCTCAGTGTGTTGTACCCACTGTTAGGAACTTCAGAGTTATTTTAAACCAGAACCTTACCCTCAACTCCCAAGATAAAAGTCTAGTGCAGTCATGTTTTTGTCCACTTAAGAAATATCTCTAGAATTAGATCTTTTGTTTATTTTAATTATCTTCAAAGAGCGATTCATGTTTTTATCACCTCTCGTCTGGATTATTGTAATGCTCTGTTTATATTCTTTGGCCAAAACAAGATTGCACATGTTTAAAGTGTCAAAAATTATACTCTTGACTTGTAAGGTTCTGCAGGTTATGGCACCGAGGTACCTGGCTGAGCTTCTAAACCCAAAGCTAGCTAAAGTTGAAGAATGATGGTGACAGGGCTGTTGCTGTTAGGGCTCCAACATAAGAATTGATCATATGCTTTGGGTGTATATTATGAACCCACATAGACTTTGACATCTGTCAGCATGTCAGTTTTCTTGGTAAAGTACCAGAGTTTGCAACAAGACAACAGCTGCTCACAGTGAAGTAGATAGATAGAAGTGGCAAAAGCTACTGCTGTAGGCAAAGCAGCATTATTTACATTCTGAATTTCATATAGCTTGGCTCTCAATTTGCATTAAGAAGGGGTCTGGGAAATGTCCATTCATTAGTTTGTATTGGAGGGATGGCTTATGACCATAGCCCAGAGCCATTTGTTGGATGCTACAGATGTCTATCAAATGTATTTGTATGAAGCTTATAGCCAATCACATCAGACATACCTAATGATGTACCCAATGGCAACAAAATAGTTTCTAAGTAAGCTTTCTTTCTAAATTACTTTCTAAGGCTGCATTGAAAGGTAAATTACCATCTGCTACCATGTTGGATCCACAGTTATCAACAAAGTCACTTCTGTGTTTTGTCATTGTCTTGCTGCACACTCCCCTGTTCTGGGATTGGCTTCCTAGATGAGGGAAAATTGGGTTCTTGGTGTCCAGACTGAATTGCAGAGTGAAGTGAAATTGCATGCAAGGACGGATGGGTATACCCAGGCTACATTTCATACACAGGGGGAAGTCAGAATTGGAATTGGAAACTAAAAACATACGGTTAAAAATTACAGTTATAAAATAAAGCCCCAAATAAAACAATAACATAAAATAGAACTACATAGAAATAATGGGACTGTAAGGAATGTAACCTGAAGTGTGTTGCCACAGTAAGGTTTGCACTGAGTACTTTGTAGTATTGAAAGCTGTGATGTCTGATATGTTTCATGAATAAGGAAATGAATTTAACAAATGCCTCAAATGTACCCTGTGTAATACTACATCATCATTTGATATCACTCTTCCTTCCTCATATTCCCAGACAATGCCACCAGCAGAAAAGACAGTAATAAAACCATAATTGGTATGGATTAATTCATTAAGGCAGCTGCAAGGCACCATCACAGTAATTTTACTAATGATACGCATGGTATCTTCAAATTAAGGGCAAAAGTTCTAGCACCTTGATACTACTAAAAATACTAAAATATATTGGAATATATCAACTGACCAGCAAAAGGAAAATGGCTGATCATAATCATGATGTTTGTTTTAAGAGGTCATAGAGTATGCAGTGAAAGCCGAGCTTCCTAAAATGGTGCATAATTATCATAGGCTGTTATGATTCTCGATTTCGACCTCAATGAATTTCAAGTGTGCTAATCTGTCTGTTCTCTGCAGCTATTAGCAATTAGTTTACAGCAGGAGTATCTGATGAATAGAGGGAGCCCTCATGTCCTTTTATTATGCTATATTATATGGTATAAAAAGCCTGGCAAGATTCAGTTTCTTTTATCCCTGCCCCACTTAGAGTGTAATGTGTGGCTTTGTCACATGCTGTTGAGAGCTGATCAGCTTTGTCTTCTCAAAACACTTTATCCCTCTGAAAGAGACCCAATTTCACATTTCAAAAGATTACGGCACAGAGAACACAGCCTTCCTGGGGTGAAGAGAAAAAATGGGGCTGAGAGTACTGTTGGAAAACCTCTGTTTCACACTGGTCTTACGATGTTTACATGATTTGTCCCAGGAAGCTTCCACCTATGCGATGCGTCTGCCTCGATGAGAGCTGTCAGAAAGCATGTTTACACAAAGCCAAGAAATGCCTCTTTGAAAATTTCAGCAGGTAGCGAGACTCACCTGGAACACTAAAAGTTCCAGAGGTAGATATAAAACAGGAATGTTCATTATCACAATTCATGTAACTCTAAATGAAAAGATAACTCTTTTCTGTTTTTTTTCTCTATTGTTAAAGCATGGTGTAATATAAATTGTAGGTTGTAATTCTTGTGATTTTATAAGCACATCTAGACATATGCTGCATTCCAATTGGGAAGCAGGAAGTTAGTTACTTCCTAGTTGTAATTTTAACCAAATACCCCCTTAGGTCAGGTTTCTGACATGGAAAGAGAATCTCAACCACCCAGAGTTCAAAATCCAAGATGACTGTTCGGTGAATAAAGAGCGTGAAACTGCAGTAATTTATTTAGTTAAAGTAAAGTAATTTATTTAGTTAAAGCACCTTTGCCTTATTTGGGTCTCATTAAATCAGTTGTACACACAGTACTGTCCAACACCTGTGAACCTGTTTCTACAGTCTTTATACAGGCAAAATATCACATAGGTGTTCCATAGTTATAAACTGATATTGCTAATAGTAGTTAAACTCTATAGTAGTTCTTTTGGTTGTTTTGGTTTTCCTACTTACTCTGCTAGATAGCCATCAACTCTGGTGTGATGTCAATTTCAGCTCTGACTGTCAACTTTCAAGGTAAATGGAATGCAGCATTAGAGGTCCATTGGTTTGACTATTTGTTGCTTGAACAAGAAAGTTTATCTTGCCTTTCTGAGCTAAAAAGGGACAGGTGATAAGTTAAACCCATTGCTGGCAATGGCCTTTACAAGCATGGAGCCGACATCCACTCTAAAAAGTCAGGCCTGGTTTTGTTATCTTGTTCCTTGGACTTGGTCAGGGTCCCACAACCATGCGACATTACTCATGTTTCGCTCAAGCATGTATCTTCTACCTCTCTATGTCTCCGTCTGGTTCTCTTGTTATATCTCTGTGCGACGCCTTTCCTACTCCCTGTCTTTGTCTTTTCTATTTGTTTACATGAAAAACATTAAAAAAGTATGAAAAACAGACTGCACTGCTATGATACTATAGCTCATGTTTCCAAGTTGATATTTTTTATTTATTTTTATTTTCCCATCAAATATGTCTAGTCATCGTATGTTTACTCTGATAAAGAAACCACAAGTCCATATTAACGTTAATGTCAAACAAGATCACATCACATTCGCCAAGAAGGCAATAATATCTATCTATCTATCTATCTATCTATCTATCTATCTATCTAGCTAGCTAGCTAGCTAGCTAGCTACCTATCTTTATAGCTATCTATGTAGCTTGTACTATGTTTCAACAAGAGATCCAAATGTAACCCTTGTGCTATCTCACCCTAAATTCACCCCTGACTGAGAGGCCTATGGAACAAAAGTGTCTCATTAGGAAGCCATGATAATTATCTGGAATGTGCGGTAATTATTGGCCAATGGCTTTCTTTATTATGACCCATTCTTGAACCGTGGGCCCTGTCACTCATGCCATTCATATACTCTACCAGGTAATAAAAAGGTTGATGACAAATATGTTAAAGAGTTGTACTGTTTTTGGTTAGCAAAGCCCACACTGCTGTTGCTGGAAAGGGCTGGATTTCAGAGAGCTCAAAAGGAGACTTGTTAGATTATCAATCTTTATAAGGTATGTTTGAGACAAAAAAAAGGTCTCTGCCTATAATACAAGTTTGATAATGTGAGATTTGATTTGTGAACAGATTACCGTTCTTCTCATATCTTCCAATAAAAACTGTGTATTTTGTGGCTGAATAGAAATATCTATCTTCTGTGTCTATCCTGATAGGTTTGCCTGATCTGGTTCCTGACCCTAACTATGTCCAGGCTTCCACATACATCCAGAGAGCCCACATGTACTCCCTCCGCTGTGCTGCTGAGGAAAAATGCCTATCAAGGTAAACTGAATTCTGAATGTACCTTAATGGATTGCATATTTAGGATATTGGTTTTGGTGCCATTTGTCTTTTGGTTTGTTTATCTGTAAACAGGCTTACAAAAAACCTACAGTGCCTATTTTTGTAAAACTCTGTGGTAGAGTGTAAAATTGGCCATTACATTTTGGATTGGATCCCACTTAAAAATGTCTATGACAATTGTTTTAGTGGCTACTAGTGGCTCCTGCTGGCCAATGTGAGTTACAGAACTTCACACTAGTGATTCAGTTATAGGCAATATCCTAATAGTTTTGCCAATATAACCACATATAATGGTTGTGCTGCACATTTGCTTGTAAGATAGAAGCCTGATCATTGGTCTTGGTGAAAGTATGCACTCTCCAACTTTATTTATCATTATTTATTTTATTCACTTACTTTTTTCCTTCTGTTCTGTTTTCATATGTGTGATAATTGTTCTAATTTGAATGGTTTCTGTAACATTTTGAGGGCAACGTCATGACTCAGTAGTTGGTAGTCTTGCTCTCTGATATAGTGATATTTCCAAGATGTACCATGCTTTGTATGCAGTAAATGCTGGTCCCTCCATGACCCTAGGATAAGTGGATGTAGAAAATTGATGAATGGATGCATGCATTAACAACAAAAGGTATTATTATTATTTTTTTTTAATGGGAGATTGATTTTTTTTAAAATATACTACAACTTTGGGCAGCATAAATCTAATCTAATATAATCTAACATAGCTTTCAGGATTACCTACCCAATAATTACTGATGGAAATAATGGAACAAGTTGACCAAAAGCTCAATATGAACTAAAACCTGGTCACCTTTGAGGAGAGGTTCATTTCTGTTTGTTGGAGAATAACATCCCTGAGCCCTGGGCCTGGGCCCTTTGACTGCCTTTGCACTAAGGACACTATTGAAATGATGACGGTGTGCTGTACCCATGGCTGCTCTATTTGCCCTCTTCTCCCATCACAAGCACAGTCATCCCTCAAAGCCCTTTCATATCCTGTCTGAGTTTGCAGCAATCACCGACAGATGGGCTGTTGTAATTTGCCATACACTCCAATGTCAACAACAGCCACAAGACGAATGGCTTAGATCTTCAGTGGTATTGTGAACTCGAGGTTGTGCCTCCTTCACACACAAAAAAAGTGAATCATGCAACAGAGTATGCACCTCACCTTGCTCCCTCTCCCCATGTTGAAACTGTGTATTTGGAGAGATGGTTGTAATCTGTAGAATGAATTATTTAGTAGATATGCTCCTGCCTCCAAGCCTTTCCTGTCCTGTTTTTTCCTCTTCTTGTCTTAGTTATGAGAAACAGACATGCCAACATCGTTTTTGCAGACATTTGCATGCGCATTTGCCTTACTTTTCTTTTGTTTCTGTCGTCACATATTTGTCTGCCATTCAGCTCAGCCTATGGCCCCGAGACCACCGACTACGATATTAGAGTCCTACTGCGTTTCCCACAGAGGGTGAAGAACAAGGGTACTGCTGACTTCATGCCGAATAGGCCACGTCATACCTGGGAGTGGCACAGCTGTCATCAGTAAGTATTTAATATGAACCAGATTTTACCTAATCAGTAAGTCATGGTTTACTGGCTGCAGTATCAACTGTTATGGTAATCACAGAGCTAGTTAGCAAACATTTTTGTGTCAATCCTGTTTGATCCTAACAGACTTTATTATTTATTTACCTTTCTGTACTTTGTACAGCTACTTTTGCATTTCCAGAATGTATAGATGTTGGTTTTAAATGTCGGATGAGTTCAATATGTTGCAAATTGTGAAACAGCTGCAGTCACATATCAATGAATTTGAAAATTAACCTGCTAAAGTAAAATCACTACTAATCAGCTTGTTGACTGGAGGATGAATATTATTTGATTTATTCAGTGAACCATGATCAATGAGGATTTGTATTTACTTTGTCAATTGAAATCAGCCTTGTTTTTACATTCGATAAAGAGGCCTCAGCATAATTCTATATCTATAATTCATTTTATCCCTTGTAGAACAGTGCACCAAGTGTCTCAATTTTTGTTACACTCATTGATTTTCAATAGAGTGCCAGACTGATAAATGTCAGATCTTCTGATCAGGATGGTTATAACCAGACCAATGATTCAACATTTCATTCATATTAATTCAAACTTTACTGAAATAAGGGTCATACCAATGAAAAGTTACGAAGGAATGCACTTCTCTAATTTATTGCAATTGCTTTAGAGGTGAGCAAGACACAAAGGGGAGTCTCTGTATCCGTTGGTTCATGTCGTAAATTTTGTTATTTTGTCAGTTATGGTCTCTTCTGAACGTCTAGAGCAACACCCACCTCATCTCTTTGTGGAATCGAAGAAAGGGTTTGTCCTGTAAACTCTAAACAAAACCCAGCAGTCCTCCCTTCAGGGATGTTACCCGGCATACGGCCCCCAGTTTCCCTCAATAGACAGTATCTAGGAGGAAACTGGAGGATGATGAAAAAAAGACAGGAAATAAGTGATATTGGACACAGCCCTGTGGCCCGTTTCCAAATTTGCAACCAGCAAGCTGCAGTTTGCAACATGAGGTTATTTCCTCTCACATTAAATTTGACATGTTCACATAAACAAAAGATTTAAGATTCAAAGGGTTTGTTGTCAGAAACAAGTTGAACCAAGATGAATGCCAACATACAACACAATAAGTAGATTCATTAATAATGCACATTTAAATACAAAATATCAATAGTAATAAAATACAATATAAACTATATATACAATGTAAACTTTGTATATCTAGATCAAATCAGCAAAAATGTGCAAATTAAGAAAATAAAAAAATAAATATATTTGCAATTTATTATTATACAGGGGAGAAGATTGTTGCACTCATGAATTTATCAAACAGAGGAAATGTTACCATTAGCGCCGTTAGCAGTGCCAAACATCTTCTGGAAAACACTGATTTTTTGACGTGAAAGTTATTTATTTAGTGTTTTTATCTGTTTTAATCACCAAGTCTGTTTGTTTTGGAGGAGGAAACATCTGCAGATAATCCAGCGCCAGGTAAAAATCTCCTGAACATCTGGCTCTTCAACTATAGAGTCACAAGTTGAGCTAATCTTGCAACATCTGCTTGTCCACTGAACAGCGTCGGAGAAACAAAGAAACTTATTTATCCAGTATTTGTTTTTTTCCTGGGTTTTAATCATCGGGTACATTTGTTTTGGAGGGAATAAAACAAAACAACAGGACAATTCACTCTGAATTCCACGTTACATGAAACATAATGATATCTCACTGTGCGGGTTTGACCAATTTTTTTGCGAGCAGCTTTCTCATTGTTTCTTCCTCAGTGGACATATTTTCATTGGTTTAGCAGGGCAGCAGTGGCTCAGATTAAATATCTCTCAGGGGCTGCTGATGAGGTGATTCTGTTGGTATCGCCGTTGTTTTATGACATTATATTCTATGTGGACTGGCTTTTATCTCAATTTCAGCCAGTCCGCCCCCTGACACGAATGCCAGGCTCCGCTTTACTGCCCTCATCTTACAGGAATGTGAGTGGCCGTTAGCAGATTGGCAGTGTTGTTGCTGTCTGACATCAGTCTGCATTTATACAGTGGGTCCCAGAAGGCAGGAAGCCAAGGCAATCATTCCGCTGGCTGTGTGATCAGAATGACAAATCAATCCATTTTTGCTGTCAATCTGTGACACCGGCTCACACAGCTACTGGAGTATGATGGTAAGGATATAGGTTACTGGGTGAGTGCTCGGTTTCAAAGAAATCGCTTTAGGGGAAGAAAATCTTAAAGAATCCCAGATCCTTACAGTAAACTTTCCTGCGGTACATTTTTGTCGTATAAGCTGTGAAGATGACACTTTTGCTTTTCATTCCACTCACTCTTATCTTTCCCTCTGGAGTATTATAGGAGGGGACAGGAACTGCATCCTCTTGAGTATCATGATCTGTGAAAATGAATGGAATTCTCTATGTGTAATAGGAACCAGAATTCCATGTGGATCTTATTTTTCTGCCAGTCAACAAAGGGAATTTTTTGGTTTTACTTTTATTTTTGATTCATGTTACAGCACGTCTTTACAACACGACTATCAACCTATGTGACCTTTGTGGTTAAAGATCATGGATGATCTTTGTGCAGGTGCCAGGACACATGTCTACATATCCTGGTTGCGTTTTGTGGAAGCCAAATGTCAGGCACCTGCTAAATAGTTCTCAAAGGGCCTACTGTAATTTTCTGTGTTTAGCAGCTCAAGCTGTGATGTGAGAAACCTCAAAGTCTTGTTTGTTGCAGCACAAGTGGAAAATGACTCATGACTATGAAGAAGGATTGGAATGTTTTGTATATTACGATTACAAGCTATTCTTGTTAAATCCTCTATGTGTTCTTCCAACCCTGCATTCTCGGTAGTTGACATAGTCAGTGAGGGATCCAGGAATCCAAGGAGGCAGGGGACCTTTCCAGGCACCTCATAGTCCACTGCCTCCCCCTCCCTATCCTTTTCCCTGCTTCCCACACTCTTTCTTTCTGTCTCATTCTAACACACACACACACACACACACACACACACACACACACACACAGGCATACATTTAATGGAGATAATCATCTCAAGACTGCCACAGAAACAGATGGTAGTTTCAGGAACACATACAAAGACTGTTACAAACTTGCAGGCTTTTAATTTCCTTCCTAACTTCTCTTTATACACATGTATTTGTATAAATAGACAAACACATGCAGTATTTACATAAAATACATATGTTCCCTTCTGCCTCACATAAAATAAATAAAAAAAATAATAATCCTACATATAGAAAAGGTCACTACATCCGCATTTCAACAGAGACACAGAGTCATTTAAACTAGTAGTTGAAGTACAGATAGTGTTCAGACTTAGATAACAACAGACAGGTTTCTACCTGAGAGCAATCCTAATTGATTGCCTCAGCTATGGAAAGAATGAGTCGCTGAATGGTCACTTGCTCCATCAGTGGAAAGTACCCACTTTTCCTTCCAAGTCATCCTTCAATCTTTAATGACTGTTCCAGAAAAGCAGTTGCTATGTTGAAACATGGGCCATGAAGTAAGGCGAAAGGGCAATATTTGTATAGCCTGAGTTTGTCTGACTGTAAGCAATCCAGTGCTTACCTCACCTGCTGCAACAACTAAAGTCAACACCACTTAAGTGTACGGTATGGAGCCAATACTAATAATAAATCCTTTCAACTGATACTTCAAGGTATATACAAATTATGGGTAACACTTAACACCATTTTACATAAGAGGCCATAACAGTAATTAATGCCTCATAAACTAATAATTCATTAATATAGGATTAGAGTCTGTTCTCTAGGACTTATTAACAAATCATTAATTATCAGGTCAATCCTGGTTTGTTTCTTGCTTGTTTATAAATACAAATTTAACACACTCTGTCTGACACAGCCTTAACACTTTCTTGCATAGTGTTTCCATATGGCAACAATTTCTCTATCAGCTGCTATAAAAGCTATGATATAAAATCAATGTTTTTACTGTTAGCCATGAAAAGGGGGCTTTTATTTTGAAGGACATACAATTTATGAGGTCACATGACCAGAATATCCTGTCTGCTCATGGACAGTTGACATGTGAGTATCATTGTCTTACAACTGAAGTTTGCCTTTGATTCAGAATTTTGGAAACTTTTAATTCATTTCTTTAATTTTAAAAGTAAACTTTATTTTTGTATTATAAAATCATTCAAAACATTTTCTTTACCATATCTAAGTAATATTTCATGCAATAGAGGGTTAACAAAACATTAATAGATGAGTTTCCTGGTTTATTGCTAGGCTGCTGTATTCACTTGCAAGGATTCAGTGTGGCTTAGAAACCGCCAGTGGAGTATTGCACATATACTGTAGGTCATAACCAGCAGGATGCTCACTGCTTACATATTGCATCAAAGTGATGAATGAGTTCATGTTTTTAAACCTGACAGTCATGCTTCATGTTCAGCAGTGTTCCACAGGGGCCTCTGTCATGTCATATCTGTCATGTGACAGGCAATGAGATTTGTGCATCTATGTGCTGCACTTAGAGCACAGCACTTGGATTAAGTAGTTTCAGTACTATAGGAAACCATGTTTTGCGGGTGTTGTTGGGTGTTCTAGCTAAACATTCCTACTAAAAAATACTACTAAAATACTAAATAAAATACTTACCCTAGATAGTGAGTTAATTTTTTTTTTTATGACAATTTTCCAAAATTCTGAATAAAAGGTTGTGAGACAATGATGTGCATATGTCAAATGTCCATAAGGGACTGGTGGGAGGCAAAAGGGACTGGTAAACAGGATATTCTGGTGATGTTACCTCATAAATTGCATGCCCTTCAAAATAAGAACCACACCTAACTGCAAAAAGATCAGCTTTTTAGAAAAATGAAGACAAAGTAATTGTTGCTATATGATAACACAATGTGATACAGGGTTAACTGAAGTTTAATAAACCATCTCTTTGTAGATGATAGTTATTAAGTAAGTCTTGTAGTAAGTCTTACCGCATGTTTAGACAGTTAAACTACTAAAGAGTGACATTCAATCTCAAAAAAGCTGTAATAGGAATCCAGAGTTTTGTAAGTAGGCAAAGTTGGTATAATTATTATAATATGTCCTTCACTAAGTTATTTTCACTGCTATGCATAAATCCAATAATAAAAAATAGGAAGACTGTTGTCATTGTACTCCATGGAATATGCCTGTGTTAGCATGTCATGTAATGATGTGCACAGCAGGCTCTTAAAAAGCGAATAGCATCACAGGTCACTTTGACATTTGGTTGAGGTCCAAGCCATATAGCAGTTAATATAGCAGATGATTTCAAATGGACCAGCTCATTGACAGAGTCAGTCATTGAGAGTCACTTGTTTCAAATTCCGGTTCAGTTGAGATGATCAGTGACCATGTGCATCCAGCCTTTCCTAAGCTGCTAAAGCTGTGCAAACACACACAGACATACTGCGAGCAAATACACTTTGACAGCGATGCGCGCACACACACACACACATCCACACACATATTTACACACGCCCACATTAAAAAATAGCCATTAGCACACACACATTCACATTGGCACACACACGATCGCACACGAGAACACCTCTGATCTTGCCGACTGATAGAAGCTAATTAACAACATTCATACATCATTAGGGTGTTAATGTCTTGCTTCAGCAATATTTTATCGTTGCCATCAATTAGTATCCATTGTCCTTTGATACTTTATGATGTGTTCAGTCAAGGTGCAACATCACGTTCATAAACATGAACAGATTAGGTCAACCGGTTGAATATACACTAAATAAATCCACAGTTTGTCCATTTTAAGTTGCCTTTAAACCTGGAAGGACAACATTTAGACAATGTGGAGGTTCAAAACCTTAATAAGCAGGTTATAATTTATACATAGATGTCATTTCATAGCCATACAATAAATCTGGACTAAGTTAAACTCTTTGTTACCTGCATTATCTACGATGTTTGTTTCATTTTTCAGTCTATGCACAGTGATTTTTTTTTCTACAGACACTACCACAGTATGGACGAGTTCAGCCATTATGATTTACTGGAGGTCAGCACTGGCCGTAAAGTGGCTGAGGGACACAAGGCGAGCTTCTGTCTGGAGGACACGACCTGTGACTTTGGTCATTTGAAGCGCTATGCCTGCACCGCTCACACTCAGGTAATCGCAAGATAATGAGTGGAATTTGACAAAACGATTACTCCCCCAGTAAATTTTGGTTGCCTTTTTTTTTTTTTTTTTTTACAGTTTCAAGTTGCACACAAGATGTTCCTTAATACCTGAATGAATGTCTTCCCTCCCCTCTGTTTGCTCAGGGTCTGAGCCCAGGATGTTACGATACATACAATGCTGATATTGACTGCCAGTGGATCGATATCACAGACATCAAGCCTGGAAACTACATACTAAAAGTAAGAGTGAAGTGATATTTTTTTGTGTAGACATTTGTTGACAGCATTAAGGTCACATTTTATGGAAGTTAGGGGTCTGTTTTGAGTTACAAAAGAGTCACAAAGTCACTGAAGTTTGTAAGTTTTGCAGAGTTTTTCAGGTTGCAGCATCTAATTTCATTTAAGCAATATGGCTGAATAATATGTATGAGTGTATGGTGAAATGTAACGTGGCATCTGCATTTGTCTTCTCAGCTTCAGGTCAATCCCAAGTTCTTGGTGCTGGAATCCGATTTTACCAACAATGTGGTCAGGTGTAACATTCACTACACAGGACGGGTTGTTACAACAACCAAATGCAAGATCGCACAGTAAGTAATTGCAGCAGGTATAGATCTTAATCAGATACTCAAATGTTTATTAATAATTCACTGGGTCACATTAATGTCAGTGTTCTAGGAGTATTATATGTTTTGGTTGTTTTATGTTTTTGGGAAAGATGCATTTTGCCATTTTATACAATGCAGCATGCTGACGTATTAGATCATATATGCTGTAGAATGGTATCTTTGAGGCAAATTGTAAATCAGTGTTCATGTTCCCACCCCTGAGTCACAGAAAACCACATGATAGGGCAGCGGCTAAATGCAGTTTTATGAAGAGCCTCAAAGTGTTTTGAATTACTTAGTGGACTTAATGGGGTCCTGGCTGAAATATTTGATGGTTTAATGAATTATGTCCTCATTCTCCAGTTAAGATTAATGGGCTCTGAAACTTTCATATTTTCCCTTAAAGGGAGATGCAAGGGTGTTGAACTTTTCGATAGTGCTATTAGAGTATCACTGCACTAAGAATTACTACCATATCTTCAAGAAAAGACTTTATATCGCGAGCAGATATGTATATGGTGGCCTAAGGGTTAGAGAAGTGAGCTTAGGACTAGGAGGTTGAGTGAAGTAAAAAAAAAAAAAAAAAGCAGAGCTTGTCCCTCCCTCATTATCACCACCACTGATCAGTCTGTGGTTGTACTGGGCAGCTTCCAAATGTTCCAAATTCCAAATGTGTGTAACTGTGATTGTGATCAGTTGTTCCTGCAAAAGAGAGGCTACATCTCAGTGAGAAAGAGGGTCATTAGGTTCAATTGCTCCAGCCAATCTCTGTTAATTACACCGTCAGTGAAACATATTAATATATAATATCAGTATTATAGCAATAAAAGCTGGATATAATAATAATTTTTTAAAGGCTCTATGTCACATAAAGTGAGATTTTCTATTACTTGTTTTGATTTTAAGAAGATATAGGTTCTATAAAAACTGCCCCGATGTTTAAAAACACTTAATGCACATACAAATGCTAACCAGTACAAAACGACCTGTTCTCTTTAGAGTTTTAGAAAGAAACTTGACACAGAAGATTTAAAACTATATTGAAATGATTTTTTGTAATTGCTAACATCCCTATAAGAAATTAAAGAAATTATTAGTAACTTAAAGTAACAGTTTGATATGTCTCTTCTGAAATAAATGCTCACAGGCAATAGAAGCAACATGAGAACCTGGGATTCATCCATGTTTAGGACAATGATCTATTTAATCAGTTCAGCCAAAGCTATCACCATATGATCTTGGTATTTCAATATTTGATTGTTTACTGATCACCACACAAGTCAAAGAGAGGAAAAAGGGAGAGATTATTCATGTGTGAACAGAAAACTCGCTGCATGTAAATGGAATTATAAATTGGCATATACAACATTGTAATTCACAGGGTCAGGATTGGTATTAACTTCATATCACCAGTCATTTTCTTCATTTTTTTATGTACAGTATCTCTGTACACAAAAAACTCTATCTCTGTATTGAAGATACTGAAAATCCTTGATCCTGGAGTGATCCTGGGGTGCTATAGCTACTCTAACAAAAGTGTTATGTATTCTGTTTAATTTGCAGGTCTTGATCAGGCACTGGAAGGCTGCCACGCTAGAGTGACCCTGATTGCTATTCCATTGAAATGTGAATGGAATGCATTTTTTTTTTGTTGGCTCATTGTTGATGTAGTTTGTCTTTACTGTTTTTTGTGCCGCTTTGGTATCCTGGGCCCATGGCAAGTGAAGGATCTGCTGGCACTGATAAGAATATGGAGGTTTAAAGTAAACACACACACATACACACACTCACACACATATTGCATATTGCATTTTGCATGTTGATGTCCCAATAATGACAGTTTAGATCCCTGCAATCTGTTTTATGATATTATCTTCCCAACAACATAATTCATATTGAGACTAGCCACCTTGGTTTGGTTACATGCTTTTGACACATCATTGACTTTCAAAAGAGACATTTACTGTATGAGCACACAGCACAAATCATACATCCACAGCCCCTGCAGACTGTCTCCATTTGAATTATAAATAAAGTGAGAAATGGTGCCGGTGCTGAAATGAGTGGTTCCAGACACACCAGGGTTCAGCTGCAATCCAAACAATAAAATTAGGGGACAAAATCTTCCCAGGTGCATTCATCCATGCAGCGCAGGGACAAACAGAAAGGCCCAGTGACCCAGAAGAACCACAGTATAATGTGTTAGTTGTTTTTGCTCTCAATCTCTCTCTCTCTCCTTCTCTCCTCGCTGCCTTAGTGGGTCAGGTGAGGATACTGTGATTCTCCGGGCACATCTTGCTTAATGTTGTGTTAACAGCAAGAGAAAGACAACAGGTTCTATTTGCATTTGTCTTCTCATCAAATTGATAACTCAACATAAAGACAGACTGCTAGTACTGGGCACTGTCCTCCTCTAAACCCTGCATATTCAAATTGTGCCCCCCGTTCATCCTTTGGTAATACAGTTCAGGCAGAAAAGGGCACTTTCCAGAACACAAGACTCACAGTGTTTTGACTGTATGTTTATACTGCCTTGAGTTATCTTCTTCAACTACCAACACTGGTCAGATGGCACATAAGTCATCTATACCTTTGAAGAATGTATATACACATATTCAACTGATGCATGAATTTGATGGTGGAAAGAATTTAGTTGTAACTGATTGTATTTGTTTATCCAGTTTTACCTGTTACTGTAATTTGTGAAATTCAGTGAACTTTTATATGTTATTTTTTCTTGATAATTTGAATTATTCTCTGTTTTAGTCAAACTGTATGCATTATTGGAGAAAAGAAACACTGCTACAAACTTATTATTGTAATGCAGAATACCAGAAAGCCGTCTCTACCTACCTCTCCAACTGAGTGGGCTGTTGTTTCCTGTTAAGTGTGGTTTCCATTGGAAATTCCTGGGATTGCTCACTGTGGCCTTCTACCACTCCGGTGTAGCACACACCTACTGTAAAACGCTTTAATCTATCACAGAACATATTTGAGATTTGAGACTCAGAAAGAAAGAAAGAAAGAAAGAAAGAAAGAAAGAAAAAGGTATCCCATCTGAATCCAATCTGTCTGCATTAATCAAACTGTTACAAAGCACCCAAATGTATTAAATTTAATTGATTTTGAATTGAATTATTTAATTTTTTTTAAATGTATAATTTTGAAATTTTACATTTTGAAATAGAACATCATGAATGCAGAACAAATCCAGCCTTTAGTATTTGATTTATTGGTAATAGTATACAGACCTGTCATATTGCAATGTAAATACTCTGTTTAATTTTGGTTTTATTTGTTCTGCAAAATCTATATGTATGGTTACAGAGAAATATTCAACAACATGTGATTCTGACATTCAGTGGAATGACAGCACAATAGCAGGTGACAGTTATACAGCATCTTTGACATGTGGTGATGAAATTTGTGTTTTTTTCTGACAGTGAACACCTGTCAAAAATACCATATACAATAAACACATTTACACTTTTGACGTGTGCACAGACTTGAATATGAATGCTGTGCTTGACTCTTTAAATGTGTTCCCTGTGCTGCATATGAACACACATCTGCAGGTTTACAACAAATGTGTATGAGTGAATTCAAAGGAAATCCTGAATGACAAGTGTGACAAGTAACTGGAATCATCCCCTTCTTAAAGGATTAGGTGTGATATGTTTAATGCATCAATGCATTTTTTTCCAGGTACCAATTCAAAACGAGATGCAAATCTGACCTTTACAAATACAGAAAAATATACACTGCATATAAAGATGCCTAAAACCACCATATGTGAATGCAACAACTATGTCATGGTACCTTTGTCATACATACATAAAGCAGTCACACTAGTTTTCATGTTATAGTCAAGTTTCCACAAACATGGTTAGATGTCTGCAGATGTCTGCATCAAAAATATGATTAGGCTACATTTCCATTTTTGTCACTCACTGTTACCAGACAGCCCAGGATTCCTTCATTTTTTTATTCAAGCAACTTTGCTTTATTTGGACATCACATATTTACACAGCATCTGAAAGTAGAAACATGTCAATTTTTGTATTTGTTCAAACAGAATCACAGACATATATGTATACAACTAAATGGAGTGAAATAGTGAAATAGAAATTTAAATAATATATATATATATATATATATATATATATATATATATATATATATATATATATATATATATATATATATATATATATATATATATATATTAAATGTGTCCCTGCGACCCTAATGAGGAATAAGCAGGTATAGAACATGACTGACTGGCTGAATAAATATGCATTATTGATTCATGAAAAATAATATTTGGTTAGCATACATAATCAAATAATTTCAGCATCTTCAAGAATTCAACTAATTGAAGCTAATCCAGAAGAACAGCTTGATAACAAATGATGGGAAAGTGCATTTCTAAGCAATGGAAGCTGTAGATACTTTATCAAAATATGAGAGGACAGGTTGCAATGTAATATAAAATGTCTTAGTTGACCCCCTAAGAATGAATGATTTTTTCCAGTTTGAGGAATGACAGTACATCAGTCTGCCAAGATCATTCTGCTGGAGGCTTAGGTGATTTCCAGTGTAGGAGGACGCATCCATGGACAGTGAGAGAACCATTTAATTCATTTAATTCTTTTCAGGAAATTCAGAACAAATTAGGGGGTGCTAAAATGGCAATGTGTAGACAGGGTGAAATATCTGTACCTAGGACTTCTAGTGATTTTGAAAAAAGTTTTTCCAAAATCTGATTTTGAGCATTACCTGAAAGAATGTGTAGAGTAGAGAGTGTAGAGGTACCTCTTTTATAGGCCTTATAAGTGCCAGGAAAGTATTTTGATAGTTTTGCTTTGCTTAAATACATTCTTCACAGCACCTTCCACTGCATAAGGTCGAGATGGGCACAGGAGGAGAAATAATGAACCTGCACTTTGGCTTTTTCCCATCAGGGGTTCTGAAACTGGATTCCCAGTTCAGCCTCCTAGTCATGTTTAATTTTAGCAAGGGGAAGCGGGTCAGAACTGATGATACAGCTGTTAAGTTTAGATGTCAGAGCTTCTGTATTTTTCTAAAAGGTGGAGACAGTATAAAAATTGATTTCAAGGCAGGTTACATTTGCTGGCCAGATTTGTGAAGTTGTTTCTATTGGCCCAGTTAATAGGTACTGTTTCATGAAGCAACAGGTCATCTGCATACAGAGAGACCTGGTGCTCCATATTTTCTTTAAGGTCTTCAAATCTATGGCTAAGGGTTCAATAACCACTGAAAACAACACCAGTGACAGCAGACAGCTGTGGCATGAACAATGTGGAGTATGTTGAGTGCTGACTGTGTGAAACTGGGCTTGAGGAGATGAATAATGAAGATGGCCACTGGAAATGAATTTCTAACCAAATCCTAATTTTTCAATAAACACCCACACTCCACTATGTCAAAGGCCATTTCAGTATCCACAGAAAATACTACTTCAGGCTTTGTTAAGAAGATTCCATATATTTGAGAATATGTGATGTCTTCCTCTGATAAAGCCTGTTAGGTCTTCAGATTATTGAGGGGAGACATATTCTACCTTGCCAAGTCTTTTGCCAGTGGCATTGAAAGTGGCATTGATTTCCAAGGGAGCAGGTTGTTAAGTTGGTTTGACTGGACATATAGATTTGAGGAATGTGTCAGGATACTGATTGGTGTTTGAGATGAAGCGCTGGCAGACTACCAGCCTTGTCGCCACATTTGTTGAGTGTCCATTTTGACCTCAGTATGCTATGCTGTGCCATCTCTGTATAGGACAGATGAAAGTTTGGAGTTTGGAAGTTCACTTTTTGTTGGCAGAGATCTGGAGCAGGTTTTCGTGTGTTTTGCTTATCAATAGCAGTTGTGTCTAACTCTTAGAAAGGTCTTTAGGGTTTCCCAAATTAGTTTTATTTTTAGTTAGTTTCAAATTTTTAAAGTGTCAAATTTGAGGTCTAGTAATATGGGGGGTGGGGGGTGAGAAGAATTTGTAAGAAATGGCATCTAGGTATAAAAATCTCCAGAGATCCATAGCTTTCCTGGCCCATCAAAAATGGTGTTAGTGCTGTGGTTACTTGTGAGAGCGTGGTAACCTTGAATTTTGAACGATCCAGTTGGGTGTTCATAACACAGTTTAGGTCTCCTCCAAGAAATAAATATGTCTACACATGGAATAGAGGAAAGAAATGTAGCCATAATTTTTGGCATCATCAAAACTAGGAGCATATACACACACTAAGATAATTGCTATGTGAAGAAGTCTACCATTACATTCAGGAACTATTTTTTCAGGTAGAAACTAAAGCTTTTTAGGAACCATAATGGCTGTTCCCCTGGCCCTTGTGTTAAATAATGAATGGAATACCTGTCCCACCCATGGCCGCCTCAGCCTTGTGCGGTCACTTAAATTGAGGTGAGCCTCCTGGAGGAAAACAATGTCCTGTGAAAGACTTTCACTTATTGGTCATGCTATCATTGATAGACTCAGTCATAAATCCTACTAGATATAATCTCTGGAAAAATGTAATTTAACTCCAAAAAAGACAAAGGAAAGAGACATAAAAGGATGTAGTATATGAAACCAGCCATGGTTGCTGACATACAGCAAACAAATGTGAGATATTTATGTCAAAAAGTGTGACCATCATATGGTGCCTCTCCCTCTCTACACAGTGCACACGCACAAAATCAACAGGCTTAGCAACATCAGAAAAATCTGGGCCTAACCAGAAGTCAGATCTAGTTACACTCTTTTTTCTGCAAATGAACGCTTAACATAATTTGACTTCTTTCAGCAACAAAGCGATCGAGACCGATCACATTATGCATTGCGAGTCATTACATGGTTGTACAACACCACATCACAACAGCGAGGGACAAGCTTATATTCATCACATTCAGAAACACAAACACTGACTGGAAAAATGTTGATTAAAGATGCAACACATTGTCACATGGAAATGGAAATGTTGACTAATGAACAGTACTTACAGGCTTCACCACACTAATCACATTGACAGTGGATAAAATGTGTGGTTGAAATTTACAACTATACAGAAATGATCCATTTCAAATATAAATTCACAATGCAAACTTATTTTTTAATAAAACCAAATGTGTAGATTTAATAGAGGAAAACAGAGGAGAGGGACAAACAGCATTAAAACACACCATTTTGGGGTAGAAAAGATTTTTAAAACAATTCAGTTTGTTATGTTATTTTAGCTATGAGACCTGAAAGATGCAGTAATGCAGGGTCCCTAATTGTTAACTCACTACTTACTTTTAGTTGTCAGCTACTGGATGGTATTTGGAAAACATGTAGGCATTCCTCATAGAGGTATTTCCTGTCCATAGAAGACTGAAAATACATTATCTGGTTGTTTCGATATGCATTTCTCACTCTCATATTTGGTCTGTCCTAACAAAACCCTGACCCCTGTGATGGGACTTCCTCTTGGTATGGGTTGTTTGTTCAGGCTGTTCACATGAAATCCTGTTCCAGCCCTCTACACCACATTATGTTTGTTGTGATGGTGCTGCAGTGCAGTGCTCCGTGTGCTCACATGAACTTCAGTTGGACCATATTTTAGTGTGTGTGTATGTGTGGGAAAAAGGAAATATGACAGATAGTGGGCCTAAAATTTCACATATCGGTACCATCTGGATGGGCAAATTCTAATTGTGATTTTTTTTTATTACTATACATCCTTAACTTATGTTTTAGTATGATAGAACTTTGATTATTCATTTATGTATGTATGTGAGCTTGAGTATATACATATAACCTATGGAGGCAATATGTGAGATATATATATATTAGATTAATGATAAGATTTATAAAAAAAAAAAACATTTTTAGTCTTTGTCTAAGAGAAGAGAAAGCCAAATGATAATTTGAAATAGTTTGCACATAGTTTTTGTTTGTTTGATTGTATATTTGTTTTGTTTTTGTTTCACTAAATAGCTTAACAAGTCATATTTTCTTTCTTCATTAACGTTCTCTGTTATTTTGGTGCATGCTCTCATTCAGCTGCTAGTTATGTAGCTTTAATGAAGCCTCCATGGGGGGGCTAATGCACAATGTCCACCAGGAGCCTCTTTTACTGTGTTGGCTTCATATTCTTAGTACTAGTAATGAAAAGAACATACCACACTGCATTCCCAACAGCAGGGGCTGTCAAAACAGTTGAGTTAGAGACATGTAAATGATTTAGAAACACTTCTTCCGACAAATGAATATGCAATTGTATTTATCAGAAATGTGCCTGAGGGTATTTCCCAAATGAATCCAAACAGAGTGAGATTTTGCGTGGAGCACATAAAAATCCCCCAAGGGCTGTACAGAACAAAACCCACTGTATCGCTGAGATATGGAATATACATGATGCACAATTCCCGACATGCCAACACAAGCATGGTTCTGAAGAACTAGAACAGAAGCAAACTGGAGGGACAAATCAACACAACCCGTGGCAAGCAAAGAACAGCAGAAAGTGCCGGTATGACTGGTCAGAACAGCTTGTCTGATTGTGCAACACCTGCACAATTACTGTCTCAGTGGTTTCTTTGGCATACACTGTATATAAATATGGTCATTGCAAGGTGTGACATCACAACAAGCTTGCAAGCTTATTCAGTTTGTTTACCTGCACAGTTAAATCAAACTATGGTAATAGTATGTCTACTAAGACTACTGGCCTAGTCCCAGTATACATGCACAGGTGGTAAATCGATTTATTGACAAAGTCCTGTCACCTCCACTAAGACAGGTGGTGATATTCACTCTTTAGCTTGCACTGTTACTGGTTGCACAATTGACAATTTTGCAAATATGTTACGACATATTTTCTGTTCATTCTACTTACCAACTTTCCAGCTACTTCTGCTTTAAACTACACTGATTTCAATCATATTATTTGGGTGTATTAGTCTGACTTTGCAAGTTTGATTTCAGTCAGGCTTACACATTAATTAGATATTCTTAGGTGTCGTGAACATACTGAGACCGCTAAGCATGCACATTTGGGCTAACGTTAACTACTTCAGCTAAAATGCGCTAACAAAGAAGGTATTATAATCAAAAAATTAACTTACAGAAATATTGCATCAATAGTGTGACTCAGAGAAAGTGCCAGAGTCAGAAGGGTGAAGGCAGGTGAGCGAACTATTGACTTATTTCAAGTGAGAAGTTGACACTTTTTAAATGGAAATAAAATTGGAGCCAGTGTGGAGTGGCTGTGCTGGTTGCTGCTTGGTCTTTGATGATTGTAACAGATGACGGGATATGTGGCATCATTTATTAGTCTGAGGGTTGAAACAGAGGATTTAAAGACTGCACAACACCAAGCGAATCCAAGCAATACTGGAGATTTTGCAAACAATAATAAGTGTTTCTGATTATCTGTAGCAACAGGCACATTGTACTGCATGTCAGTGTCAGTGCCTGAGCAATGAAAAACATGCTGGCACCTGATCAAAATAACATGCGGCGAGATGTATTAGCATTATTACAAAAAAATGAAAAACTCTGCACGCCGATCAGGTTGCAACATGATAAGAGCAAATCCATTACATATGTAAATAGTCTACTTTGGGCAGCAAGTTTTATGCTGTTTGATCACAGATAAGCAGAAGATCTGTAGGTAGAGCTATAAAACACCCCAAGACACATATTTCCTCTTACAACAAGCCGTATTTACTTCACCAGCAAACCTATGTAAAGCAACAGGTATTTTGCAGCTGCAAGCTTGTAGCATAATTGAGGAAAAAGATCAGGTGAAGTGAAGCAGGACTGATTAGATATTCCAGCGTTCTCAGTGGTGAGATGTCATTGACTACACAAAACCCCAGCGGGGATGGAAGCCATAGGTGTAATGCTGCTGATGCTGAAAATGGAAAAACACAAAGAAACACCTTTTCCTAGGTTTCAAGTTGTCATTCATGACCAAATGAGTGCTGAATCGCCATTGGCTTATATTTCTGGCTCCGTGAAGCAGGTTATGACCATTACCCTTGTACAGTGATGTACAGTTATGTATTATCTACTCTACACAGCAATGAAGCTGAAATAGATCAAACTCTAATGATCCGACACAAATACAGTAAGATCATGAAGGTTGTTATACATAGGAAGATAACTTTGACCTATTATAAGTTACTGAAATATTTTTGTCTCACTCCAACATTCATCACTAATGCATAATCACAATGTGGCCTAAATGGCACATTGTCAAAATATTTGAGCAAAATAAATCATTTTCTTTATCTACCTTTATTCTTTGCTTTCTACTTTTTTCTACCCTGCTGCATGTCCATATAATTCAGCTGATCTGTTGTTAGACAGTTATCTCACTCACGCAGTGCATAATCATAAGTGTGGTGACACTGATGACAAGGTGACAAAATTCGGCTTCAGTAAAGTGCACATCTGAGCTCCCCCCTCCCCACCTCAGTCCCATTTTAGCTGCAGTCGGTGTGTAATATTTCACAGTGAGGTCATGTCACCATGTGTGCTCAAACCATAATTACCATTCATGTTTAATCAGACTTTTTGTCTGGAGAACTTGGCCTCCACAATCAGCATGTAGCATGTGCAAGAGTATAATTAAGCTTTTTCTGAATGCATACATCTTTTAGTAGTTCAGAATACACTATCAAGTAGTTTATGTGTTCACAGTAATGTGCAAGATTTATATATTAAAAAAAAAAAAAAAATCATTGGAGAACAAGAGTGTTCAACTTGTTAACACCCTCTTGGTTCAGACTTGGACTTTCCCCCATATCAATGAAAAGACTAACTGTTGACAAAGACTCAAATTACCCCACCCTCATTTGACCCGCTGGCTTCCAATGAAACTGGGCCAAGAAACATGACTTTAGCCCTCCGTTCTTTACTTTAGCAGGTTTATGTGAGGATAATTGAATTCAGTGGAAACAGGGAATAGGGACTAGCTACTCTGTGAGCCAACATTGCCAAAAAAAAGAGCCCACCTCCAGACTTGAGGTCTAATTTCTGCAGTGCCTACTGTGTAGAGGCTCTGTGGCACAATATCAAGGCCACAGGTAATTCATCTTCTGGCTCTTGCTCTGCTTCGCAACCTAATTAAATGAATAAAGATGTGAAGAAATATACATTTCCGAAGTGATATTGTTTATCACTGCATGGGAAAGGTAAGAGGAAGAATTGTGGCAGATGAGAAACCACTGGCTGGGAGATAGCAAATAGCTGAGGACATTTGAATTGTGGGGGGAAACAGTGTTCTGATTCACATGCAGCTGCAGTTGCTGGCTCATTTGTTTTGATAATAGCTCATCCTGCGCACACTTTATGTAGAGCCGACTCCACCATATATATCTGAGTTAACAAACATTTCACTTCTTGTGTTAACACTCTGCATGGAAGGGGATGGGCGTTATATGAGAACTCGTGTCATAGACGCAAGACACACATGAGCGCACTGGCTGACAGTTTGAATACCTCCTGCCTCATCACTGAAACATCTGGCTTGTCTTTGGTATCTGCTGCTGCTGCATAAAAAAGACACTCTTTCTTACAACTTAGTTCCTTCACTTTTCCTACTCATCAATTTTAAGGACTATGCAAATGGACAATCCTCCAGCATCCGTAGGAGTCCACACGGTTACCACAACAAGGCAATAAATTCTCATTAAGGCTTCCCTTCGTTGAAAGGCAGAAATTGAAGTTGGGATATTCGTGTTTATAGTGCCAGGCAATTGGAACAAATGAGGAGATCTTCTGGAGGCAAGATAGGCCTTTAATCGGGTCCCTGCAAAACACCCCCACTCCCCCAGTCACCCCCCCCCCCCCCTTTCCTCCGCCAGCTCCATGGGGAGTGTCGATGATGAAGTCAGCCACGGGGAGCGACGGCCCTGCGCCACAGTGCTCAGCTTCTCTCCCCTCTGACAGGCCCATATTTCACCAGACTCATTCTCCAACCTCCACTGTCACCATTTCCTGTGCTGTCAGGGGGACGAATCCCATCATCAGATCGGTGATTTCACAGGCCGGTGGCAGCAGTGCTCCCTCGCTGTAGCTGCCTAACGTGGCCTCGCTCCAGACAGCTGGGTGACCCCTCCTTAGTAGCTGGCTGGATGCTCCCAAATCCTCTCATCATGCACATGTAAAGATGATCTAAGGTGGGATTTTTTTTGCTGCATGATGCCAATAGCTTTTGGGAGCCTCTGATTTATGTATTTATTTAACTTGTGTCAACACAAATATCAAAATCCTGCCGGGCCATGCAAGTCAACTTAACTTTATCTTATGATAAATAGTTTGACAACGCTGGAAATCACTTTGCCATTGAAGGAAGAGTGCAATATTTTGTAAAAAAAAAAAAAACCTCTGATTTACTTCCTTGCAAGATTTAGATGAGAGGAAGAATACTCGTATGTTTATCTGGTAAATATGAGGTTATTGCAAGCAGCCACATAGCTTATCATAACACACTTATCATGGCTCCATCCAAAAGTACGATAATCTGTTTCTTGGCTGGAAGCAGTGACTTCCTGATGTCTTCTTGTTGATTTGCCATTGCCATTTTCATTAGGATTGAGCAAATGAGATATATCGTTAATTCATAATTAGCATAAATAATTCATGCACAGTAACCACTTTACAGAAATGCAAAATAATCTATTAAACAACTATGAACATAATTATTCATATATTCAGGTCACTGTTAAACTATAGTGAATTAAAAATAGCTCATTAGCTGTATTTTTAAGCCAGTGTGAATGATCATGTTAGGAGAAAACACTTCCTACTTCACCTTCTTCCTCATCACAGCTCAGTTGTATTTCATGCAGCGGACTGCTGTGACCCTCAGAGAACAGTTTTATAGATGACATGCATGGTAGAGCCATGTGCTTGCAAGTACAAATGTACGTCTGTGTGAGTGCATGTCTGTACACCTTTGTGTGTGTGTGTGTGTGTCAGTGTGTGTTTGTTTAGCAGCATGAAAGGGCAGTCTATTGCCATCTCTCCTGAGAAATAAAACAAAAAGGCCTCTGTTCTCTATCAACTTGTGGTCATACAGTGACCTTTATGTGGACCTCGCCTCCTCCTTTCTTCCTCCAACTTCTCTGTTTTCTCCTGTTGGTAGAACTGATCCTATTGTGTATTGTGAACTTTTCCTGACACTAAATACCTCAGACTTGGTTTCCATTTATGTGACGGATTCCATGAAGAACAAATCTACATCTTCTCCTCTGATGGTGCAAAAAGGTTTAAATAAATTTGCATATTCTAACTAGTCTATAGAACCTATTTGTGTCATAAAGATGACATAGTACCTACTATTTCTAAGACACTTATTTCTCCACTGCTGCTCTCTTAACAGTTAAGGACCATGCTATAGATATCTACTTTGGCAAGTGTGCAAATTACACAGCAGATTAAACCCTGCTGTCCACTGTAAACCCACCCTGTATGTGGCTTGGGAGGTGGAGCAGGTCGTGGTTCGATCCCCTGGGCGCTTTGACAGCCTGCGTGTCAAAGTCACCTTGGGCGAGATACGAAAGTCCAAATTGTTCTGACTGTGTGTGTAAATGGGTGAGTGAACATCAGAAACATTTGTAAAGCGCTATGGGTAAAAAAAGCACCATATTGCTCTTGATGAGCAGGTTGGCACCTTGCACAGCAGCTTCTGCCATCGGCGTATGAATGTGTGAATAGGTGAATGCTGGCATGTGTTGTAAAGTGCTTTGAGTGGTGGGTGGACTATAAAAACATTGTATAAATGCAGCCCATTTACCATAACAATCTAGAACCACTTGGCAGTTGGAAAAGGTGTGTTTTTAGGGGAGTCTCTTTGTCTGAATGAAATGATTAGAAACATGCACTTGGATGTTTTTCCACCCGTCCTCTTCAGGTGGACAGACTATAATTGAAAAAAGAGACCTGCATGTGTGCAATCTTCATTTGCTATAAATCAATGACTGTATTCCGTAGCTGACAACCAGGCCTACCTACCTGAAGGCTTTGCTGTCACCACTTGTCACAAGAGATTTCCAAGTGCATGGCAATTATAGTGTTTGCTGGTGGCTGCTCGTGGGTCCTCTGGGTATCTATATCTCTATATAATTTCATCCCCCACTCCACAGAGTAATTCTATCACTCTCTTCATATAGGGAGAGGCAGATAGTAGCGAGCCATGTATAGTGTATTTTGAATCTAATCTACAAGTATTATGGTTGCCTGGTCAGGATGTTGAAAAGGAATGTTTTTGCTGCATGTGAGTTACAAAAACATTTCAATCACCCTAACTATTTCAGATTCTTTGTGCACACATACAGAATTTATAGATAGATCACCTGTGAGGAGAAACAAAGGTCATATAGCGCCCCCAATGGACAGCCAGTGTGACTGCTGGAGAGAGCCATAGAGAGCCAATACTGCCATCTGAAGGCAAGGAAGGTCTTTAATTTCCCATTTTATCAGGGTTTAAATGTAGCTGCAGTACCATTTGCCATGTGTGTAATGTATTGGAAACAATTTAAGATCACATTTTAATGATTGAGAACAATGCCTTGATTAAATGGGGCAAATATAATAACAACAAACCGCTCAAACAAGAAATAAATAGACTGTATGCAAAGCAACCTCCCTGAGTAACTGCATAATAATAATAATGTTGCCGCAAACTATTTATCAGTTCATGTCAAGGTTCTTTGAACAACAAGACACTTAGATCCTTGATATCATCCCATGCATAAAAGAGATAACTGTGAAATAGTGGAAATATATGTAAAGTATTTCCATTTGGAGGACAACACAAAACAACTACATCATGTTTTTTGGCCTAAATAAGTGAAAGGAAATGTGACAAATAGGTGCTGAGAGGTGTTCACTATCTAAACAAAACAATGGATCTTATGTCACATTTCTACTTTAAAAAATATTCTTCCACGAATAGAAAATCAGAAGTAACTGTGGAGGCTGGATTTTAAAGAAAGAAACTGGCAGTCAGCTGTTTCAAAACCCAAGTGAGCAACAACCTGTTCTCCCAGCGACCTTTAGGTGCCTTTGAGCAGTAGAGTAGAGCTGCTAACATCCAACAAGTCTCCACATTAGGCAGCCTCTCCAATGACCAATGGTGTAAATGTGATTATAAATAGACATTACAAAATAGCACAACACCTGTGGTCGGCTTCCCTATGAATGGGGTGTTTAGCGATTACCTTGATTTCCATAAACCCCATTGAATGTGCTCTTGAGGAAGACTAAATGAGCAACGCAGAGAGACAAAAGAAAAGCAGGATACAGAATGGACTAATACAGACTGTGATCTGTGAAGGATGAATGAAGGTAATCTGTACATGTTGGAGCTTTTTATTTCATACTAAAAACCATTAGCGCCTCTGTGTGGTCAAACAGTCACACAGCAAGAGGCAAATTGTTTTCTACATAGCCTACATTTTTATAAAATATCATATACTCCATATAAAGTATATATACAAAACTGTCACATTTCTATTACAACTGGAACTGGGTCAGACTCTTTAGTATTTTTTTTTTTGCTGAATGGACATATTCATACTAGTAAAACTGATTGAATCTATTTGTGATGTAAATCTGATATGTTCAGTATAAGGTGTCAACAGGAAACTTCAAGTACATGAAAGAGGCAACTTCAAGTAAAGTCAAATAATGTCAATATTGATCGTCTATTTAAATCTAGTAGAAGATTTGCAATAATACTGGTTTCTATTGCAATACAGATTTTCTGTCAACATTACAACATTCTTTCTTTTGAGTACGATCACTGATAAACTGTACATCGCTCTCATCAAATTATGTTGAGGTCACAGAATTAACTTCATTTAAGATATATTTATGTTGGATCTTTGGTTCACTTTTGAATTAGAAATGCAACAAAAAATAAAATCACAATACATCCTACTAAACTGTCTAATCAATAACATTGTAATAATATAATAATAAATAATATTATTTTGCCTTCATTACAGCAAAAGTTGAATGAATGAAAGTATGAATTTTCTATTCTTTAAGAAAAAAAGTATTTTCTGTTGTAAAAATTGCTAAAACTTTAGTCAGTTATCAACACAAAAAAAAACATCAGCACACAGCTCTCAGGATGGAGCCCCTAAAATAATATACATTTACAAAACTAGTTTCATTTCACTTTGCCAAACAGAAAACAAAAATGAATTTACATATGAAATAATATAAAACACTACAAATAAATAGCATGTCCTTAACACAGGACAGCAAAAACCAGCATACTGCAGATGTACAGATATTTATTTGCCAAATTATGAAACGTATGATTTGACTGAATAAAACCTTGTTAAAATATGCATCATAGCTTCTCTGAATCATTAATACATGCATATAGGACAACTTTGAAACTGAATATTCAACAATATCATGAGAGAAAGTGAGCTTTCTTCTAACCCAGTTGCTCAAGCTTTGGCATAACTGTCACATCATTTCTTGTATACCTCTTTGTTGAAGAGGCTACATCTGGTTGTCATTATATTGTGGGCTGGAGTACTGGTCCTGCATGGCTCCACTAGCTGCCCCCATGGCAGCCTGCTGGGCTGCTGCCTGAACATGAGGGTTCTTCCAGGCTCCTGTGGCCCATTCCTCTTGGGCTCTGCTCATGCTGTTCCCACTGCCACGGTAGAAATTATGGATCTGCAGACAACACAGGAATAAAAGTTATTATCAAGTATGTGGATTTGGATACTGCAGTTGATGTCTTGTGCATATAGCATTCTATGATGGATTGTTTGGGCAAATCATCAAGAAAAATGAGAGGAGGACATGGACATTATTTTTTAATGAGCATTTTGAGAATAAACTCAAAACTTGCCAGGCATAAAAAAAGAGGATTTTTTTTTTTTTATTTTGAGAATAAAGTTGAAATAATGTCATGTGACAGTGTCAGTCAGTCATTTTCTATACCTGCTTATTCCTCATTAGGGTCGCAGGGGTCTGCTGGAGCCTATCCCAGCACGTTACGGCGAGAGGCAGGGATACACCCCAGATGGTCACCAGCCAATCGTGGGGCACACACACCATTCGCTCACACACTCACACCTATGGGCAATTTAGAGTCGCAATGTAGAGTTGTATAGAGTCGCCAATTAACCTCAGCATGTTTTTGGACTGTGGGAGGAAGCCGAAGTACCCGGTGAAAACCCACGCAGACACGGGGAGAACATGCAAACTCCACACAGAAAGGTCCCAGACCCAGGACGCAAGGCGGTCTTGAACCTGTGACCTTCTTGCTGTGAGGCAACAGCGCTAACCCCTGCGCCACCATGTCGCCCCATGTGACAGGGTGTGTAATGTAATGTTACATCCTTGGAGAACATGTTATTGTCTTATTGTGTCTTGTCATCTCTGTGTTGCATAAAGGTGTAACCATCATCAAAGTTATGTATTTTATACTTATATAATAATATAATAATAATTTCCTTTTTTCTATTACTCAAACTGAATCTGAAGTACAATTTTGCCAATTCATCTACACAAGGCATTTTGCAGACGTGCCAATGTTTGATTAATGTTCAAAAGTTTGACTTTTAACTTGGAATGTCAAGTTTGTTCTTGACATTTAAACTTTATATTTTCAAAATGAAAAACAAAATCTTTCTCCTCCATTTTTTCATACCATACCAATAGTATTCCATAGTATTCCTAAATAAGGCACTCTCTATGAAGTTAAACATTTTAGGTACTAAAAGATTTAATGAATTTGAGGCATTTACAGTAATTTTAATCAAACTACTAATACATAAATAAGACTCTTTATTATAAAATATTTGTTCATGCTACAGTCAAATACTTACCTTTGTGAGGGCAATAAAGGACAGTGCCGCCACCGCAGTGAACATGACAGTAGGGACCAACATGACCAGTGCTATTAAAATATTATAACTGAAGAAGGAGATGGTAGCCAGCCAGCCGCTGAAAGATAAAAAATTAGACAGATTGTTGTTTGTAAAACCTGGATACTCTCATCATCAATAACAAAGCATCAAACATTATAATTTGTCATTGGATCTGTTCTTTACAATGATACAACCAACAAACATCTGGATGTAGAATGCTAATGATTTCATTGACTTTAAGTACTTCAGATTAAAGAATGAAAGTTGTATAGCTCATACACAAGGATATCCAAATGCACGTGGTGACATTTATAAACTTTATGGAGGCTGTCATAATATTAATTTCTGATCATCAGCCTGAATCAGGTGACATTTTGAGGGTCCCTTTAACGACCTCTCAAAGTCTAATAACAGGACTATCATAAAAATTATATGAGGGCAATTTCTGATGGTCCATCACTGTCATATTAATGAAAGCAGTGGACAAGGTTCTTATAAAATACAGCCTTATTAATATCCCATATTATTGCTTGAGCTCAAAACATTTCATTCAAAAGTAGATTTTGTAGTCTTATTAATACTCTTTTATGCTACTTTTGTTGAAGGGAGTAATGAAAGCATCACTTCTCAACTCTGGGAAAAGTACGTATCCGTACTTCTAACAATGACTCAGCAAGGTATAAGTTTAAGATTAGGTTGCACAGGCTCTGTAAAGACTCCCTGTGATGCAACTTGATTATTTCTTGCCCTAATTTCCTTTCCTTTAGTATTTATTTTGTATGTGTTTAAATGCAGTGAGATCTATCATTAACAGACAATATGTTGCCCTTGGCATATTTTACACTAAAGCTTTGTTCATGTAAGCTTACACAGAAAAGAACTCAACAGATAAATAAAAGTAGAAATTATTTGGATTAAAGACTGTAGAGTGTGCTATTAAATGTAATTTATTATCATAAATGTTCTATGCTAACATTTATGTTAACAGTTAAAGAAAAGCATATTAACCCCTGACTCTTACCATACTCCCCACCCAGGAATGCCAATGCTTTGGATGATGCTGATGCCAACTTGGGCCATGAACACGAAAAAGAACAGCATGAAGTTGAAAGAGCTGTCACTCCTAATGGGAAAAAATAAATTGGGAGACATAACATTTTCCTTCTTTTGGTGCTGTATTACACCGTTTGGAAATCAACACTATAATTTCCACATTCTCAGACAATCATGATGAGTCTTTACTACATGCTCTTATAAAACAAATAAGCTTTCACATTTGCCTTTCTTAGTAGTAGTAGTTAGTAGTGATCACACAGCTATGGAGAACATATTATGATATGTTGATTACATGTTTGACTTACTTGAAGGCCTTGTAGATGGGCCTGAACCAACAGACATAAGAGCAGGGAGTGAACATGAGGAGCCAGATGATAGCCAGCCCGAAGTTGGTTACTCCACCTCCTCCAAACATCCAAGCAAAGCAGCCAATAAGATTCACAGCCAGCGTTATACTATTCACTGTAAGAGCACAACAAAGTACACAAAATAAGGTAACCACTTGGTACACACACGTACACACACACACGCACACATACACATGCAGAGAAGAGTTTGAATACATGGAATGTTTATATTATGACATTTATACATCACATAACATGAAATATAATGTAGTAAAACATAGGATACTTCACTCCCAAAATGTTCTGTGTTTCCTGAATAGCTTCCACTGGGACATTTTATTCAAAAACACATTTCTTTTCACTTTTATGCAGATGATACCCATATCTACCTCCAACAGAGCCTATTAAGCAATGAATAAACTAACTCAATAGACTCAAAGTCTTCAAGAACACAACATTATTTCTCCTCATCTTGTTCCATTGGCTCCTTCTGTAGAATTCATACATTCATACAATGTTGGCGTCATATTCAAGTGAGAGTTGACGTTTGACAAATGAATGACTCAGGTAGTAAAATTAAGCTTTATGCATCATCTCCAGACATGGATAAATTATCTGGATGTTTGACCTGGAGAAAGTCATCTATGCCTTCATGTCCTCCCTTGATTATTGAAACTTGTTATATTTTGGTATCACTCTGTCTTGTTTGTTCTGTCTTTGCCTGTTTAGAATGCAGCTGCAAGAGTTTTTAAAGTCAAAAAAGAAGCTTTGAATTACTTCCTTGAATTTAACTTTTGATTAATTGTCATTATCATCATTCCTTTCTTCTCTTATATTGTGTTTTTTGTTTCATACTTGTTTTGTTTTTCCATATGTGTGTGTATGTGTGTGTGCATGCGCTATAAAGCAGTTTGGACTGTTTTGAATGAAAAGTGACTTATTGAGTTGAATTGGTTCTAATTGGAGATCTGTGCTTTGCTCCTGTTTGTCTTCTCTTAAAAAGCGGAGGAGGCCAATCAGTTTGAAATTTAAGTCTGGAGATATTGTGTTTTGCAATTCAATTATGAAGTCAAACATAACTGGAACTTGACAACCATTAAGGAACACAGTTAAGTACACAACAGCACTTTTAGAATGAAAAGCAATGTGCATGCCATAACCACAAATTATAGAATATGTATTTTACAAATGCAAGAAAAAACAATGCAGAAACTGTTTATATGAAGATAACATAGCATGCCCAAGAGCAGACTGGGACTTTCAATACCTGCTTATGCTCATTGTTAGAAAAAGAAGAGGTCTGCAGAAAGAAAAGCGGTTAGCTGCAGCAACACATTAATAGATACATGTCTCTTGCTATGTACAAATAATTATTACAGGCTCCAGCTTCTAGCTACAGCTACAAATTTGCCCACTTTGCACTGCAAACGTAAGCAAAACCAGCCCAACTTGCACTTTTGTCCTTTGTATAAATTGGCATCTCTATCACCTGTTTTCTGGGACTAAGGTTGTAAATTAACGGTCCTGCTAACTCCAGCATATTCATGTTTGTATTTCATACAGATGTTCATCATTACATAAACTTTGGATAAATAAAATTAGACAAGCACTCTGGCTTCTACTATGAAGTGTCAACACAATTCTAATCAAAGTATTTGCAGCAGGGAAATTGGAGTGGAGATGCACATCTGGATATGCATCAATTAGGCCAAATCAATGCAAAAATAATTGCATGTTATCTAATGTGGGTTTGCTTTGGGATATTTGTGGTCAGAACATTGGTAATACATTAAAACTACTGACACCACTTCTCTTTAATAGTTGTTCATGTGATTTTTAAAATTATATAAATCTTCTGCTGAAACTCACTTTACATTCAAAGCTAATGAAATACATCCATTAAAAAATATACATTAAAAAATCCTGACAGTTTATTCCTTAAAGACAAATCAATTGATGTAGTTTAATCCTCCACTAACCCATCATGAAGCATCCTTGCATCAACAATCCACCTTCCAATTGGTTGTCATTGTTTTGGTGCTATTGTTTGGCATTTAATTGCATTATTGTTCTATTCCTCTGCCAAACATGAATGCCATGGCGCCTCCACTCATGTGGCAGCAGCTCTGGGCTTGTTCCCATGTCTCTCCCTGGCCTTTGCTTCCAGGGAGCTTCCAGAGCACGGCATTATCACAAACATCATCGTGCTGCTTGTTTATGGCATATTAAAGTTTGATGAAACTGCTTCTGGCACAAAATTGTTTAACGCAATTCCGCTGGTAACTGCTCAGCTCAAACCAAGTCCATCTGGTCAGCACTGTGACTCATTAGCAAATAAACCAGTCGGGACAACACAGCCACAGCCAATAAAAGAAATTACTTTGGATGGCCCGCTGCAGAAGGACCCTTGTAAACTATTTCCCTTCTGTTAGTTCTCATTATGGGATAACAGGAGAGAGGATGACAATTTGTGACCTCCAGGAAAATTATCTGTTAGTCTATGCAGAAATGAGCACATTTAAAATCAGGCTACCCCGTTCTTATACCCTAACCATACAACATGACGTTTAGCCACTCACACATCCACAGGTGGTACATTTTCTTGCACATGCTACGGTGCTGTTCGGGGATCTCCTCAAAGTCCTGATAGAAACATGGCTTCAGTGGAATGAATCCAGGCAGTGGGGGGAAGTTGGGCTCTGCAACAGATTCATTGCATAAAGGTTAGACATAATACTGCATGAGGCTGCTGCAGGATATGAGTAACGATATTACTACCGACCAGCCATGTGGGTGTAATGTCAAGGTTGATGTTCAGATCTGCTCCTTCTCGGGTCTCTTCAACCTGTGAATGAAAAGAGACTACAAGTTAGGATTTAGACCAGGTCGTCTGGGACACGTCTTAGCTTTCTGTCCCCAGAGTCAAATCTAAACCTGGAGAAACAGCGTCCAGATTTAATCTGCACATGTCTGGATCAGAAAACTGCAGGTCTGTTGCAACTCTCTATCTGCCTTTTATTCACTCCAATAACTATTCATGTTATACACTGATATGTAACTTTTACTCATGTTTTGTACTGTAAGTCCTGATTTATATTAGCTTATTTTTCTTTTCTTTTAAGTCAGTCAGTCATTTTCTATACCTGCTTATTCCTCATTAGGGTCGCAGTGGTCTGCTGGAGCCTATCCCAGCGTGTTACGGCGAGAGGCAGGGATACACCCCAGATGTTCGCCAGCCAATCGTGGGGCACACACACCATTCACTCACACACTCACACCTACAGGCAATTTAGAGTCGGCACTTAACCTCAGCATGTTTTTGGACTGTGGGAGGAAGCCGGAGTACCCGGTGAAAATCCACGCAGACACGGGGAGAACACGCAAACTCCTTCTTTTAAGTCTTTTTAATTAAATGCTGTAGTGTTTTATGTAAAACACCTTGAATTAACTTGTTGCTGAAATGTGCTAAATATGTTGCCTTTTAGTCAATGAATTATTTCCTGGCTTTGTAAGTGTGATGGCCTGATTCCCAGTGGTGTACATTAACACTAGTAATATATTTAAGTATAATTTTGAAGTACTTGTACTCTATTAGTATTTCCATGTGTTGCTACTTTAATTTTTCAGGTGGAAGCAACATATAACGGCAGACAACAAATGAAACAACAATGAAATAAATTATACATGAACAGGAGTGCATCTTATGCATGAGAATATGTGAGTGGCTAAAGAATTAATATAGAATTGTTGCTTGTCTTTCACATTGTATGAAAGGTGCAAAATATTATGATGCAGTACTTACTATCAATATACACAAAGTACCTTAAATTGGCATTGATGGACAATAAAGTGCTGTGGCATGTATTTGGTGCAGTAATAATAACAGTACACAGTCTCATATTTAGTACATTCTGCTGATTGTACTTATGTAGTTTTACTTAAGTAACATGTTTATTTACAATAATTTAGGATTTGTATTTGATATTGAATATTGTTTTTAGTATTCCTGCTTTTACTCAACCAAGTGAGTGTTTCGTCGACCTCTACTGATTTAAAATCGTTTTGACAGCCACGCTATTCCTCATGGGGGCATATTTTTTTACTGGGTTATTACCAAACCAACACATTTTAGGAACAACATGAGGGTTAAAGCAGGCGTCGCCGTCCAGGCGTCGTGCGGACGGGGGGATTTAAGATAATGTGAGCCCTCCAGCTCCGTCTCAGTGGTGTGCTGATAAGATTTTAACGACCGAATCCTTCCGGTTTTGAGTGTAGCCACAAATAAAATGCCAACACACCCTTGGAGACCGGACGCGCGTGCTGGCGGCGGTGACGCACACGCTCCACTCCGCTGGAGGAAAAGGAGCCAGCAGCAACACGCGGCGGATGCACCGCAGCAGACACTAACGTTGACAGAGAGCCATCACAGGCAGGAATTACGGATTTCCCAGTAAACATAATCTTCTTACCTCCTCCACGGAGCAGCCGCGTCTCTGTTTAGACAACAGTTTTCCCAACGCTTCGACCGTTAGTCGACAAGTGCAACTATCAGTTTACTAGAACTACTATTAATACTTTCCTGTGCACGGTATGACCGGAGCGGTAAATCTGGACTACCCTAGGCCCTCCACCAATCAGCGTCCTTAAATCTGCCGTCACTTTGATCCAGACCAATAGGCAGATTAGCCTAATCCCTGGCGCTGTATTGTTGCTGCTGCTCGGCTCTCTGTCCAAGGTACTGAACCAGATCACCGGCCGCAGCCTCATGTAGCGCCGATGTGCAAACGTTCACGGTCAATCCGACACGTGTGGTGCAGTGCACAGACGGTTGAACGGTTCTGGTTTGGTTGCATTGTATTTGTATTTCTGCTATGTATTTCTAGTTAAAATGTGTTTTATTACGTGTACGTAACGTGTCATTGCTCCCACAGACGTAACATAAAAGGAGGATCTATATAGAAAAAAGTAAGACAGAAACACTAAATACTGAAATTAAATAACCATTTGAAATTTAAATTAAAAATCCCTGCACAGAGTTGAATAAGGATGGACAAAGAAATGAAATATATGAAGGTGCCCAGAGCACAAATTAAATGGAATGTTATAATTAATGAAAGTAACAGTGGAAGTTTTATGCAATGTTAACAATTTAAAATCCTATGCAGAGATTAAATATTATATGCACATACAGATTTCAATATAAAATCATAACATTACGTGGTGTTAAATTCAGAACTTTTCTGTTTCCAGGGACGTCTTATGCAGAAATAGACTAAACCAGCTGGTGATATCAGGAATATAACCCTGGTTGCAGGAGGTGATTTTCTTTATACTGAGCAATTTCAGCTTCAACAGCCCACATGGTACAGCGGGGTCAGTCTGAATGGGAATATGAGACTAGAGCTTGTTGCTGACCTAGATACAAGCCTGGTTCAGTCTCTCCAGCTGGGGTTGCTGTTTCACTGCAGTGAGTGACTCTGGAGAGATGGAGAAACCCGGTTGATGCCACAGGAAATAACTGCTTGTCAGGAAATATATACCTAAACCCAATTAACTACTATAAGTTTGAGCTTTTTTCATTATCAATTATTAATCAACAAGTCACATGTATTCAGTGTACTGCTCAGTGGTGGATAAAATATGCAGCTTCTTTATTTAAATTAAAAAAAAAATACCCCATTATGTGTCCTGAATATAGAGCCAATTTGAGACACTTTGAGTAGATTACTACTAATAGTGCTGCATCATAATATTTGGCATATATATATATATATATATATATATATATATATATATATATATATATATATATAGCATGTAACCCGACCCCGACCTGAAACAGAGTATTCACTTTGCCCACATGAAGCCATCAGGTACTAATGTCATTCTGGAATCTTCTGCTTCACTTATAAATAAGAACTAATGAAGTAATTCTAATGGTGATAACTGACATGAACCATGAAATTAATTGTAACCGTGTGATGCTCCTTCACAGGCAGAAGAGCAGCAATTTGGCTCTGAACGACCTTCTTCATCATAAATATTTTCTGTGCTTGAAGTTAAGTGCTATAAATACACTGACTGACCAGTTGTAGGACAAGACAAGACAAAGTACTTCATTATGTTGATTAGATTTTTACTCATATACAGTCATAGGTTGCCACAACCTTAGAAACAATGGATTAAGCTCAACATCCTATTGGTAGAAACTCAGAGATAAAGTTGTGTGAGTCCTAACAATGAAATATATTTATTAGAATGGAAATCAAATATCCTTGCATTGTCATTCATAGCATCAAAGTAAATAGACATCACTTGATGTTCTTAAAATAATCATCACTGCTATAGTTGGAAAGAAAATACATAGCAGAAATGTTAACTTTGTCGGTATGTGTATTCTAGATTGTCTCAGTAAAAAGCTTGAATCAGTGATTAATCTTTTGCGATTGCTTATTGTATAGTTTCTGCCAGCCAAGATATATAATAAATATCCTATTTTACAATTGTTATAATGAGTGAATACTGCTTCTTCATTGTCTTATTCCCTTTGTCATAAGTAGACTCTATCATGACTAGAATTGGTGCCTTCACTGTGGCTATGAATGAATTCAGCTCTGCAGGAAGATGTTTAGAAACATATGTAAGGTATGTCATTTCAACAAAGAAACACTAAGATGACACTATAAAGGTTAGTTTGAATATTTGTATGAATTTCATGAATGCAGTAGACAGGGTGTATCCTTCTATAGAAGATATCGACAACTGCAGGTCTATTTTCAAGCTGAAATATAAAAGCAGGGCAGACATCCCCTGCCTTTAAAAGAAGGGTTAAAACTTTAATTTGATTTAAATAAAGCTCATATTTAAGCTCAGCTCAGGCTTGCCTAGAACCTAATTATGCCGCTATATGATGAGACTGCCGGGGGTGTTGTGAGATCCTCTGAGCTTCTCTCTCTCCATCTGTACACATTCTTGTCACATCGCTGTATGTTATAAACTTGGCATCTTCCCCGGAGTCCTTGTGCTTCATCGTTGCGCAGAGCGTGGCCACAGCCCACCAGGCTGCCGATGGCAGCTCTCCACCTGGCTGCTGAGGACAAATTAATCATATTTCTAATTTTGTCCTTTATTTAATTTCACTTCAGTTGTCACTGATATTATTGCTGTTGCCCCGCATTTTGGACTCTGTTTCTATCTACCTCGTTCACTTCAATTCAATTTGATTTATTGACCTGAATGTTGCAAAAACTCTATCTCTCTCAAGTAATTTTTTAAAATTCAATTTAGTGAGCTTTATTGGCATGACAATACACTGCTTACATTGCTAAAGCAAACAATATTAATAATGATAAACTATACTTGCTATTAATAACAATTACAGCATCTCACTCTCCAATTAAACACTTGTACATATAGTAGTTTATAATAAATGCACAAAAACAAACAAACATCTCGCTCCCTCAACCCTACCAGTCATGAAGATGGCCACCCACCTACAGTCAGGTTCTGCCTGTATTTCTTTCTGTTAACCCTCTATTACATAGTATTGCCATATGACAACAATTACTTTCTTCATTTTTCTAAAAAGCTTTGATATAAAATCTATGTTTTCACAGTTAGGCATGAAAAGGGGGCTTTTATTTTTGAGGGACATGTAATTTACAAGGTCACATGACCAGGATATCCTGTTTGCTCATGGATGTTTGACATGTGAGCATCATTGTCTCACAACCAAAGGTTGGCTTTTATTTAGATCAATCTTTTAAAAGATTGAACTTCAATTTAATTAAATTTTAATGTTATATATTTTTTTATAATATGCTAAAATATATTTATTCCATATGTCAACACTATGCAAAAATGGAAAAGTCTGAGTGTATACAACCTAATAGAGGCCATTGACTTACATAGCATGAAACTATCCTGAGACTATGTTTACAACTTTTTCCTATATATTTGTACAATATTTATTATTAAGGCCATTTTAATTAATAAAAAGTCAAAATATTTTAACCATGTCTAAATAATATTTCATGTAATTATGGGTTAATTAAATAAAGGATCCTCCCAATTGCTGGAATTTTGTTTGTTTACATTGATTTCTGCATCTAATACTAAGTCGGAGTGAGAGTAAGAGCATCATTCTTATAACTGAAGGTTGTCTTTTATTCAGAATTTTGGAAAATTTTCACCAAACCTGTTCTTTTTTGAAAGGTGTTGAAAGATGAGATAACTTTTGTTTTGATATGGCGCTATAGAAAAATATAAATAAGGTTGACTTCAATTGACTTGACTGGACAAATATGCAATGAGTGTAATAGTGGAAATAATTCTTCAAGTTTCCCTCACAAGAGGGACATTGTTTAAACTGTTTATCCAGTGTAGGTCCTGGGACCAATCTACTCACATATTGGTGAGAGACAGATACAGTAAATAGAGTAAACATGTCTCTGATTAGGGGTGTAGCACCCCAATTTCTGGACCCTCATAATTGTATCAATATATTAATTTTAATATTAAATTATATATTAATGTATTCAACCCCTCCCCCCCCCAAGCTCACAGAAAGCCACAGGTAGCACACTGAAAGTGGCAGAAAACAATGTGAGCAGCACCTGATAAAAGCAGAACATGTATCACTATGGAGTCAAGACTACAACAAAAACTAGCAGTCAACTCCTGAGAAATCACTAAATAAAAAAATCAAAACATTTATCTTGTGTCAATTCAAGGCCACTGGGGGGATGCGAAGCTGCTAAAGCTGACACTTCTCTCTCCTCTTATCTTGCTCTTCACTCCGATCTCTTTCTTCCTCTTTCTCTCTTCATTAATATTTAGCAGAAGTGGTTTGAGTCTAGACGGGCTATTCTAAGGCCATCGAGCTACGGGCCTTACACAGAAAATGATAGAAGAGTTGGCTTTAAGTGGTCTCTCTTGCTTGTTTATCTGTCTGTGTCTGTCCTTCTCACTCATACATCGCTCTCAGTGCCTCGGCCTGCCTCTCATCTACAATACACAAGGATCCATTGACAGAACCATTTAGATAAGTTCCTTTTTGAGAGCCTCACAATCTTCAACTGAGATTTTATTTCAGAAACTACTTTTTAAGTTAAGTGGGACAAGGTCAGCTACTTTCCGGGAGTAATGCTGCTACTCTGTATTATGAGAGGCTCTAGTCCACCTACTCCCTCCCACTCCAACTCACCAACAGTGCTCTGCACTGCATAGATTTGAATGGCAAAATCAGATTTCCCCCATAAGCTTTGCCAACATGGCATTGATGCAACACAATGAGTCTTTTCTGGCTCCTCTTTACTGCTTGCTTTGTCCCCATCCTGGGCTGAGTGTAGATACAAAACAGGATAGAACATATTGAGAGAGAGAGAGAGAGAGAGAGAGAGAGAGAGAGAGAGAGAGAGAGAGAGAGATGGAGGGAGGAAATCCAGAGTGAAGTTAAGGGTCTGACAGTGTAGGTCATCATTGGTCATCAATCCTTTGTTGCTTCAATTGACCCACAAATAATCCATGTATTTATTGGCACACTGAAACACAAGAGTGACATAAATAATGTGAAATAAAGGGAGTTTATAAAGAAACATCTCCAGTGGAGTTTAAAATTAGTATTTTAAGTATCTCCAAAAGAAAATACATAAACTAGCAAATGAAATCAAAAGAATATTATACAGATATCATGTTTTCCTGACGTTTTGTCCATGTCACATTTTGTATTGAGTCAGTAATAAAATACTTTTTTAGTACGCAAACGCATATTAGCCAACCTGTTTCTTATTGAGTACATGAGTGCATTTATTTATCTTCATGCCAGGGTTTGTAAATGCCCTTCAAATGAGATAAAAATGTGTGGTCGTTGTTCAACAGACAATATCCCTGCTTGATGCTTCCAATTCCGGCTCAGTGCCAGAGCTCCCAGAGCCATTGTCCTCCAGAAGAAAAAAAAAAAAAAACATTTGTCCATTCACCCTCTAAGCCCATGTGCCACAGTTGTCTTAGTTTCTATGGAGACGCTTTCCTCCAGACCAAGCATGCGGAGGGCACCCCTCCAGTGGAAGGGGGTGGAATAACATTGTGGCGAGGCAATCATACACCAACCTCATTTACATATCCAAACATGAACCATGGACCGTGGCGTACAGTGTTTGTTCACCAAACATTTCACAGTAGTTGATTAAACCCAGCTGGAAATCAATGACAGATTTATGATTATTATTTTTTTTTCTAAATCAAAACCATTGTTTGTTTGTAAACCTTGGTTCTTACCTCACAGTAAGAATCCATGAATGCACACAACATAAATAAAATACCGACAGAAAGTCACTACTCGAAAATATCTTGCTTTTGTGCACTGTGATCGCTCAGCGTTCTGATCATCCAGTTTCCCTTTGTACTGTTGGCGTGAATGATGCATGTGTCTGGAACTGGTGTCTCTGCTCAGCACCTCCAGCTGGGGGCACTGTTCTTTCTGTCAGTCAGTCTGAGGTATTTCCTTCTCCATTCAGGAGACACCACTGTCAGACAAAACTGTGAGTCTCTGACCTTGAGGAAGATGAAAGACAGCCACGCCACCGCAGCAGCTACTGTCCTCAGAAATACAATACACCCCACAAACTCCAGCCTGCATGGAGTGTGGCTCAGAGACAAGTAAGCAAACAAATAGGAAAAGAAGCAAGGATATACAATCAGTGCATCTTAGGATGACTATAATGTACATTTAACCCTCTATTGCATGAAATATTCCTTTAAAATGGTAAGAAATGCTCCAAATGTTTTTTATTACTTAAAATGTCCTCAATAAGAGATATATTTATGAAAAATAAGAATAAGTTATAAACATAGTCTATTATCTTCTATCAGTCTTTATCTTCTGGAATACTTATTTAAATTTCTACTTTTAGGAGATTGTTTGCTATTTACATATATGTAAATAGCAAAAAATCTCATAAAAGTAAAGCAAAGCAGAGTACACAACTCAAAAACCCCAAACCTGGGTGCAGAAATCAGTGTAAACAAACAAAATCCCAACAATTGGGAGGAACTTTTATTAAATTAAAGCATTCATTCATTCAGTCACTTTCTATACCTGCTTATTCCTCATTAGGGTCACAGGGGTCTGCTGGAGCTAATTCCAGCACATTACAGGCGAGAGCCTATTGTGGTAAATTAATACATTTATATTTTATACTTTTATTTTACATTACATGATATTCATTTTCAGCTTTGTATGAGCTTCAATACTATTTATATATTTTATATTTTGCCTGCTCAAGCTGACCCAGTTCAGCTCAATAAGACAATACATAAAAGAGTAATTTTCAAACTCCTTGTAACACCTCTGAAATGAAAAGGGCACTAATTGAAAGGCCAAGTTATAATGAAACCAAAGAAATGGCAGCTAACCATTAACAGGTTTCACCGGAGCTGTAATTGTAGCGGTGACTGACTGCCACACGGCCACTGTGACTACTCCGTCTCAAACACCAGCAGCTGCTTCCGCTGCGGATAATGAGAATGAATGTTTTAAACCACCTCCAAGATGATCAAAAGAATATGTTCTTATTATGGAACATGTGTATATAGTTTGGCATCTGAGCTCTTAATAATTCAGATATTCATACAGCACAAGGAAGTTAATGGACCTCTAGATATAACCATCAATATGCATTTCTTTACACTTTATCACTTCCTGACCTACATGTAAATTCCTGACCTACATAGTAGACTAATGATGCTTTACCTATAATGCTGTATACAGTGCATGTGTTATGATTATCAATATAGTTTGTGCTCTCTAAGGGTGACATTGACATATGATCAATAGGATATCAGCAGTTGGCAGCACACATAATGTGCTATTAGGTAGAGCGGTCATTCAAAGACACCAAAGCTCATTATTCTCTATCCTCTACTCTGAGCTCACTGTGTGTGCAAAATGAAATAATATTATACTATATGTGGAATGATTATGGCATTATTTTGATTTATTTTAAAAAAGCTGATTCGTCTGGACTTTTGTCAGACAATTCAGGAAAATTCTCAAAAAAATTGCACAAAAAACATCTTTCTTTTTTGTTTTTTATTCTCATGCTATGTAGATATTTCAACAAAAGTGTTTTCTCTAAATAAGACAGTTCTGCTCTGGGACGTAGCAGAGCCGTTCAGCTCCTCACCAGTGAATTACAATATTGTTTGTAGTATAAAATCAAATTGGTTTTCAAAGAAAAACAGCAACACCAACCAGCCACTTACTGCCAAGAGAAACGACTAAAACCTCTCGCTGCTTGACTCGAGCCAGACAAGTTTACTGTCCTAATTGGTCTCAGTGGGCAGAGCATTGTTTTGGCTGTCCTGACTTCTCTTTCTCTGGCTTCACTGTGGAATGAGAGTTGTGCCTGTTGGAAAAATATTCTGAAATTCACGTTGTTTTCATCTTCTCCTAAGGTGCTTTAAATATGGTCAGGAGAAACCAATGCTCAATCACACTGTTGCTGATGGTATGCATCTAGAGAGAGTGATGTATTATTTGCAGTGTTGAGTATTGTATTTGTAACGGAGTATTGCGTTACAAAAGTAATAAATTACTGAAGTGCATTGATTTTTGCTGTAACACAGTAATGGAAAACAATGGTAATAATTTACTTGATACAATTGTAAGTAATGTGCATTGCAATGCGTTTCTATCCTGAATTCATTTTTTGTTTTTTTGATTTTCTTCATACAAATTTGCTAAAATCACCATAAGGTCAACAGCAAAGAAATGTCCGTGTAAAAAATGTTTCACTTCTTTTTCCTTTTGGCTCATCAGACCGAAGATTGAGATGAATGATCCTGCAGAAAACATCACATTTTCCATATGGGCATACGCTCATTACTTTATGTTTGTGAAAAATAAGTATAGTATAGTAACATGATGCCATAGTAACATGAGGTTAACAAGGAAGCGAGCAGAGCATGAGAGTAGAGATAAAACCACAAAACAGCCCAAATTAATGTTCGTCTGCTCTGGGTTCTTCAGCCTCAAGAGGTTAGGAGACTTATGTAGGAGGATGTTGCTGATGACATGAGAACCAATCACCAGCTTTATGAAAACCTGTCAGCAAGATCCCTGCTGCAACTCGCAGCAATATTGACAAAGGTGAGCTATATTTAGATTGCTGAATCCATATTTCCAGTTATTTTTGTGAGAGCAACTTAAAAGTAGTGCAATAGTAGTGTAATGCCTTATATTTTAAATACAGTAATATTGTTATGTAATGAATTAGTTTAAAATGACAGTAACAAGTAATAAATAATGCATTACAGCTTTAAAGTACCTTGCCCAACACTGATTATATGTGTCTGCCAGGTGGTAAGTTATTGCAGTTTAGGTTTCAACTGTTGCTGCCTCATGTTTGGTCGGTTTAAGGGAATCAGGTTACTTATAATTAAAAACACACAGGGACCAGGCCATACCCTGCACCAGGTCACCTTCTGAGGGTCTGAAGAGACATGAGTTTTTCATTTCTGTCTGGACTGTTCACACCTTAACATAAGTTTTCATTTACGGTGTGTAATCTTGTCCTTTATTGCACTGCTTTTATTTGTTAACACTATGCAGTAACTATACAGCAGGGCAGCCCACACACTCATACACACACAAGCACACTCACAATGAGTCAGACGGAGGCACGCAGCCAAAATCACAAGCCAAATAGTGGACTGTCAACCTTTTATGACACAATTGAACCGAAGCTCTTTCTTATAGATACTTTGTGCATTTGGATCATAGCGTTCCATAGAGCAGCTGGTAGGTTTGTGCTCATTATGGCAGCTGGGGAGGAAAAAGGAGAAGCAGGGAAATTATGGCTTGACCACAATCACAGAGGACACAGCAATGCTATTAGTTTTCCAATGCAATCACATAATCCGATGGCACAGACATTTTGCTTTAATCAGACATCTGGGAAATGCATCCATCCCATTTCATTTCATCAGCTCAAATCAATCTCATATCAGCATTAAATGAATACGCTGAGACAAGAATTCTGTCCGGACAAGACATTATTACCGAAGGGACCTTCTTCATTAAGGCCTTTTATGATTCGCCTGTCTTTTTTCTCCGTGATGTAGGCGATATAAAGAATCCTGCGCTTACGTAAAGCCGCGTTTGAAAAGCATAGATCATACACTGAAATTCAAACTATGCAACTGTGCAAAAAAAGGAAAAAAACAACTTCACAGTGATCTGTTACTGGGTTTCCGGCCGTACCAATGAGCATTTTATGAGTTGACGTCATATCATCAAAAGGCAGATTTCTGGCTTTGGAACTTCAAAAAAAAAAACATAATCATGTAACAATGAGTAGCTCCAATGTACGTGTCAAGTCATTTTTTATTCATGAGGCCTGATATCAAAAGTCACAAATTATACAATCTGTACAAAAATTCGGCACCTTAGAGCGTGGGTACTACTGTGTATCCGACCACTTTTCGAGCCTTTGTTGTCTTTCTGCCGCTGAATGTGGGGAAGCTGCTGGTATCAGTGATGCTGAGACTCTTTGTCTGCTCTGTGAAGGCTGCACCAGCCGTCCAGCTGCTTCCTGCTATGTGTTTGCATGCAAAAGTCAGTGGGTCCCTCAGCACTCGGTGCAGGAGGGAGGCTGAGCTGGCTGATTGATTGGGATGCACACCCCCCACCCCCCTCCTCCTCCCCTCTTCACCCACTCACCTCCTCTTCCACGCCTCTTGCCTGTTCTTGCTACAGGAGCACATGTGCCTTCCCCTGCTCTCCATGTTTTTTTATCCAGATTGAGTTCACACTCAAGCATTCACGCACCCATTAACACACACACACACACACACGACTGTGCACAGGTGCATCATACAGTTCATGCAAAAAAAAAAAAAAAAATCAAGGATACATGAAGTGATTAGAAGCTGATGTTTCCTGATGTTTCCACAGAAACATTATATTTAGATGTGTAGCTGCTCATAAACATCAGTGCTGCCCTTGCTGTCAGGTTCATTCAGGGCAACACATCAGGAGTCATCAGATTTATTGCTCGGCTACATCATTGCACACACTTGTTATGTTGCTCAAGCAGAGAGTGAAGCTGAACCTCACGAATTAATCAGCCCAGACAGAGACAGCTCGGCGCCTGCCTGCAGGACACCATGCGTTTTGACAAACTGTGAATTTATCCGCTTTGAATGGACCCCGAAAGTGTTAGTAGGAAACATGGAGTTGAACAAAAAAAAGCAACAAAATCAGAAGGGAGAAAGGGGGGTGTTATTAGAATCAGCGGCAGCTTTTCGGGACTCCAGCAGCCAGCCAGTGTCTGGCTGAACGTGCGAGTGCGCGTTATTATGTGCGCGCGCATGTGTGCGTCCATGCGTGCGCGTATGTGTGTGTGTGTGTGTGTGTGTGTGTGTGTGTGGACCAGCAGCCACACACTTAACATTCGCTCGCAACATGGCGTTGAATCGCCGAGAGACACGACGGCTCAGCCCCGACTAATGCGACCGTATTGTTTGGATAAAAAAAGCGAGGGCGCTGCTCCCTAAACACACCGGAACAGACAGCCGCCGACTTCTTTTACGCACCGGCGGAGACAATAGCGGATTCCAGCATATGCATGTCGCTATAACGGTATAGCTGCTTCGTATAGACGCACGCTGCTTCCCCACTGGTGGAAACCAAAGGCTGTACATGGCGGTGGAGAGCACAATCTGGCTGTTCTGTCTTCTTTCGCTGTTTTGTGGTCCATCCAAGCAAGGTAAAAGCTCACTTTAATAATCCGCATGTTTTTCAGGGGAGTGCATGTGCGCATATTAGGATAAAGTGCAGTTACTCACAACACAAGTGGCTGCGATAAAGGACACGGGAGCCACTGGGTGAATTTGCACCTTGCACGGTCCGTGAAATCTCAAATCTCCCCCCCCCCTGCGGTCTGTTCACCTCATGTGGCGGCTCCGGTGCTTATGTTCGGGTTTTTTCTTTTTCTTTTTTTCTTTCTTTTTTTTGGCACGCGTTTGCGTTCCGGAGTTGCTGCTGCAAAAGGAGCAGCCACAGGGCGGCTGCGGGTCTTTCAACCAGCTGGGGAAGTTTCGAATAAAACCAGGGGAACGAGGCGCATTCTGAAGACCAGGAGACTCGGGTCTCAGCGTGTTTCACAAGTAGAGGCTCCGCACTCCTAACATGTGCTGCCTGCTTTGCCATTAAAATATGACAACTTTCTTTTATTCTCCTTATAATAAAGCCAGAAGGACTGTGCGCATGGGACGTCTGTTTTTTAGCTGCTGGGGTCTGAAAGTTGAGTGAAAGGATTTGGTGTCATTAAACTCATCGTCTTTATCTGATCTCAGTGAATCTGAAATGTGTGTGCGAGCGTGTGTGTGTGTGTGTGCGTGCGTGTGTGAGCTGGTCAGAGGACAGAAAGTCTGCCCACACAAGCGACGAGTGGCTGGAAGCCTGGCCGCAGGATTTACATGACAAAGACCTTCACAGAATGTCAGTGGAGGTTACTGCTGTTCAGGGCCAGGAAAAGTACACACACACACACACACACACACACACACACACACACACACACACACACACACACACACACACACACACACACACACACATTCTCTATGAACATATATAGAATTTGTCATGTATTTCCCTTCTTCAAAATGTTTCATCAAATTCACACGTTTTGCCACATGGACACTGAGAAAACATGTCTGCATGAAACAGGCTGCAGCTACAGGTGTGGAGGTAATGCAGGATAAGAACCAGTGCTGTCGGAAGAAAAAAAAGTCCCATCAACACACAGATCATTTTGTCCAGATTTTAGGAAGTGAAAATAAATCATCACATTATTGACTGTAAACCTGAACCTGTCACATTATCACAAAGATGTGCTTTGCTTTCAGATCTCAGATGCCTGGCTGCATTTACAGCAAACATGTTTATAGTTTTGTGAAGTTTTACGCATTCAGCATCAAAATGTTAAGAAGTTGGTACTTTAAGGATGAGACCACTTGTTTTCAACAGTGTTACACCTCCACACACATGCGAAAGAATGTATCTCTCTTGTATACAACATTATTAATACAAAGCATACCCACATGTTTTGCCTGTTCTGTAATAGTAATAGTCAATCGCGGTTGAACTGGTTTGATATTGGATATTCAACATTTATTTGACAGTTACAAAGGCATTCTTTTAACTTGTGATACAAATCACATGTAACTTCTTGTGATATATAGCTTTGATGATATATATATACATACATATATATATATATATATATATATATATATATATATATAGTTGAATCTATCAAATATGATATATTAATATAATTCACATTTGTTGCATGCTTTTAAATAAATCAATAACAATTATCGCGATTAGCAGCAGTTAGCACTCCCGCAATACTTGCTGGGTGTGCCATCTGCCTCTGTGGGTGTCACCCTGGCACAACCTGTGGCTACACAGACGATTAGTTTGTGTGTGTGTGTGTGTCAGGACAAATAATACAGTTAATTCATGTTAGGAAAAAAATACTTATTTGCAAATTATTTCCTGTAAGAATTCCCTAAATTATTCAAGCCAGTTTGGTTCATGCTTCTCAAATGTGCAAATGTGATGGTTTGCTTTGTTTATTAGATGATAGTAAACTAATTATCTTTGGAAATTTGGACAGATGGTAGAGTTAAAATAAAGAAAATTTTGCACCTCCCAAAAAAAGTCTATAACTTTTCCTTGAGTTAAATGTAATTACTGGATACACAAACACTGATGCGACTAAAATTGTGACTAAAACGCCTTGTGCTTAATACATTTTATAACTAAATATAATGTTTCTTCCATGGTTTCTTACATAATGTTGTAATGCTGAAGTGTTACACTGGTTGTTTAACCCGTGGCTTTATACACAAGCTCTGATTTGATTAAAGGAAATCACATCTCTGTTAGATTCATTTATTCTCACTGTAAAGATACATACTGTAAACACAGAGTTCATCAACAATAGAAGACGACTTTGCTCAGCATCACTTCCGTCTGATTCTCAGCCAGTGAAGTTGCTATTTAATGTTTTTTCAGTATATACTCTCCTGTGTCCGGAGTCAGCACCATAGTTGTGATGCTGCTGGTTTTCTAACATGACATGATCACAGCGACTGCTGCTAGCGCGACGATACGATGATGAGAAATAAAGTAATAATGTGTGCATGGATTGGTGTGGTGCTGAAACATCAAGTGTGCTGCAATGAATATTAGAAATTTTAAAGTACTTATGCGTATCCAGGGAGGCGCCACCTCCCTTTGAGATATACTGTAATCTTATTACATAAGTCCCATTATTCATTGTTCAATTATGCATTTAAGGGCTTTAAAAGGCAACGGAGGTCTACCTCATTGACTTTCATCTGATATAGTAGTAGAAGGTCAGAGGATACAATTTAGAAAGAGTTAGATTACTGTGCCCTGCAGACTCCTGCAGAGACAGAATAAGAAATGACTCCCCTTGAGATCCTACTGACAGGGGACTGAGTGCCACACCGGGGGCGATCATATCTAGATGATGAAATCTTGTGGAGGCAAATGGCGATTCTGATAAGAGTGAAGAGGAATTGATTTATTTGCACTATAAGATTTATCGGTGAATGTGGGTACAGAAGAGTTTTGACACGAAAGCTTTTAAATTTGTTAAAGCATTAAAAGAACATTAAACAAATCTGTTACAGGGATGTCTGAACTGCTGTGAAAAAGTCAAACAAAATATAACACATGTATTAATGAGCAGATGAATAGTCTGCTGGGTGTAGGTGGTTGTGGTTGTGTTTTTTTTTGGGAACTGAAGCTGGTGAGTTGGCGTGTGTGTGTGTGGGGGGGTATTCTGGGAGAAGAATGAAGTGGTGAGTGCTAGTGGGCCGAACTGGAGGGCAAGGGCCAGCACTACATCTACAAACAAAGAGCTTGTTTTGTCCATTCTAAAGATCAAATGAAAATGTGTCAGCTTCACTTATCACATCACATACCAATTGAATGAAAGGAAAGTGTCTGAGTGTCTGCGTGTTCACAGACTTACAGCATGGATCAGTTATAATTAGACATTATAAAAAAAAAAAAATATGCAAAGTAATCTGATTGACTATTTTATATGTATGTGATAAATCCTAACAGTTGCATCAGGAATAGGTTTTAAAATTTCTGGTACATTTTCAGAAACTTTTCAGGAATTTAAGCTCAGGAATTTCTGGACTATTCAACATTTAGTTCCTAGCTTACCAGCTAGTTAGCTATTGTATGAAGACATATTTATTTAATATTTGCTTAGTTAAACATATAATACCATTATAGATAAAATATATTAGATAATAGCTGGTATCGAACAAAAAAGCTAAAGCACTTATTGCTGTGACTATGGGAATCACGACCATGGGTAAATTTTGAACTATCCCTTTAAATCTGGTTGTTTTAGTCAAGATTAGTCCTGAGCCAAGATTATAGTACAATATATTTTCCCCAACTGTTTTAAGTTTCCTGTTAAGGGCCATCCTTCTAATTGTGTACATTTTGGATTTATTCCTGTTTATTCCCATATATTTTTGTTAATTCCTATGGAAAGTTTCCAACTTTAAAAATTCCCAGAATTTTCACAGACACAACTAACTAACAACGTAACACGAGTTGAATAAATCTGGAAGCAGCAAGTACGTGAAGAGCCAGACGTACTGTGTTAGAGTTTATACTGTCAATCAAAACTGTAGTAACTGCTTAAAAGTTCACATTAAATGTCTCAGCAGTCATCTTCTTACCCCAGCAAGTGCTTTTTTCTGCACTGTGCAGCTTATCTCTTTCACATATACATGAAATCCTGGTAGATGCTCAGCAGTCTCCAGCTGTTGGTCACTAAGCGATTCCACTGGAGTAGCACAGTATGATGCACCTTCATTAAGGGGAAAGCTACTTCATATTCATGTTCTGTCTGCAGGAACCATCCTTTCTCCCTACCACTTATCCTCCCGTATGTCTGGGAAAGAAGCCGAGAACATGTAAATAACAGAGAAAGACACCATCCTAGAAATAAAAATGTATTCAGAGCGGACTTGTTCAACTGCAAGATTGGCGGTTTAATTCCCAGCACCTCCGGCCTGCATATTGAAATATCCTTGGGCAAGATACTTACTGGAACCATTGCACCACCGGTGTGTGAATAATCAGATAACATGAATGTGAACGAGTATGAATAGGTGTAGGTACACTTGTAGAGCAAAGTGCTTTGAATGTTTGGACAACAAAAAAGCAGCTGTACAAATGCGGCCTGTTTAGTGTACAGCTTTTATTCGGCAGCCAGCATGTCAGTTAACAATCAATGCCTTGTTCGACCTGTGATGGTACTGTAACCTCACCTTGATTACATATTGTTGCAGAAATACCGACAAAAATCTCAGAATGTTGTTTGCAGCACAGTGCTGGTCTGGCTTCAAAATGTTTCCAGAAGTTGCTTATTATTAACATGCACATTCATAACTTGGCCTCATTAATAAAATGTCGTGTTGCAAAAAAAAAAAAAACTACAAAAAATAACTAAAGGCATCACAATTTTAAATGAGTCAGTTCTAATTGCCGTTGCCTTTAGTTATTGTTTTTTAAGTGCCAGTGGCATTTTCTTCTTGCTGTGCATTTATTTTAATTGGCTTTTAAGCCTCAATTACAGTTATATTTTTCACTTTATGAAATTAAATTGAAGAAAATTAAAGAGAGCCTTTGTGGGTGGTGACTTAATGACTCAGGAGAAATGTCGACCCTGAAACTAGAAAAAAGTAAAGTAAGTTTAGAATAAGAATCTGTAGATTCTCAGCCCTCAGCGCAGTTCCTGACTCCTCCTCCTGGCTCCTGCAACACTTCTACAGCAGATGACAATTAATTTGTCTCTGGTTACATTCTGTGTTGATCACAGCTTCCAGATCCTTGTTTTAATCCATTAACTTACCTTCTGGAAGAAAAAGTGAAATACTGTGGATTGAATATATGAACACCAAGTAAATCAATGTCCCTGTTTTACTGTAAATGAGTACTATGATGATTTTCATTCAAAGAGCAGCTTTTGCTCTGTTGTGCTTGGCTGTGAAGGCTGTGAGTGAGCCTCTCCATGTCAACACACTGCTGATGTCTTATTTTAGCAAGCTTTGAAAGTACCTTAGGCTACCTCTGCATGCTTTGAGCTCTAGGAAGGATTAAATTACAATCTTAGTGTGCAAACCATGGAACTCTGCAGTTCAGCGTTTACTCTGTGAGTTAGTGACCCCAGGAAAATTAGCCTGTAGGAATCCTACTGCTTAAGTGACCCTTTGCCATGTTGGGCATGGTGGTGGGAGGGAAGTGTTTTTTTGAGTCAACCATTTATTCCACATGCTATGGCAGGGTACTCTGGGGCAAAGTCTGTTCTCTAGCTTAAATATCATGGGGATGTAAAGTTACACAAGGGGTTCCATTTTTGTCTCGGCACAGTGTCAAAGGTGGATATTTTGAGGCTTTGAGGTTGATATGTCACAAACACTGCTGTTTTCTTTCTTCTTTTAAATACATTTTGAACTGATGTATAAAGTCTTCACAAAGTTGTCTCCTTAAAATTTAAGTTGAAGGTCAACTACAAAAGGCACAAAACGTTGTGTCTGTCACCGGCACAAAAGTTGCCTCAATGGCTGTGATAAAGTTGAGTAACATTCTGCATGAGAGTCTCACCTACTTTAAACACACATAACAGGAATGTTTTCATTCAATAACCGACACACACTTTTACTATTATTACACTTATACTGCCTTCAAGGACGGGTTGTCAAGATGCCTGTCAAACAAAGCATTTTGAGAGCAAATGCTGAATGTGCCGGTCAATAAATAATTGATTGTTGGAGGATTCAAGGTACATAAACAAGTTACCAAAACACACCAGATAAACTCTTACAACAGAGGCCATCTTAGCAATTTGAAACTACAGCATTTGTGAATAGCATTAAACCTTGGTGTACCCCATGAATTTATGTGGTCAAATTGTATTTGCACAAAAATTAAGAGAATTAAGACCAATAAAAACACTGCAAGTATTTATTCATCCATTCACCCATTCATACAGTGACAGCCTGGCTGAGTTTGAAAATAGCAGTAGACCATATTGCGACATTCATATTTAGCCCTGTTAAATATGAAAAATTCTGGGTCCTTTTATCAATTTCTTGCCAAAGAACGTGGTGATTTGATCTCCAGGTAGCTCCCAGGAGACTAGGATACACACCCTGGTGTCAGATAGAAAAGAAAGCTAATGACGGAGAACTCTGGAGGTTCCCTAGTCGACGGCTAACTCCTGGAGGTGGGTCAGACATGAGTAAGTAGTCAGGCAGCAGTGCCTGTGGAAAATAGCTCATTACACATTGACAGTAAATTAAGTATCCGCATGCTTGTGTGTTTGCAGAGGTACATACACCCTGTGTGCCTTCTTGCTTGTGTGTTAGCGTGGGTGTGTCAGCTGCGATTTAAGAGTGCATTTTGATCCTCTCTCCAGAGAGTCCATGCTAAATTAGGGTGCATATTATTTAAAGATGCCCTGGGCCAAGTTTCAGCTGGGTATATTTGTGCAGTGAATATGTTGATTTTTATGGTATGCTCTTCCTATTCATGTTGCCAGTGAGGCGATCTGAAGCACAAAAAAGGGACAACTCGAGATGCATTTTTCAAAGTAACATCCTGAGTTTAATTGGTTTGTGCATTGTAATCAGTTGTAAATAATACAGCCTCTTAGAAATGTCTGGAACTATATCCTGGGATACTTACGTGTGTTAAAGTTTGGAAATGATAAATGTCCAGCATTTATTGATGACTGATTTGATTGGACTATTGATAAATGGACATATCCTAGCATGTGTAGGACAAATTGTGCAGTGCTTTAGCTTACCTTCTATTGTGGAGGACCACCACTCACTTGATTGACAGGTCGATGTAATGACACGACTGGATGAAGTTGCTCTGGGCAAGATGATGAATGTCCTATGAATTATGTTAACAGGGAGGAAATGTGATTGAATTTAGATATGACTTTGATATATATATATATATATATATATATATATATATATATATATATATATATATATATATATATATATATATATATATATATATATATATATATATATATATATATATATACAGTATATATATACAGTATATATATATACATACATACAGTACAGGCCAAAAGTTTGGACACACCTCCTCATTCAATGTATTCTCACTGAAGGCATCAAAACTATGAATGAACACGTTTATGATGTTATGTACTGAACAATAAACAAAAAAAGTTAAATAAATGAAAACATGTTTTATATTCTAGGTTCTTCAAAATAGCAACCTTTTGCTCTAATTCCTGCTTTACACACTCTTGACATTCTCTCTGAACTACCATTTCAGGTAGTCCTGAAATGGTTTTCACTTCATAGTTGTGCCTTATCAGGGTTAATTAGTGGAATTTCTTGCTTTACCAATTAGAGCAAAGGTTGGCTATTTTGAAAAAAGTAGAATATAAAATATGTTATTTATTTACAGTTATTTCACCTTTTTTTGTTAAGTACATAACTCCACGTGTTCATAAATGACACCCACTCCCCCTTTAAAAATAAATTAATGTTATTAAACTCAATTTATAATGGTACATTGTAATTTACACTGTAATTTTTAAGCCTGATTATTTGTATTATAACAGTGTCAGTGCATTTGGATAATTTCATGGATAATTAATAGATTTATTGGGGGAAATATCCATTTAAAAGCCAACAAATATGCAAGATTTTATGACAAAAAGCTCTAAACTGGATTTTGGCTACAGAAAATGACTGCAATTTTATGAGATGATTATTTTCTGTGATTTTGCAGTATTTTATTGGTGCCCCCGGTGCCAGGATATTAATATATATTGTTTTTAATTTTTACAATGTTGGGTTTGTTTTTCCTGGCAGTGTGAATACCTTCATCCACAAGGTAGTCTTTTTCAAATGATTTGAACAAAGTAATAATTTCCCATTACAGCTTTTCCCATGAGTTGCACCTCCACTGTGCATAGAGATCAGATGTTGGTGTCAGGTTGTCAAAAGCTCTTCAGTAATGCTGCTATTAATTCTTTGATCCTGGGAGCACAAATAGCTATTACAACTGCAATGATGCACTCAGCCAGATTGTGCTGCATTTCATCCTGCTGGCCTGTGAGGTCATTGAGGTTTGCTAGACAGGGTAATTAATAACTTCACATGATTTTGACCTGATGCTTTGAGTAAGTTCACAGTGGTACAGTAAATAATTTTAAGCTTTGAGCCATCGCCAGCCTCAGTCCAAGGCCTTATCATAAGCTCATTTGAATCTGTAGAAAAGGGCTGCTGCTATAGGCTCTGCTGCTTTTGAATGTATCAGCTTCATGTAAATATTACAGTGAATTATCAGTGAAGCTCCATTAATATTTCAATATTACATTAAGATTAAAGGGAAGCAGTCTGTCATTTGTTTTTATAGTAATAGTGTTTATTGTGCACTACAATTGTGACCACACTTTTGGATGTGGTCGGTGAAAATGTATTAATCGTGGATATTTTTCTTACTATAGTTTTCTTATTACTTTGGTTTATAAATCAGTTTAGCTCTATCAGTGACTGTGTGTGTGTGTGTGTGTGTGTGTGTGTGTGTGAGTGTGTGTGGGTGGGTGTCTTTTTGTGCACTAACCTGCACCACATTCCTTCCATTCCTCACCGCTGTCTGCTGGGTCACATTAGAGCAGGGGAGCACCACTGGAGGTGACCAGGTAGGTGCGGATATATAGAGACAAATGTTGCAATGCCACTCTCAAGCTGTGATTTAGCTGTGGACCCAGTTAGCAAAATTTGGTTATGGTTTAAGAACATTCCGGGATGGTTAGTTTAATGATCCGGGAACCTTTATGGTTACTGCTACCAGAATGTTATGGGAAGGTTATGTTGAACAAAAGCATCTGCACAACATTCTTTATACGTTTTATGAGTTTTACCAAAAAGGGTCTGTAGAATAGTTTTAACGTGGAACTAAAACAATGTCCAAACATGATTCACTTTAAAAACAGGTATAAACACAATATAATCATAAAATACAAGGAGGAGGAGCCAGAACACTCACCAGGTTTTCATGTTACATGATCTGTATAAATGTGCATAACTGTATTAATTAGCAGCTTTATTCTAGTTGCTGTGTTACTGTGGAATTGTGATTATTATACCTAACAATTATTCATACTCATTCATATCATTACTATTATTAATATAATTAAGGATTGCATTAATATGCTTATTGTTATTGGTACTAATATTATTAGCATACTATTATTTGCATATTGATATGAATGATTGAGTGGGATTAAATCAGTGTACACTTCTTCCTACTCCTTTTTGAACGTGTAAATAGATGTTAAATGATTGTATTATTGTATATATATATATATATATATATATATATATATATATATATATATATATATATATATATTTACCTTTTTTACTCTATTTATCTTTGTTAATGTTATACTTTGGTTTTACATGTTAAAAAAAAAACAAAAAAAAACAAACCAAATCTCCCGAATCATTCCTGCATGCCTACTGAGCACCCATACACCCTTTGGTTCTCATTTGGATGCAGTATACACTTTATTGAAGGGGATTCCCCCACAATTGTGATGAGAAAAGTCATTATTGAGAAGCTTAGTCCGAGCATAAGAGGCCTGCTCTGAGCAGTATGTCCTATCTCATGCATGTACCAGGTAATGTCATATAGCAGTATCATTCATCATTCTGACCTTGTGTGAGATGCTCGTCCCTAATCCATGCACACAGGCATTAAACAGTCCATTTGCTTCACTTCAAATAGCAGCGTCAGGGAACGTCGGTTTTCTCTCATAATACCATCTGCTTCCCACTATATCCCGCATACTGTCTCTATATACTGGGAACTTTTACGTTGCCAGTGCACGCTCATGCACCAATGTCACCCGCACAAATTCCTGTACATCCACTGCACTGCATGAATAAACAGATTCAGATTCGGATCTCCCGTGTTACTCCCATGTTAGTTTTATTGCCAGCTTTGTTGACTCATGCAAGTGGGCCTGGCACTTGACATGACCATGTGGAGGCCCCATGCTGCTGGGAGGCCCAGCTTGTGAGAATGCCACTCTGTGATTGGAGGAAGCAAGATTGGGATGAATGAACACTGTGCATAGAGCAGGCGGCATGAGGGACTGCACTGGTACGCCCCCTCTCTCATTCTCTACCCCTCGTTCTCTGTCCTGCTCCCTTTCTCCCTCTTACACACACATACACATTCAATGGGACATGGGAGCCATGTTTGTCTCACCACTACCCCCCTTCTTTTCATTGTACACTTGCATGCCATTTGTCATTCCACTGGCTGTGAGAAGAAGGTCACTGAATGATAAGTAATTGTAAGAGTAAATGTCAGGTTTCTGCCTTATTACTGCCACTGCAAAATGTGGATATGTTTCATATCAGTTGGACGCTAGAACTAAAAATAGAAAAATATTTGCAAGTTTAGGAACATATTTTTGTTCTTGTCCTAAAAGGTCAAAAGTGTGATTTTATTTTTTTAGGTAAACCTTTGGATTCTAATACAGTTTTATGCAACCCTCAAAGTCAATAAAACCGTTTTATTCCTATCGGCCCTGTTTTTCCGTATGAACTCCGGAGCCCGGAGTCAGACTTGCTTGTTGTGCGGTTAGATGACTGGGTGTGAGAAGAACCCTGGTGTATCGTCATGGGAGGAAACACAGCTGGAACGGTTAACACCTGACACAGCAGCTGTTCACATTGTTGAGTGACTCATAGCCTCGCTGTGGTTTCGCTGAAAGTGAAGTTAAGGCTCAAGATGGTTGAATGCGTAGTTCTCTCCGGACTCCTGGAAGTGCTTCACGGAAAAAAAGAAACTATCAGACAGAGTAACAGTTTCTGCATAAAAATTCAATGATGAAGCCAATGTAATTTACATAGTAATGAGGTTTGTCTGTCATTATTTGAAGCTTCCAGTCTCCTGTTATTGATATTTCCATCTACATATCAACACCTGAGAGTTTCAGTCTCCCTTCTGGCTGCTTCTCTGCCCAGATTATCACAACTGTTGCCGCAAGATATCAATTTATTTATGTGGTTGGTAGGAAGCCACAAGCACTCAAGTGCCAGGGCTATTTTTTTTTCATCCTGTTTCGTTATTGACATGTAATGGAATTAGCAAACGGACACTGCAACAAAGGACAAGCAACAGCTGAGCTTGGTTTGAGGTTTGGTTTGTGTATATTGTGACAGAGTTTTTCTGGTGTTTCTGGAGACTGCTCAGTACCGTGAATTTTAGATTAATGTGAGATCCTCTAGCTGCGTGTGTACATTCAGGAACAGCTCATAGCAATTATCTACTGCCTCTGTGTCAGTTCAGCAAGATGTACGCGACAATCTGGTTATCACTGCCTTTGAGTGCTTTAGTGGTCCCTCTTCACAAAAGTGTAGGTAATCACATTTTGCTCACTTACAATTGGGTCTCAATGATGTCCTAATCTTATCTGTGCTTTTCAGTCCTCTATTTCATTCAGGGTCTCACTTTTTGTTCTGTATTCTCTCTTTACAATAACCTCATCCTCTTCACTTTTTGCCATTTATAAAAAAAAAAAAAGAAAGAAAAGAAAAAAGAAAAGAAAACTGCCTGTGGTACATTTACAGTTGTTAGCCACACTATGCACTATTCATGTCAGCCTCTCAGTCAGATCACCACACACTGGAATCTTTCAGCAACTGTTGCATGGATTACCATGCATTACGTTGTCCCCAAGACAACGAAAAGTTGATATTTCAGTACTTTATAAAATATCAGGAACAATTGATATTATATTACATATCCATGTTCTAGTGAGAAAGGAGTTTTATAACTTTGGGTATCCCTCAAATTTCAATTCTAGCATTCAATTGAATGCTGATAACCACAGGAAGTAATGTTTTTTTGAGTAAACCTCTCCCAATGATGCTCCTAGTGTTAGGCAAATGTATTTTCGTCAACTCATTTTTACAGAATATTCTGTGAATATATTAGTCTGATGTCAGAAAAAGTTGTGGATCTAATGTAATGTCACGTAGAAACGTTCAATAAATGTTCCCAGAACGTAAGGCAAATATTCCCAGCTCATTTTAGGTACCGAATTTTGCTAGCTGGGTAGCATACTAGTGTATGTATTTAGCTGAAACCACTGCTCTGAATGAAGCCTCACAAAGTTGCTAGTGTGGTTATTGACTATTATCTATCTAGTCTTGTTTGTAATGTCAGCTTTACAAAGTCATTACATCAGCTATTTAGTAATGTTTCCAGCCACATACAAAATTCTATAATATATAAAAGCCAATATGATGTAGAGTACATATCAGGACAAGGTCACAACTGTGCACAAGTGATGTTGGATTCATAAACAATGTACAGACATGGCTCTAACAGGAATGTACAGGTGAAGAATGATATGACAGGACTGGTTAAAGTGAATTGTTACGGTTGTGAAATTTTTAGCGCACAGCATCACCACCACCACAGAAAAATAGCTTCGAACAGCAACATATGTTATTCTGGTGCGCCAGATAAAAGGAAAATCCTTTACATGAATTATTGGGGGTATCAGTAGTTCATGAAAGGCCTGGCGTATTGTATAGCTTCACTTCAGAGGCTGTGGAAACCTGAGCCATAGCCTCAGGGTCACAGGGTGTCCAGTCTCCATTGACAGTGAGAAATATTGGCTGTATCGGGTCACTTTCCTCCTCCTCCTCCTTCTCTTTCTCCTTATGTTTGCCCAAATGTTTCGTGAATAGGTGATCCATTAACAGAAATGTACTATAGGAATTAGTGTTGATGGTATCGAGAACATTACTCTATAAACTTCTCCATCTCCCTTGGCTTTTCTCTACTTTTTTCCCTGTCTCTGAATAACAGGCGCTGCAGGAATTCTTTGTCTCTCTGAATGTGCATTGTTTGATATCTGTGAATGTTCTTCAATGTGAATTGAGTGTCATTCATGTGTGATATGTATATCTCGTTTTGTTGTATCTTGAATTGTCTCCTGTTGACAGACTGTTTCTATTTCGTCATCATCATTGTTCTCTTCTCTCCCTTTTGTAAACCATTGTCCTCTCTCTACTTAGAGTAAGCTATGAACCTCTTGGCACGGTGCCATCACAATCCATTCACTACAGCTCAGCGAGACCGCACAGCCGTACCGTATCCCAGGGTGCACCCTGTGCTTTACAGCAGCTCCCACTTCTACAGTAAAATGGCAAAATAGCCACTTCACGGATACCCCCCCACCACCACCACACTGAGTCCTTGTGAGAGACAGTTATTGTGTCAGTGTTGTAGCATCTGTGTGTGTGTAAATACATGTTAATGAAACAAATATGTGTGCATTCGTGTGTGTGTGTGTGTGTGTGTGTGTGTGTGTCTTACATGACCACAAATCTAGGGCATGTTGAGGTTTTTGATGCATATGTGCAGGCCTGTTTTATCCCCAGATGAAACAGCCACAACTTGAAATATTTGTTCATAAAAATCTTACAGAAACTTTTATAGGTTATCTTCTTTATTATAATTAGCTTTAGACATGTTAAAATGTATTTCCCAAAGTAAAAAAAACTGTCTTGTGAGGTGTAATGGCTAACATCTCCAACAGAATGATCCCCTGCTCTTGCCAAGAGAAACCATTGGCAGTGAGCTGGGAAATGGCTGCTAACATTTTAATGATGTAATGAGACCTAATTAGATGAAATTTTAGAGAGGAATGGAGGAGCGATGGAGGTGATCGGCATCGGTGTGTAATGATGTGCATGTAGGCGAGTGAAAAAGACTGGATGCATGTGATTGTGTCATTTACATAAGTGGTTGTATGTATCTCTGCATGTATGTCTGATGCATGTGGATGTATGTATGTTTATGTTATCTTACATAACCCGTTATGTATGTGTGTGTGTGTGTGTGTGTGTGCGCACGCGTATGTGTGTGTCAGAGTGCTGTGCAGCGTTTCTCATCATTACCCAGCCTCTTCATCAGGAAGTGACGGTGGGGGGTCAGGCCTCATTTAATCAGGGAAAAAATTCCATCTCCCATTAACTTAATTAATCTCCAACGCCAGAAAAAGAAAAGCTGAAAGAAACCTGCCTGTGTGCATGTGTGTGTGTGTGTGCGCGCACACGCGCCTCAGTCCATATGTGAAAAAAATTAGTGTTTCTAAGCCAAATTAACAAATATTTTTTTTTCAAATAAACTACATTAAGAAGGGAAGTTTAAATGTACTCATACAATTATATACTGTATACAAGCCTATAAGAAGACTATAAGAATATTATTGAGTTTCCAAAGTAACTAACAACATGTCAAATTGCTGGTGCCAATGTGGTGGTACTTGAGTCAAAAAAAAGCTCAGAGGAGCAGTTTTGCATATGACGATAAGGGCAGTTCCATGGAAATGTCAGTTTGATTAAGGAATCTTCCCATAAATGTCTCTACAGCGTATCTGATACTTTTGGGATTTTAAAGAGCGTTCTGTTGACATTTTCGAAAGTGTTCAGACAAAAAGAAAAGGCTTTGATGATATTTTGATGATGCACTTTTAGCAAATTTTTAGACAAGTCATATCCATAACAGAAAAATGTCACATCCATAACTGCACTATTTCTTATTTACTTCCATAACAAGGAATTACACAATAAATTTATTAGTCATTGGCAGACATGTATTTTAAAAAAT